>JARBWK010000004.1:52436489-52830292 GCA_030556195.1 Anolis apletophallus | reverse complement strand
GGAAAGTTCTGTTGTTGAGTGAGGTTGATTGGATGGCGATGGAAGGGTGGGGGGCCATGCTCAAGCTCGGGTGAGTTGGCCCCTTACCCTTTCCTTGGTTTGGCTGGATCTGGTGTTTTGGCAGATCAGCTTCGGTGTTCGCCCCCAAATTTGGTTGAAGTTGATTGATTCCTAGCACCCCCATTGAGTTAGTGGTCAGGAATCCAATAGGTAACAATAAATGTTGCCCCAAGATTTGAACCCAAAGTTACTTGTCCGTGTCGTTATTGTTGTCGGCTCGTTATTCGGGGTTTGGGTGGGCAAATACAATAGTATCCTCCTGCTTGTGTTTCCTGGCAACTAGCTGTTCTTAATACTGTAGAAAACATATACAGTAAGACCTTAATTACTACCCATAACCATGGTTTCATTCACGTGTGCCTTGGGAAAATAATTATCTAGGAATTTTCCAGGTTCTCTGAGTTATTCTATGGCACACTTCCTCTGGAAGTCAAGTTACCATAGAACTGCAATGAAGGATAGTACTGTAGGAATTTATTTAACAACTCTATGATATCCTGATATAAGAAATTGGACTATTTTATGGTGTTTGGCTGCATTCTAGTCTTGTTGGGAATGTATCCCCCATTGATATGAATGTCTTGCTCTATTTAAAAGCTAATATATTGATCAAGCATTAGATCATATATTACACTGGCCAACACACATTTTGGTGCCTCAAATGTTAATACTGTTTTGGGTATATTTGACCTGCAAAAATAGTACCTGTTTCCCTTCTATCAACTCTAGCTTTTGAGATACAGAATATATGGCATCTACCAGTTGCCATCCACTCACCCATAGAGAAAAATTTGGTGTCTTGGTTTCTATCCAACTTATTACATTGGGAAATTTCCAAGTTGTAGGACACTTCAGCCTCTTTTCAAGCATGGAGAGGCACTGAGCTCATCACATGGCTTAACTACTTCCGGCTGTCATGCATAACCCTCCATGGTTAAAAATAGGCAGCAGTGTCCTGAAAGGAGGGAACTCTGGCAATTGACCTCATCACATTGAGAATTTTCCTCCTCATGGGACACTCAGCCTCTTTTCAAGCATGGAGAGGCATGGAGCTCATCATATGTTCCAGGGTTGAAAATAGGCAGAAATGTCCAGAAAAGAGGGAACTCTGAACATGGGCCAGGAATTGTGTTCAGAGCTCCTACCTCTTACTACACTTTACTCCCATATTTACAACTGAAAAACAGGTGTGATAGGAACCATCAAAAGTTCCCCATCTTGTTTCATTGTCCAACCATCAGCAGTCTCTTGTATCATATGAGGTTTGATGCAGAACCATAGCATCCCATGGAAAGAAATGGTTTTAACCTGGATCATTGTCTCTTGTTTCCTGTGGGCTTTGATGCAGAACCATAGGATCCCATGGAAAGAAATAGTTGTAATCTGATCACTGTCTCTTGTATCCTGTGGAAATAAGTGTTTTTAAACTGGTGTCAGTCTCCTTTAAGGGGCTTTGGGCAGGACAGGGGATCTCTTGGTTTTTGGATATTGTTGTTTCCCCAATTAAAAACAAAAAAAGTAATACTGACCTTGTCAGGAATGTAAGATGAATATATTGCCAGCTCTTAAGTTTCCAATGTGTGAGTGTGATGGGGAGGCAGAACGCAAAACAGGACTGCTGATGATATAAGAAAGGTGATTTTCTACTCTTAAAGGGATGGTCACCCATGCTTTCCCCTCTCAATGTGATGTGGTGTAAGAAACTAGAGCTGATGTGGCTGATCCAATGCAATTTTTTGAATCAGCGTCCCAAATAATCCCAAGAGCATACCTAAAAACCAAGACACCAAGATTTCTTTTGGTTAGGCTGTTTTATATATCATATATCATTATATATCATCTATATATATAAAGGAGACGTGGTCGTGCAAAGATGGATATGCACGGCCAAACCATAACCCCCCCAAACACAAATCCCACGACACACATTCCCCCAGACCACGAGGTACAGACATAACACAAAAACCCACCTCACTAACTTGCAACCCCCCAAAAACAGCCCCAAAAACCGCCCATTGACTCCCGTTCTGCGCTGGCCACGAGCGCAGAACACAGTGAGAGCCATCGCGCAGGCGCACTACAACCCCCCCCCCCAACACCACAACGCAGGACAGAGAGACAGCAAACACACTGCGCACTCTGACTCCCCCAACCCCCAACCCATTCCGTCCCCTCTCTCCCCACACACCATCAACTTCACCGCGCAGCCGCTCTCTGCCGCATCGGTCGGCTTCTGCGGCTCTCCGGGAAGCAACACTGCAAAAACAACAAAACTAAAAAAACATGGCGGCGAACCACTTCCGGTCCGCCCGAAAAGGCTCCGACGGAAGTCAATCCGTCAGAAAAAGGGTCCGGCCGAAACTGATGCCGCATACCGGAGGTTCCGCCCCGCCTGGCCCGAGGTGCCGCCAGAAAGATGGCGGCCGCCACGAGCAGCGGCTACCACAAGGAGACCTCCTGGTTACTCCGAGAACACGCCGCCCCCCGGAGCCTGCCCTCCGGAGGACGGAGGGTGAAGAAGGACGAGGCCTGGGGACGCAGCCCTCGCCGCTACTGCCCTCCGGATGGCAGAGGGTGAAGAGGAAAGGACCGGGTCGCTGCTGCCGCCTTCTTTTCCCTCCTCAGCCCCCTTCTTCTCCTCCATCAGCCTCAGGACCTTTCCTTCTCCCCTCAGCCTATGGCCCCAAACCCCCCCCACGTCAGCCCCAGCCTCCTTCTCTTCTCCCCTCACCCTCAGCCCCCTTCTTTTCCTCTCTCAGCCTCAGACCCCTTCTTTCCCCCCCCTTTCCCCACCTCATGTGTATGTACACATGCACACACATATACAGAACCATACACACGCATACATATATACACACACACATATATACATATACACCCACATATATACACTACATACACACATATACACATGCACACACCCACCAAGACCATAACTAGCATCATTTCAAACCCTTATATACTCAGACTTCCCCGCATCTCCTACATAGGGCACAGCAACGCGTGCCGGGTACAGCTAGTATTATATATTATATCATATATCAGTCAAGATATAGCAAATGACTACCTCATTCCTGCTCTTAATGTAGAGTGCACAGTTGTTTACAACATGAGGTGACCTCGCTGCATGATGTTGAACTGGTAAAGACTTAGTCTCTGACATTTGCATTCTTTCACTTAATTGGCTAAAAGGAAAGAAGTTGTATAATGCTCTAACTGTGGCTGAATGGCTCTTAAAATCCTTTCCAACTATCATATTATGTGTGGTTGGTATTGGTTGCCATATGTATATTGTGACATAATGTGTAGTTATGTGGGGCAGTACTTTAAGGGGTTATCTTACATTGCTGATGTGGGCCGATGGATGGTGCCTGTAAATGGGAAATTGAAAAGAGTGAGGATGTGTTCTAACCACATATTGCAGAGTTCAACAAAGCTCTTTTAGCATCAACTCAGACTGAACACTTTCTTCTTTTGAGTCAGTTACTAGTCTGGTTTTGAGATCGTAAGCACTCGACCTTTTCCAATCAAAGTTTAGATGAGATCATAATGCAGGGATCAGTGACTGGTGTTTTCCTTATAGCTCAGCAGTCTAGTTGGCTCCCACACATGGAAAAGTTTGAGTTTCTGGAGAGCTTAAGTACTGCAGTGCAATTTTGCACATTGGTCTTTGAGGCTTTCTGTACATTACTATCATAATGGGCCTAGTCAAGCTTGTGATGAAGGGAAAACCCACTAGGGGATGAACAGTAAAGCCCATCAGCATCAAGAGCTGCTCATTCTCCAGGGCTCATGGCTCTGGGAAGTTTCATTTTGAAACTCCACAGTGTGGGTAACAGTATGTGGTGTTCTTTTCTGCCTTATTTCATCCATGTATCAAAGACTGGAGTATAGAACTATTCTTCCCTTTTCAAAAGTTGTAGCAATGATTACTTATAGTAGTAGTAAAAATTTAAAATTTAAAGGACACGTCTATCTGCAACACTTCTTTATTTTTCTGTTTCTGTGTTCAGAATATGATTTCCCCCCTGTTTGGCAGCCTATTCACCTTGTTACATACTATACTGCTTGCAATTTTTAAAAGTTACTTTGTGAGGCATAGGTTCCTTTTCATTTTCTTGCTTCATGTTAACAGCATAAATATTGTCACCCGAGATTTCCTGTTGGAGGCTTTGTTTGTTATGAAATTTGATGTCTACCCCGCCCCACCCCCCAGGCAGCGAGATTCTGCTCCTTCCTCCCTAAGCCTTTGCTTTAATTATCCATCCAGGAATAGCATAAGCTACTGTTGTCGTTAGCAATAAATTATGACTGATGCGAGTTCAGAGCATGCTGTGTATAACAATGTGATCTCCATTTTTCATTTCTGACAGAATTGCCAGATTATTGGACAAGCCTATGAATTCTTAGGGAGAGTAAGAAGGCCAAGGGAAATAATTAATTAAATTCACTAGTTGTTCCATAAAATTTGAAAGTTCTTTAGCTCAAGTTCATACAAGCTTGTGCATCTGCTTTATAAGGAAGTTAATGTCATTTTAGTGGGAATTATATCTATATAAGTGGATTGAATTTGTTACTGCATTCTGATGAAAAGATTAATCCCTGTCTTTTGTTTGTGACATTCAAAGGACATTTTCTTACTGCCACATTATACGTAGGTTTTCATCTCAATTTCATTGCTTAATTCCACAGTCTCGATATATTTAGCAAGCATTGGATTCATATGTCCTGTTGATAATGATTGCAGTTCCTCTGGCTTTGATTGCCATTGTCATACTTCTCGCCCAGCTTCTTCCATCCAATATTTATTTTCCAAGGAAAGCAAAGCTCCATTTTAAATTTGCCATTCATTTTGACATCATCCCATTACTTCCATTATTTGCTCAGTTGCACTGCAGACTGTAAAACTGAGCATCAGATCCAGATGTTCTTAGCTGAGAACCCATTGTTATGGCATTTCTATATTGAATGTGTGGGAATTAGATTGGTTCACTTGTCCAGACAGTACTTTCTCTACATTCTGAATTCTCGTGAACATTTTTGCATTAGCTGATTTAAAACAGCTGAAAGAATGAATAGTTTGGGTTGTATAACATGGGCATCTGTGGAGGTATTCTCCCCTGGAATCTTACATTTGTTTAAAAATTTATTGTAAGCTATACAGACAAAAATGCATCCAACTAGTCATCAACAGTGGTCCCCCCTACTGAGAATTTCACTGCTAGATTTGTATTGTCTGCATTGTTTGTGGGGAGAGACTCTTTGGGCCAGCAGGCAGCTCAGATGAATACTACTTGTTCTGACATAATGATGGTGCTTCTGAAACTCTTTATAAGATTAGGACACATTACAAATACAATGGCAATATAAACTCAGTTGGATATGAGATTGAGATACTTAGTTCTGGTACAAAAGCCATCATTATTATACACATAGAGTTGTGTCTGAGGATGCATAGGTTATGCCAGCCCTGTAAAGTAGTCTAGGACAGTAGTTCCCAAACTCTGATGCTCCAGTTATTTTGGACTTTTACTTTGTAGAAATCCTGAGAAAAATGTCCAGCATTCAGGAATTCTGCAAATCGAAGTTCCAAATGTCTGGAGAACTAGAGTTTGATAACCAGCAGCTGTCCGGTATGTGAAAATATCACCGTGGAAAACACACAAGATCACCCCATCTGGCCATGGTGGTCCACGTCTTAGTCACCTCCAGATTGGATTACTGTAATGCACTCTACGTGGGGCTGCCCTTGAAGAGGGCCCAGAAGTTTCAATTGGTCCAACGGGCGGCAGCCAGATTGCTAACTGGAGCGACTTACAGGGAGCGGCCAACTCCCTGTTTAGGGAGCTCCATTGGCTGCTGTTCATCTTCCGGTTCAAGGTGCAGGTTCTTACCTACAAAGCCCTGAATGGTTTGGGACCCGCCTACCTACGTGACCGCATCTCCGATCATCTGGAGAGACCGTACTCTCTCTTCCACCAGCCTCGCAGACACGGTTGGTTGGGACGGGGGAGAGGGCCTTCTCTGTCGTGGCACCCCGACTCTGGAATGCACCCCCCAAAGATATCACACAAGCCCCAACTTTGGCAGTCTTTAGGAGGAGCCTGAAGACATGGCTGTTCCAATGTGCCTTCGCTGAGTGAAGTAAATGACGCCCTGCTGTATTCATTCTTTGCAAAAGCCCTCAGAAGCACTTTAATTACCTGTTGTGTCTCTGCCCCATAGTGTCCTTGAAGCCTTCCTACTTTATTCAAACTACCTCTGTCTGTACCCAGAGTTTATTTACATTCACATTTGGCCCGCCCAAAATGGTTTAAAATTGTCTGTTATTGCTTGTGTTTGAGTTTTATTGATTGTATCATTTTTTATAATTGCTATTGTTTTGTTATTATGTGTTATTGGACTTGGCCTCATGTAAGCCGCCCCGAGTCCCCTTGGGGAGATGGGTGCAGGATATAAATAAAGTTAATAATTGATTCTTTGAGCAGTATGATTGCACATTTCTTCATTTTCAAATCTGATTTCTAATTCAGTTTTGGCACTGATTTGCTATGTGCTTGTTACCAGCCATGTTGTTCTAGAGGAATGTTGCTGAAAAATGTTAAACCTATTGCATTTGATTTCAAAACCAAGGTTGCACAATCTTATAGGTATTTATTTGGGAGCAAGTTATGTGGCTCTCTTATGAACAGACTTATTTATACTGAGTGTGTAGCATTCTCATAAGGCTATATGCCACCTATGCTTTTTTGTAATAGTTCCTTGGAACCAAGACTATAATGCTTTTTATTGTATTGCTACTATGACAACTACTGTTACAATTGAGGGACCTATTTAGCATTTATTTATACCAACAATTTGCAAGGTGTTGCAAGTTCATCTGGGCTTAGCAGTTATATAATGGTCTAGGAAAAAATGGAGTGAAACATTTAACTGGTTTTATGCTGAAGGAAAGTAGTGATACAGCTAACTTAATTTGAGTCCTGAACACGTCTATGTACCTGCTTTTATGCACAGGTTTAAGCCTTTCCTGAATGCTGTTACCATCATTTTTGATTATTTTATTCCTGTCAACACTTATTTTCCTTTTATTGGAAACGTTTAAATGATGTGTAAACCTTCTTTGGGATTTCATTGTGATTTCTGTGCCATATAGCTTGTAATTTTCCTGGCTGGAATCATGTTAAGTTTTTATTTAAAAAATCTACTATCTTATTTCCAATCCCCCAAAAGAGGCTTCTTACTTAGGCAGTCCTTCTGTTCCAGGAATGTTAATTTTTGTTCTTGGATGTCAAAAACGGACCAATTGTAAGAACTGAATCTCATATGAATTTTTATATATAGATATCTATAATTTATTACATTGAATAACATGGATGAAATATGAAAGTCTTTAAAGAGAAATGTTTCAGCTTCCACTTTCACCAGTTGCTCTGATGCGAATCAAAAAGTACTATAGCTAAGGTGGAAGAAATCGAAGGCAGAAGCCAAAAATATTTTTCTTTAAGTCTGTAATAGTTCTGCTATGTTACTCACTGCAATATATTTTCAGTGATTAAATGCTTCCTTCCAGGATCCAGAATAAAATTGTCTGAAGTTATGTTTGATGCTCTAAAAATCTTTATATCAGGGGTGTGAATCATATGGTCTCCTGCCAATATATTTTTGGCTGAAAAAACATATTTTTGTTTTTGTTTTTGATGAAAATGCAATCTGCAGGACGAGATTAAGCCTTTCCAAACTTTCTCTTACCCCTAAAATAGCTATTTAAAATAAGTAAGTAAGTGAAAGAAAATTACTTTCAGTTTGCCTAAATAGTGCTTGTGATGGGGCAATGAGTGTGGGGTGAGGAGAAGGAATAAATAAATAAGATCTGAAGATGTTACAGTTTGAACAGGTTAATATAGGAAGATATAGCCCTTCTGAAAATTAGAATGCATCCAACCATTAGAGAGCTTGATTTAAGAGCAAACATACTGGTGGTGTGGAGAAAGTAGCTAAGCTTTGTTGTAAGGAACTCCATTCGAAAATAGGAAGTTAGGGTGCTGATCTAACCTAGATACAGTATATCTTGGAAGATTAAAAGAGGACATATGGGAAGAAAAAGAGGTGGAGAAACTGTCAGGTATTTTCCTCTACCTCAGCAGAGTACTAGAAGCGTCCCGAAGCCAGGAACCACCTAGGTCCCAAATTCACTTAAGCGATGTAAGAAACTTACCATGTAATAAAGAGTAACACAAAGATATTATTTCAGTGCTACAATGCAGGAAGGCTTTTATCTTCAGTTACTTCAAAATATACACACACAACTATTAGGCCTGTGTGATCAATGAAAAAATGTTTCGATACTCATTACTAAATTAGAGGGTGGGGGAGGATTGTTTCTAATGTATTCACAAAATTGGAAGGGGTCCATGTTGTAACTATAATGAGGTAGCTAGTTTTTGTCACTTTTTCCCAATGGGGAAACTTCAGGGGCTATCGGCATTAAACTTGCTACAATTATAGAACACATTTACCACTGTTAGTGTATCAAGTTTCGGAACGTTTCACTCATCCACTACAAGAGCCATCTCTTTGAATTTTCGATGTGGGAATTCACCCCAGGGAGTTCTGGTTGGCCCTGGAACTACCTGGGGTGAGTCCCCACAGGCCCAATGCCTCATGAGACTTGGAAGGCCCAAATCTCATGGGGTATTTAATTAATTTAGAATAATCAAGGTTATGCCAAAGAAATTCATTTTTACCAGGAGCGCTGTTTGGATGTCATCAGTAAAAACCCAGGCATGTCCTGGGATATGGGCCTGTCTGGATGGGTGCAGAAACATCCCTAAAAGTATTGGTTTACATCACCGGGGGGGGGGGGGGGTCAGGATAGGTAGACATAAAGGGAGCTTCAGATTACTAAACTATCTAACCCTCTTACTACTGCCCACTGTGAGGTGCTCTTTACCCTTTGGTGTTAAGCATTGTTACATTTCCAACACTGATAACCTGGAGTATAGGACTTCATCCATCAGCACAGGGCAGGGTGCATCAGTATGCTGATAACACCCAAATATATTTCTCCATGCCTTCAAAAGCAGCTACACTAAGGATAGCATGTCTCCTCTGAATGAATGCCTGGAGGAGGTAATGAGCTGGATGAGGAAAAACAAATTTAACCTGAATCCCAATGAAACAGGTGCTTGCCATCAAGGGTCTTAATCTGAGGGTGGAGGTGTGTCAACCAGCCCTGCACAGAGTTACACTCCCCCTGAAAGACCGTGTTCACATCTTGGCAGTGCTCCTGGATCCATCCCTCCAGATGCCAGCCGAGGTAGATGTGATGATCAGGAGTGATTACTATCAACTGATCTACCAGCTGCACCCCTTCCTAGATTTGGAGGACCTGAAGATGATAATGCACACACCTCAAGGTTGGACTTCTGCAATATGTTTTACATTGAGCTACCTTTGTACCAAGTTTGGAAACTCCAGCTGCTTCAAAATATGGCAGCCAGATTGGTAATGGAAACTTCTAGGAATGAGGATATTACACCAATCCTAAAGTCACTCAATTGGCCACAAATTAGTTTCCAGGCAATGTACAAGGTGCTAGTTTTGACCTTTAAAGCCCTACTTGGTTTGGGTCCTTAGATTACCTACAGGATCACCTTTGCTCATATAATCTGCCCCACACACCTATGCCATCTGGGGAACACAACTAGCCAAAACCCAACTCACAACCACCACCCAGATGACTCCATGGCTGTGGAATGACCTGCCGGTAGATCTCCGACAGCTGGATCAGTTGGCATAATTTAAGATACAAGTGAAGACCTATCTCTTCTGGCAGGCCTACCCAGACAGTTTCAATTGTGAATTTTAAACTCCACTATATTCCTTGTTTTTGTTTTGTGTATTTTGATATGTATTTTATGGAGGTATGTTTTAATATGTGTATTTTACGGAGTGTGTTAAAATCATTATGTATTTGTGAGAAGAGACGGGCAAGAAATAAAATGATGATTTTTATTTTTATTTTTATTATTAATGGGTCAGAACAAGCATTGTGAATTATGGCTAGTAACAGGCCTGCATCCCATGGAGTTGGTGTAACAAAGGTCATATGTTCACTGTAAAGCAGTGGTTCTCAAAGTGTGCTCTATGGTGCCCTTGGGGCGCCACAACTTTCCGGTTGCCCTCCTTCCAAGCTGCTCCTTTTCCTGCTCCTCCCCCAATCCTTTACCCCCAAAAGCCTTTTCCTGCCACCTCCCTCACTGCCCTTATCCTTCCCCCCTGCCTTTCTTGCTTCCGAAACCCTATCCCCCCCCCACTCCTCAAAGGGTGCTTTGATTGTGGTTTTCCTGCATGGTAGAAGGGGCTGGAATGGATGACCGCTGGTGTTGCATCTATTGCTGCTATTATTATTATTATTCTTACAAAGAATTGCCATCTTTGGGGGAGCTTTAATTGTGCTTTTCCTGCATGCTAGTAGGGAGTTAGACTGGATGGCCCCTGGAGCTCCTCCTATTACTACTACTACTACTACAAAAGTTGGATGGTCATCTGTTGTGGGTGCTTTGATTGTGCTTTTCCTGCAAGACAGAAGGGGGTTGGACTGGAAGGCCCTGGGGTCTTCTTCTGAAATACTTTCCTTTTTCTTTGTACTACAAAGGAGATATGTGCAGTGTGCATAGGAATTTCTTCATGTTTTTTTTCTCCAGTTAGTTCACACAAACACTTTCCATCCATCTGCCACTAGCCCAGTCCATCTGTCAAATTTTAAAACACAATGTGTTAAAAATGTTTACCCATGCCTGATATATATATTATATATAATATAATAAATAATATAATATATCAACATTTCTTGGGGCTCCACGAGAAACGTTCACTTCAAAAAAGTATCTGCAGCTGAAAAGGTTTGAGAATCCCTGCTGTAAAATGTTGTGCGATGGCGGTCAAGAATTTGAGCCAATTATCTTCATTTTCTTTGATAGTTTTGAGGAAAACTATGTGGCATATGGGCAGAAACAAGTTGTATCCTTCTATTAAACAAGGTGCCCTTTTGATTTTTTTAAAAATTCAAAAATGGGCAGGCTTGTTTTGCACATATTTGGAATGTGTGTGAAAAGAGGAATTGTATGCCCCCACCAGACCCTTCATAGGTGCCCACCCCTGGTTTTGAATTGGCAGCTGCCACATGTTTCTTAAGAGGATGAACAAGGAAAGAACTTGAAATAGTTTCATATTCACTTGAGAGGCAGAGATAACTGGGAGGTTTTTGAGCTGCAGCTTAGCTATAGTGGAAAGAGCTTAGAGAATAGGTATCTGTGCTGTTGGTTTAACCATCTGAAGTAGATTTTGTTTTACAAAAATAAATAAATTGTTGATTATTGTTTTTCCTCATTCAGTTCCACTTATATATTTGTAAACAAATCTAATATTACAAAGCCTTTTTGTCCCCCAGGGTGCTTTCCTCAAGGAAAACAAAATTTGATAGAACTCTTATCAGGACTTTTGCTGCTTGGGGAAGTGATAAACACTTCATACAGAACCAATAATAGCCCCCTCTACAACAATTAATGTCTGCAGAGATGAGATTGGCATAGAAGGGAGAATAGCAGTGAGTCACACATTATGTATATTGCAACAGACTTGCTGCTAAAAAGTGTTTTTTCCTCCAAAAGAAACAATCAGAATTACCCAGCATGTTTCTGTAGCAAACCTAGCTTCATTCATCAGCTACTGTATGGATCTTCACTTTTTAAATGTATAGTGTTAGGCTGCTTTGGCACTCACAAGATTTTACATTTCACCACAATTTCCTTTGTTTCTGTCAGATTAGTATCCTCCTTCTTTTGCCAAAAAAAAGTGTGTGACATCATTTGGCTTCTTTCCCTTCTGCAGACTGCCAGGATATTATGTATGTTTCAGTGCATAGGTCTATTTGGCTTCAGATGTGACCTCCTTTTTTAACTAAATTATTTATTTTCAGTACTATTGGTAACATCTGAGTGGTGGAGCATCACTTCTATCAAAAACTAACTCTTTAGCTACACACACACACACACTTTTAATTATATCCCTAGAAAAATAGGACATTACTGGTTGGAAGCCTTAGTACTGCCTTGCTAAACCCTAAGTAAATTGTGGTGTGTACTTTTAATTTCACTGTAAATCAAGTCTGTTGGTTTTTGTTATAGCACTAATTCTCTTTCCGGGAACCTTTGTATTACATTCATTAACCTTCTTTATTCTACAAATGTTCTGGATCCTGTCCATATAAAGAGCTTACTAGTGATGACCTACAAATCATTTTTGCAGGTTGTATACTTTGTTCCTAACTTTTCCTGTTACATTCAGAGCTTGGAAAACAATCTTTTTGGGATCATAACTCCTGGAATGCTCCAGCCAATACAGCCAGCGAGTGTGGTATTCTGGGAGCAGATGGTCCAAAAAAAGTAAAAATTTCCAGGTTCTGGTTTCCAGGCTCTGGTGAAAGGAATATTCACATAAAGAGTATCACACGATCACTTTCTACCAGGCTGGATCTACACTGGCAGATTATCTGCTCCCGGATTATCTTCTTTGAACTGGATTATATATTGCCCCTTCCACACAGCTGTATAAAATCCACATTGAACTGGATTATATGGCAGTGTGGACTCAGATAACTCAGTTCAAAGCAGATATTGTGGATTATTGCTGTGTGGAAGGGTTCTAAATCTACACTGCAATATAACCTGGGATCAGGTCCTGGGATATAGGGCAGTGAAGATTCAGCCCCACACAATCCACCTCATGCACATAGGTCCTCTGGAGAACATCTAGCCTGCCAGAACCTCACTGGCGACTGTCACCAAGGGCCATTCCAGACAGCGCCCATAACATGGGAGCTCCCGTGGTTTTACTGGAGACGTCCAAACAAAATCCCTGCTTTGTCCCAAAATAATTTGATACTCTATTAGATTGGGGTCTTCATGAAAGACCCAGGTCTAATGGAGTATGGGTCCTGTGGGGACTGACTCCCGAGTAGTCTTGGGACTACTGAGTGGCCAATCCACACAGCCCAATTTGCTTCTTTGGGCCTGGGGCCTGGAAAAGTGAAGAGGAAACCCACCCCTTCCCCAAATTGTCCCAAAACCTTTACTTACTCAGCCTCATGCCATTTGGCATGCTTTTTGGGAATGTACTAATGTCTCTTAGCACTACATTGGTACATTCCAGGAAGTGTGCTGCAAGGCCTAATGGTGGCCGGGTAAATTGGGGTGGGGGTGGGTGGGTGTCCCTGTGCTCTCCTGGAAGGTACCAGGAGGGCATGCAGACACTCCCCAGGGAAAGTGCGCACTTTAGAGGGTAGTGTGTGGACACACGCCTAAGTGGGTTTCTTAAATCTGCTTCAGTGCACATTTAAGTGCTGCCTGGAAGCAGCCCCGGAGGACCTTTTCAGCCCCAAAACTGTGGAATGACCTGCTGGAAGAGCTCCAACGGTTAAGGCTCCTATATCCAGCAGCCGATCCCAGATTATTTGATCTAAATTGGATTATATGTGTCTCCACTGCTATATAATCCTGGATAAGAAGACAATCTGAGATTCGATCCTGGGATATAGGAGCAGCGTGGATGGGGCCTAAATGATCTGACAGAATTTAAAACCCATCTAAAGACCTATCTCTTCCAGCACTCCTACCCAGTTTTAATCATGAATTTTAAACGCATGATGTGTGTGTGTGTTTAATATTTGTTCTGTGTATTTTAATATGTGTATTTATAGAATATAATGCAGTTTCATAATGTATTGAACTGAATTATATAGCAGCATGGACTTATATAATGCAGGTCAATAGAGTTAAACCGCATCATGAAACTGCATAATATGGCACTGTATATGGAACCTTAGTTTTCCATTTGGTCATGTTGAATATTATCCTATTGCATGAGTTCTATAGGGCAATGTTTCCCAACCTTTTTTGAGTCGCGGCACACTTTTTACATTTGCAAAATCCTGGGGCACACCAACAACCAAAATGACACAAAATGACACTCTAACACAGTAATACATATAGTTAATATGTTTTAAAAGGTATTTATACACTCAGTGTGAAACCCGGGCCTGTTTCGATGAGCACAAGATAGATATCCTGGCAGGAATGGCAGAAAGACACAAACTTCCCACACAGAACTCCCATAACCATGGCCGGATTACCCATAAGGCCAGACGAGGCCATGGCCTCGGGCGGCGGATTTTGGGGGCGGCATTTCCGGCCCTGAAGGAAGGGGTGAAGGAAGGAATGGCGCCTGCCCGCGGGACAAGGAGCTGGGAAAAGTCCCGCCGCCCCTAGGCGATTGGCCGGCGGGCTCCACTCCTTCCCTCAGTGAGGAGAGGAGGTGCGCCCGGTCTTGCGCGGTGGCGGGAAGTGGCGCGAGTCTCCCTAAGGGCGGGACTTCCGGCGGCGCTTTGTGAGTCACGCCGGCAGTGGCTCCGCCCCTCCTCCCTCAGTGAAGGGAGGGGGCGGAACCGGCGAGAAGGAGAAGGCACCGCTGGAAGTCCCGCCCTTAGAGAGACTCATGCCACTTCCCCGCCACCGCTCGCCCGTGCCCCAAACTCAGCGGGGCGGGGTGGGGAAAGCCGCGTGAATCGTCAGCGGCGGCGGGACTTCAGCGGCGCCTTCTCCTTCTCGCCGGTTCCGCCCCCTCCCTTCACTGAGGGAGAAGGCAGTCCCTCAGTGAAGGGAGGGGGAACCGGCGCAGAAGGAGAAGGCGTCGCTGGAAGTCCCGCCACCGCTACAGCGATTCACGCGACTTTCCCCACCGCCGCCCGCTCGTGTTTGGGGACTGCCTTCTTCCTCAGTGCCGCTGCCGGCGTGATGCACAAAGCACCGCCAGAAGTCCCACCCTTAGGGAGACTCACCCCACTTCCCCCACCGCTGCGCTCGCACCGTCGCACCTCCTCCCCTCACTGAGGGAAGGAGTGGTGCTGGCGGCGGCAGTGGGCCGCCGCGTGAGTTTCCGTAAGGGCGGGACTTCCGGCGACGCCTTGTGCGTCACGCCGCCCCCGCCCCCGCAAGAGGCCCCGCCCCCGGGGGTGGCGTTTAGACCAGGCGGCCTCGGGCGGCACAGGCCGCTAATCTGGCCCTGCCCATAACCAAGAGAAAATGCTATAACAGTTTGGTGGGCATTGACCTTGGGTTTAGGAGTTGTAGTCCACCTATATTCAGAGAGCACTGTGGACTCAAACAATGTTGGATCAGGACCAAAATTGGCATGAATACTCAATATGCCCAAATATGAACACAGGTGGAGTTCAGGGGAATTAGACCTTGACATTTGGGAGTTGTAGTTGCTGGGATTTATAGTTCCCCTACAATCAAAGAGCATTCTGAACCCCACCAATGATAGAACTGGGCCAAACTTCCCACACAGAACACCCAGGAGGCAAGAGGATGTCTCTACTTGGGGAAAGGGAGGCAGGCCTTCCCAATGCATGGAGAGGGAGAGACCAAGTAGTGGTCTTTATCGCGGTAGGTTTCTTAGGGTTTTTATACTTCAACACTCTAGACTCCCCCCCCCCTTCTGGAGGTTCCAATTTCCCACGGCACACCTGATGATCGCTCACGGCACACTAGTGTGCCCCGGCACACTGGTTGGGAAACACTGCTATAGGGTGCTGTAGAAAGGATATGGATGCATTCCTTTTTTCTAAGATAAAAAAAAAGGAAATGCTCCTGAGGGATATATAAGGTTGAGAGGATATCATGCCTGGAAATGACTCAGTGTAGCTGTGGTGGAACAGATGGCCAACCAAACAGCTCAGGTGTTAACTGACTGGATATAATGGTACCCAGCCTTTAGTCAGAGGAACTGTCCTTTTCCTCTCTTAGGAGATGAGAGACTGAGTGGATTTAGGGCTAAACTAGTCAACATGCCATGCTAAATCAAATTATTTTACATGTTTTAAATTGTTTCTGTGCAGAGTCTCAGGGCCTTGGTGAACTGAGAGGCAAAACATAAATGCTGTAAATAAGTAAATATTGTCTTCAACCAAGCATCCTTCCTTTCCCTTTTAGTGTGTTTTAAAACTTGAATAATAATGAGATTAAAGTTTGTGAGCACAAGTTCCTGTTCCACTTTTTCTGTTCCCACACATTGATGTCAATGGCAATTCTACTTCTTTTATCCTCTCCTGCCATTTCACATTGCATGCTACACATTTCACATTTGAAAACTGGGATACATGTGGCCAAGCAATGTCAGATGTGATCAGATGTGGCCAAAATTATCAATGAGGAAGAACACACATGTCATTGATATTTACCACACAAATTAAATGAGGCTACAGCAGTTTGATTTTGCCAGAGCCTACTGGGAAGGACATGATTTTGCTAATTCATCTCCTCTGCTGACGTAAGAAAATGGAAACTACTTCCGTGATTTGAACCCAGTGTGCAGCAGCTAAGGTAAGCTTAGGACTGATAGGGAATGTGGTAGAAGCAGAGAGAAACTAGAGCATTTGCAAAGCAGCTAAAAAGTGGGATGGCAGAAGATTGATTGCAGCTGTCCCTGCCAAATTGGGACAGTTGGGGGGTAATCGTGCATGGAGGGTGAATTTGAGGGAGAAAAGGTGGGGATGGAGTTGAAATCCCCCCTGTCTTGACAAATCAATCTCTTATGCAGTTGCTTGCAAGTGAAAAACAGGCTTCACTTTTTTTAAAGGTAATTAGAGCATTCCTCTCTGTGTGTGCATATTAATCTTGTTTGTAAGCACCTTTCTTCATGAACAAGGGAATCATTAGGATTCTCAAACTAAAATGAAGGTAAAACAATTATTCCACATGTCAATGTACCATCCATGTAATAACCTACTCTGTTAGGAGAATGAGACTCATCTAAATCACTAGTAACAGTTTTCAATACTCCTTTCCTTTAAGCACTTTCGGTCAGAAGGCCTTTCATATGTCCCATTTTTGAACTATTCCATTCGTTACATCCCTACTCTCTATAAGTGCTTCATTCCCATTCACAATTTGAGATTTCTAGTAGGATCTTCCCAATCTACCACTTCACACAAAGATCCAATGAACTTGGTGGATATATGAAGTTACATATATCCACCAAGTTCATTGGATCTCTGTGTTACACTATGTCGAACTGTTGTTTCATATTGTTCAATGTTGTCCATTGGAAGAGTGAACAAAGCGCAAACAGTCCATTGTTTTTATGCCTTGTCATGAACCCTCTGAGGAAAAATATGGGAGGGAGGACAACAATTTTGCCTCCAAATAATCTCAAGGGGTTATGGGGCAGTTTTGTCATGTTTTGAACCCTAGAACAGGATTTCCTTTTTTAAAGAAGTAAACTAGAAATGATTTTGGGTGGATGTGGCCCTCCAAGGTGGACAATGTGGTTCCCTCCAAGAGTGCCTAGACCTGGGCTATTGTGATGGAAAGCAATGATCAAGAGTGTCAAGCATTCTGCAACCTGAGTTTTTATACTAGTGATCCCA
The DNA here is from genome assembly GCA_030556195.1 of Anolis apletophallus. Lineage (NCBI taxonomy): Eukaryota > Metazoa > Chordata > Lepidosauria > Squamata > Anolidae > Anolis > Anolis apletophallus. The sequence goes on along the minus strand of JARBWK010000004.1, from coordinate 52,812,741 downwards.
AAGACTCAATACAGAGTATCTGCTCAGATGTTTGTATGAGTGAGTGGAGTTTGAATGCTGATCTTCAGGAGTCTTACTCCAACACCCAAACTACTACATTACGCTGTCTCTTGAAGGGACTAACAGCACCAAACAAAGCATAGATGTTATAGTGTTAATACTATTAGAGCCATCTTGGTTTTTACAAAATCTATATATAAGGCCTAATTTTGTCAAAAAGTTATTAATTCTTGGTCAGAGGTATGGATACAGGTGTTAATGGACTGCAATTTCCCTATATTTATCAACATTTGCTATGCTGACTATGGCGGCTGGGAACGGCAGTCCCAACATTGTTGGGAGATGATGTTTTGTTTAATCCTTTTCTAGTCTAAGCCGTTCTTGATACAGATAGCAGCCTCTTAATAATGATGATAGAAGGTTATCTTTGGATAGCAAGTTATGAGCTTCCTGTTTACTTCCAGAAGTGACAAGTAGTTCATTTCTACTCTACTTGATGCTAACAGACCTTTGTGAACAGCCTCTGGAGCTTCAAATATCTACTATATGAATATGAAAACTAAAAAAAATTACCTGGCAGAATACTAAGTTTTAGGTTTATTTCCATTATTTAATTTGCTGATCATTTTCAACCTAGTGCTAACACACTGTTTACATTAACAAGTTTGCTTGCAAATTGATGTAGTTATGATAGGTTGTATCTACACTGCCATATAATTCAGTTTCAGAATGCAAGTTAACTGCACTGCTGGATTATATGGCAAGGTAGACTCATATAATCCGGTTCAATGCAGTTGATCTGTATTCCGAAACTGGATTATATGGCAGTGTAGATACACCTTAGTCTATGACTGGGACTAATGGAGAAAGCACTAGAAATGGGCTACAAGGAAACTAATCAGTTACATATTTGTGCTATAAATCACACTATCCTGTTGTAGTTTGAGGCGCCTGGTGATCTGCATTAGTGATGTGAAATACTTTTGAGAATAAATGTAGATTTGCTGGCAGTTCAAGCAAACTTTTATTACGGTCACTGACCAACACAAAGCGGGCACAAGCGCCCTAAGAGGGGAAGGACAACTCCCCCGTTGTCCTGGCAGTTCACAAAGTTTAGTGAGGGGGGCTACACTTTAGGGTTTGCAGGCTACATGTGGCCTGTGGGCTGTACTTTGCCCATTCCTGGTCCTGAGGATGAAAACTCCAGACAGAGAGGTTTCTGTTCTTTTAGGCTCAGATGTTTCCACTATCTAAGTCATGGGCTGGGTGCCTCTTTTGCTGCCACCACTGCTCTCTAAATTGCTAATTCTCTGCCTAAGCTACGGTTTGACTTTTGCATCATTAAAGATAAATACTAGACTGTGAGAGTAACTGTATTCTATGTAGCTTGTGCCTAATTGCTTTCCATGTCAGGATATAAACACTATAAAAACAAGAAAAGGAGTATCCCTTACCTGAGGCTGCAGTTCTATAGATGCTTAAGTTGGAGGAAAGATGCAGAGAATTGTGCTATTTAAGAGGTGTTAATAGCACAGAGGCATGTAACATTTCCATTAGCAGGGCTTTGCTTTAACATTTTCCATAAAGAGTTTTGGAAATGGTTTTGGATAGCTTCGGCATAGATAAGATGAAAGCACTGTTATCATAACTCTTTAGGTACAGTGCCTGTCTGAAAGAGATGGGTTGAAAATGTTCCCCCCATTTGCCAGCACAGTGGGTTGGAAGGTTGATGGAAGAGTTCTAAATATAATAAAATCGGAATAGTTGTCTGGCAAAGTGACAGTTGGCTTATGGCTTTCCCTACTGGAAACACAAGATGATTTATTCACTTGATAATGCCTTTAAATGTCAATGCTAGATTGATAATGATAACATTCTTCATGTTGTCCTTAGGAAACAGTCAAGGCTGAGTCTCGTCTTGTTGAGCATTGGGCAGAAAAATGTGTTGTATAACACAGAGCTTTCACCAAGCTTGTTTGCTGAAGTTATAGTCATATTTAATATACACCTTTCCCCATGATCATTTTAAGTACTTGTGTTCATAGCCAGAATTTTCCAGAGAGTGTGATCCAGACTGAATAATTATTTGAGTGTCTGGCCACAAGTGAGGTCTTAACCATTTTTGCACCGATCCTAATTTCTGAGTTATTAATAAACAACTATGTAGGAATGGAAGAAATAATCATAACTCCAGATGAAAAGGAATTTCTCATACATTGGGAAATCCTGACAAGAAATATTCTGGACAGATGAGAATGTTTGTAGGTTGGGACTTATTTTGCATTAGAAATGAATATTTTTAATAGCAAATATTGTGAAAAGATGTGGATCTTCTGGAGAATAAATCCCAGCTCAGAACTGCTCGGTTTTTGAGGAGGTTTCTCATAGTGGGGAGGAAAATGGTAAAATTGTTGTTCTTGGCCATGGGAATAACATTTATGAAGATTTACAACCCTAATTTTGCATATTACTCAGATAACGAATGTCCTCTCAGGACATTTTACAAACATAAAAACAAAACAGCTAATAAAACAACAAACCAAACAAGTAATTCAGTGGACTCCAGCATTAAAATGTGAACATAATAGGATCTTTAAAGCCAGCAATAAAACTGATAATAAAAATAAGAAATTAAAGACTAAATGCTTGCTGGAAGAGAAAGGTCTTAACCTGACATTAAAAGGTATATAATGTAGATGCTAGCCAGATTCCTGCAGGAATAAAATGTGCTACACTTGATTGCAGAATGTCCCAGTGGCAAAAGAGAAGCAGGGACACCAATATGTCCTAATCCAGCAGCAAACCTATTTCATAATGAGCATAGTTATGTGGTAAATGTTATATTGATAGATTACAGAATGAAATAGATCTATTTATTTACTGGTATTTATTTTATTTATTTCATTTATAACCCACCCTTCTCTACCCCCGAAGGGCGGCTGACAAAAGGCAATAATTCGATGCCATATACATAAGTACAAAACTACAACACATCAAATACTACAACAGATTAAAATCAATTAAATATCAGAACAACTGCATAATCCCTGTTCCACATTCATAGGCTGTCCAAGCCAATCCGAAGTCTGTCTCCACAACATTGTCATTACTCAATTGTCCACATCAACCAAACGCCCGGTCCCAAAGCCACATCTTTAGTTTTTTTCTAAAGGAAAGGAGGGAAGAAGTTGATCTTATTTCACTGGGGAGCAAAATATTACAGCATGAGTCCTGAAAATTGTTTCAAGGATACATCCCAAGTAAAAAGATAACGATAAGTAGTAGGATGGAGAAGAAAAGGATGGAGAAGAAAAGAAGATACCAGATGTTCATATTTTGACACTACAGCCTGATGAATTAAAGAGACCTGAAAGTCCCAGATTTTGTTCATGCTCTTTCTGATTTTATTTTGGAGATTCATACACATTTTGTTTGTCCCAGAATATTTTCTGTTAGGGCTATGCATGGATCCGTTTGTAAAAATGGGCTCTGGCTGTTCTGACTGTTCTGGCTCTATTGGCTAGCCAAGCCATAATAGCACGGGTGCTGCCTCTATTATTTTTCCCCCAACTGCAACAGACCACGTGGAGCGCAGAGAGGAAGCCACGCACCTGCATGGGGTTTCCCTGTCAGCCCTGCCTGTTGAGTCAATCAGAACAGAAGAAAGCCATGAATTGTCTTTTAGCCAAGCTGGACCTCAATTTTTCTGTTGTGAGCAGGCTTCTGAGAGAGACAAATAATGCTCCAGTCTGCTGGTGATCAAAATGCTGCACTTGCCTTGCTTTTTGACTCAAATAGCAATAAAAAGCATTTACTTTCTACACACTTAAGAAACTGCCACCAATGGTGCCCTTAATGACACAGACTTCAAACATTGGGTAGAGGTATCTTGCCATTTCTAAATCTGCCATAAAATGTGGAGGTAATGTATATCTTTATAAAAGAATGGCTAGCTAATGCTTCTTCGGGTGGTGTGGTTCTCACTGAAATAAGTGTTTTAAAAGGGTGCCTTAACTCAGTTGCATTGAAAAAGTATTCTGGAGAAACGATGCCAGAATAGGTGGTTTCTTAAATCTGATGCCTTAAACCCAGGTCTTATTGAGGGATATAAGGAGAAAGGTGGCAGAGTGCTGCTGAACTTGCTGACTGAAAAGTTGCAGGTTCGAATTCAGGGAGCAGCGTTAACCCCCACTTCTGCCAACCTAGTAGTTGGAAACATGCAAATGTGAGTAGATCAATAAGTACCACCCTGGTGGGAAGGTAACAGCACTCCATGAAGTCATGCTGGCCACATGACCTTGGAAATGTCTATGGACAACACTGGCTCTTTGGCTTAGAGATGGAGATGAGCTTCAACCCAGAGTCGGACTGGACTTAATGTCAGATTAAAACCTTTACCTTTACCCCAAGGAGAAAGGATCCCAAAAAAGGGTGGTTTATTAAGTGTGATGCCTTGCCACCTTATCACACGGCCGATAGAGTCACTCCAGCTCCTATTGCAGAGGATTTAAACTGCAATCAAACCATCTGCAATAAAATCTAACCTGGAGGGAGCAACAGAGACTAAGGAAATGACAGATAAAAATATATCGCCCAATATATTGCTCTTCGTCTATCTCTGGGCGAACATCTGACCCCGGTGGCATTCCACTTAATGGCTTGCTGGCTCGGATGGTCATTATTGGAAGGCCATTCCAGGAGCACTCTGCCCCAAGCTCCAAAACTCCATAAGAGAAAGAAGAAACCCCCTGGTTTAGTCCAAGGGAGGGGAATCTCAAGCTGCCCCCAAGCCCTGGAACTTATAAGGGCCATCCCAGATATCCCTATCAGCAGGAGGGAGGGTCCAGCTGCTTAATATCCTGCCCAGGCCCCTCCCACCTGCTGAGACTGGTGTAAAACACCAGACTCCAGTATAAACTGGTATCTCACTGAGGCTTCAATTGCTTGCCTCCAGCCAAATCTTTTGGCTATTGGCAAGGCAAAGCAAATAACAGTAATTATTAGGGCTGTTTCCGAATTTCAGAAGCTTTTTGCCTACTTCCGACTTTTGAAGCAATTTTGAGAACAGCCCCCTCAACAGGAATTCTGAATTCTGGAATTCTGAATTTCGGATGTCATTTCCGAATTTTCTTGCTGATTGCTCATTGGCTGATGGCTAACAGCTGACTGTCCCTTCTGCTGATTTTTTTGCCCATTTTTGAAAGCAGACACCATTTTTGAAGACTTCCGAAGACTTCCAAATTTCGAAAATACTTCCAAATAAATTCTGAATTTTTTCCAAAAACAATCGGAAGTCTATCACATCCAAAGCTAAATCGCAATCAACATCCGAATCGACTTTTGAAGCACTTTTAAAATTTCGGAAACAGCCCTAGTAATTATTATATTCAGAAAGGACAGACAAAACAGCACAGAGTGAGTCAGCTGGAGTCAAATTCTGTTGGATAACTAAAATGTCCATGGATGTAGTGAGGTGTAACCTCTGAACAAATTCCCACATTCAAAACTTGTTTGCAAAGTTATAATGAATTATAGCAACAAAGTCATTGCTCGGAGCTCCAGGAAGGTTCAAAGGAATGCCCTGCGTTCAGCAGAGTATGCAGTGGGATTGACATCAGTTAGTGAGTGCACATAGGCTCTCTCACCCAGGGTCTAAAAATGCTGAGAAAATCATTCTGAAAGCCAAGAATGGGGTTTAGCATTAGGCTGCACAGCAGGGAGCCTGCAATAGCTGCTGGCAAAAAGAATCTCATGATGACTGCGGCTTAGATGAAATCACACTAATGTATTTGTCTTTTTAAGAGCATTCTTTAGCATTTGTGTTTCAAGATTAGAATGTTAAAAGTGTTCTTGAAATTTGGAGTCAGAAAAGAAAAGCCGGGGCAAGAGCCATAAGGAATATTGCAACTTGGGCCCATCCTTTTTGGGACTTTACTGGAGGAAACCACTATCCCACAGCATTCCAGTGGCCAGGGATAGCAACAACTTGCTGATATAGTCACCCTCTTTATCGCACTGCTGCTGGTGTCACACAATTGCTATGCCTCAGCACTGCAAGGTCCTGCAGCCATACTTCTAGGTGGGCAGCATTAATCCATCCTCCCAATATGCTACCTCTTTTTTAATTCTTAAAATAAACTTTCCAGTTACACAAAGTGCAGGTAAAATCCTCCTCCTCTTCTTTCTTTTTCAGCAAGGGAGAGTAGGGGAGGAGGACAATCCCATCTCCTGATATCATTAACATGTTACCACGTGATGCAGATATTTGATCTGGATCAGGAGCTTAATCCACTGTTAACAGCTTATTTATTTTAACTTTTGTTATACTATCGGTTGTATGCTGTATGTGTATGTGTTGAATGTGTTTGTCAAATGTTTTGATATGGCCAATAGGCTAATTAATAATACGTATTATCGTACTAATAACATGTTACCGCAGAAGGACTCGGGATCATTACACTAGTTAGCTTGTGGCATCATAGTGATATCTGGGGCTGTTGACAAATTTTTCCCATTAGTAGCTGAGGATGGCTTCGTTGTGGGGAGGTGCCAGATCAGAAATGGCTATCACACGGTGTTGTGAAATAGGGGCTGTCACCAAAGCTTTTATGCTGGTTTGCTACCCAAGTGTGATAAAGACCTTGGCTTCTGAGGGCCCGTCCAGACAGCCCCTTTATTACGGAAACTTCTGCAATAAAAAGGGGGCTGTCCAGACAACGTTCTAGGCAGTCCCACATTAATTTGCTACAAACCAGGAAAACCCTGGTAGCAAATTAATTTGTTAGTGCATTTAGTCCATGCCTTTTTGGAAGGCGCAGGATAATGCGCTACTTCCGGTGACTGGACTATAGTCCAGACACCATTTCCACAGTTTACCAAGCTAAATAAGCCCAGCAAACTGTGGGAATAGCCACACTCTCCCCCAAGCCCCTAGGTCCTTTAGAAAACTAAGAAATACTTACGTGGTTTCCATTAGAATCCCAGCGAGCTCTCCCGGCACATAGAAATGATGTGCCAGGAGAGTAGGGTTGCCATTTTTTGATATAAGAAATAAGGGACATTTACGGGATTTTTCACAAACATAAGGGACACTTCATTAAAAACTTGAAACTCAAACATTAGGTAGAAATAGTTTTATTAACAGAATAAGATAATGATTGAAACTCACAAAAGAAACTGACTTACACCCTCTTAACAGGACATGGTATGTTTCTGCATGCTTTGTCATGCAGAAAAAACATTATCAGAACTACCTAATTTTCTCCATCTGTATTTAGTACTTGACTTTGCTGACTTTAAAAGTGCACTGTCTAAACATTAAATAAAATAAATTTTATAAGACAGTACATCTTCATGATTATTATGTCAATAGTTAATGGTATAGTATAGTATGGGATATACAGCATTGATAGTATTGGGATGCACAGCTAGGCCTATTTTAAGAGTAACTCTCAAGCAACCAGAAACTATCTTTATCCAACATGATCCAACATTCCCCTTGGGTAACGGTTAATTAGTCTACTGTACTTTGAAAAAGTCCTGTATCGCCTCTTCCTTCCAATGGGGACGCAGGCTGCCCTGCGAGTTGGAATCTCCGGGCAGGCATTGCCATGGAAACCGCAGCACACACCTTCCTCTGGTCAACCCTGCCCAATCCTGTCCTGCTAGTCAAAAATAAGGGACAGGGCCTGAAAATAAGGGACACAAATTTTAGGGCCAAAATAAGGGACGTCCCTTAGAATAAGGGACATATGGGGACCCTACAGGAGAGGTCTTTGCCTATGACACTCATGGAGTGGCCAAAAGTCAACAGGCAACATGAAGGGGCATGTCTAGATATGTGTGATCCTTTAACATGGTCCAAAAATAATTACAAAACTGGGGGGCGGGGGCGCACTGGTCTTTTGTTTCTAAAGTATTTCTAAAGTATAGTTAGTGAAAAATTCGTTACCAAATTTCAGAACATTTCTCTTGTCCACAGATTTTTGAGAATTTTTCAAAGTTTATATAAAGAACATTTTTAATAATAAAGAAAATATGTTCCTAGTTTGAAAGTATTATATCCTGTTTAATAATAATTTAATTGTTAATTAAAGTATTATATTCTGTTTAAGTAGTGGTTGTACACTGGGAATTTTGTTTTTGCACCAAAAACTTTGTTAAATGCGTGTATGACGATGTTAAATTGGTGGACTGGATAGCAAAATGTGCTGTAACATGATGTCCTGCATGCAAAGACAAGGTTTTGCAGCTACATAAACTTTTGGCATGTTTTAACATTTATAACCCAGGAACAAAAATCATAGTGTACCATATTAAATTTATTGGATCTCTGGCTAGCTACAGAGGGCAAACATCTCTGATGCTGAGCAGTTCACTGCATTCTGGGAAATTTAGTTTATGACAGGGCCTTTTGAATTATCTGGCATAGGGCTCCTTCCTTCCCAGAGTTCTGTGCCTTTCCTAGCAAATACTACTTCCTCTTTTCCCTGCTCCTAATGGTGAGACTCCATTAATTTACAAAGCCTTTTTGGCTTTGCTTTCAGCTTTGCATCCTTGTACTGAATATGAAACTAACTTTGGGAGCCTTCTGAGATTTACAAAACTAAAACAAAAAAAGTATGGGGTAAGTTTTGATTCTTAAATTTTTGGAATGAGCCGTACCCATATATTGAATATTGCTTTGTAAGTATGAATTTAACAAATTTTATACAACTAATGAGGACAAATAAATAAAATACACACTTCTAGTACATACACAAATAGTTTTCTCCTACATTTTTGTAAGTAGTTTTGTTGATGTTGATGAGCAACCTTTCTTTGGTTGGCTGGATGCTTATTCATTCATGGCACGAAGTATTAAGAGGTGCCACCAGCTACCCATTCTTACAAAACTAGAAGCTTCTTACAAGCTTCTAATGCTATTAATGTCATGTGCTACTCTTCTGTACCAACATTTTTGAAGTGGTACACGGGGAAAAAATCTTTTTGGCTTTTCACAAACCCAAGATCAATGTTGCGGCGACACTTTTGATGTATGGCTGATGAACGGGCCTGTGATAAGGTTTTTGATGAAGATGAATGTAAGGTATAGGAGGAAGAGTGTTTTTTAAAAAGCCCAAAGGGCCACCTTGCCTTGTTGATGCCAAGAGATGAAGGTCACTCAAGAACAAATGGCTGCATTCTATATGTTGTTTCAGAATGACTCCTTAATGATGGCAGACTGCTTAACAGTATGGGATGAAAGAAAACACAGTACTGTCTGAAGCCTGACCTTAAATAAATCTTAATTTGAAATGCATGACCAGGTTCCACCTTGTGCAGGGTGTGTAATGCATTAAGCCCCCTTAAAAAAATAGATTACTTTCAGATGCATTATGAGGATGGTTCCAAGAGTCTTCCTGTTCATCATTTATTTAGCATCTATTACCTAACTCTTTAAAAATTTAGCATTGTGATGCATATCCTTGCCAGAATTCAAGACGTCTATGCTTGATTATAGATATGATTTCTCAAAGGCTTTGCAGTATATGCTTGCATTATATGAAACCGAGACTCGGATAATAGCCTATTGCCTCAACAAACATGTTTCCCCTGGCTAATCTAATGGCTTGGACAATTGGCATAGGAAGTCAACCTAAGGTTCTTACTTCTGTATCATAAATGAAAGAATAAAAATGATTTGTGACAAGTCGTGTGTGTATGTGTCTGCATTTAAAGGTTTCTCGCAATGTATCAATACACTTAAATACTGGCATCTCATCTGTGGATCAGTAAGCTGAATTGTACAAAATGATACTTCCTATTCTGGTATTCTTTGTGTTTTATAAAGGACCTTAACTCATATGTTTCTTGGTTCAACCTCTGTCACTTTTTCTCCAGCGGTATGACGTTTTATAGGAAAAGAAGTCTCATTATTCAAAGTTCTCTTCTGCAGGAATTATCATATTTTGTATAAAGTGAAGGACTGAGGGCAGTCAGGAAGAAATCTTTTTTTGCAACACAACCATGGTATAAAGTGCTTTGTGTGCCTTCCATATGGTTTAATATATTTTTGAATGCACTGCTTTCATTTGTGAAATCTAGGGCTGCCACCTGACAAAAGGCATTATTATAGTTGAATTGTATGAGCTACACACTGCAATCTTGTCCTTGAATTATGCCAGCTAGTGAATTGCAGTAAACACCTGATGTTGGCATGACTCCAAGTTAAAACACAACTAGGACAGTGTAGTGAAAAATTTCCAATATTGCGGTTTCAAGTCAGTGTATGTCATAGGAGCTCTTCATGTGGCTTTTTGGACCAGCAATTGCTGGTGAAAGGAAAGGCACGCATGGCAGTTTGTGGCACCTCCCTCTTCCCCTCACCACCATTGCCCTCCCCCATCAGATGGTAGAAAGAGCGACAAGATGCGGGAATGTGTGCTGTCCCGTTGCCCTTTCTGTCAACCCATGGCAAAAAGGGGAGAAAAATGCGGAGCTACCCAAACTTCATTTTTCTCCCCCTCCGAGAGGAATGTGGGCAGGGCCTGCCATGCATCGTGTGATGACGCATAGCAGGCCCTGTCCTTTCAGTGCATAAAAATGGCAAAACAGGGCAAAAATGGCCTATGTGAAGAGGTCCATAGACTGTTCCAGCCAAGTTGTCATAAGGAAGAAAAATCATATTTAAGAGACAATAGGGTAGATCATCAGTAACTGGTTGTGAAGCTTAGTAGATCCAACAATAAGAAAAGTAACTTTAACTTATCTAGGTATCAGAGACATGTAGCATGATAGTAATCAAAGGAAGTAGGACAAGTATTATTATCTGCTAAGTGATTGGAAGTGATGACTTGCTTTTCCTCTTTTTTATTTGTGCCATCAATTTTATGGTTGTAGTTAGTAAGTTTTGGATTTTTGTTAGTGTAGTGCATAGAGGACGGAGAAAGTCACTTTTTTGACAGATCTGACCCCTTTTGCCAGATCTTTGGACAGTGGAAGCCAGGCCACCCTTCTCTCCCGTGGCTTGTTGCGGGGATCTCCCTGAGACCCCAGCACTTCCGTCTTTTGATGGCAAGGTGGCATTTGCCGGGCTTACCTGAGCACCCCTTGCCATATCTGAACTTTGCCCTATCCTCCCCTTCTTCCTCTTCTTCCTTCCTCCTTCTTCCCTTTCTTAATGTGGTACTGTTCTGTCTATTTGATTATTGTTTATTATCCTGACTTGTGAACCGCTCCGAGCCCTCGGGGAGTGGCGGTGCTAGAAGTCCGAATAAATGAATGAATGAAATGAATGAATGAATTTTAGTGCCTTTGATAGTTTTGTTATGTAGTGTGTTGTTTTTATTATCCCATATATTACATATAATGTGTGTTTGCTTAATAACAATATTACCCACAAAAATCACTTGGTTCTTTCTTCTCTTCCCACTGACCACTATCTGTTTAATTGAGCTCATGCAAATTGGGTTCAAAATTAAAATTTAGTTTGTACTCAACTCAGGGCTGGAAGGGGAGAGATGGGAACACTGTCTAGTCCTTCTTGGCATGCTTTGGCTTATGTGTTCTTCTCCATTTATAATGTTTGCCATCTTGACCACACTCCAATGTTACTTGGTCACATATGTCCTAGTTTGTAAATGTTACATTTTATAATCCTATGTAGTTCCTAGTTTAGGATCAAGATAGGCACTGTGAGAGTCCCGTAACCTAGTAAGCAGCCACTGGGATCTACAGGGTCTGGCTCCTTGATTATCAGGAAGCAGCTACCTGACATGTGCGTTCCTGCATGGCAGGGGGTTGGACTGGATTACCCGTGTGGTCTCTTCCAATTATGTTTCTATGGCATCCTCCTCCTCTCCCCTGCAAACAATCTCTGAGGTGAGGTGGATTTGTGACAGGGATTCTTGATAAAAGTCTTTACAACATGGAAAATAAATAAAAAATAATGTCAGTAGGAAGAGTAGTAAACTTTTTATTGCCGTTTGAAATTACTTGCTAATGCGTTCTAATACCTTTGATTACACAGAGATAATAGCATTGCATCATATTAAAGTGAATTAGAGCAGATGATTAGAGATCACATCTTATTCAGATTTCTTGTAATGAAACTCATAAAATCTGGTCCTGTACAATATGTGCTCTATATCGAAATGAGACACTCATAAACACACATGCCTTATAAACTTTGATATATATGCAGGCACTGTAATATTTCAGATAGGTTTTTAAAAGGATGGCAACACATGGATTCCCCTTTTAATATTTGTTAGAGTTTTCTCAGTGCTGCTTATGAAATATCCCTTTTATTTCTGATTAGGGTAAAGGCAATCTATATGGAGAGAGACTGACCAGAATGTTGAGACCTGCAAAGCATTTCCCTCGTGGTTTAGGTTGGTAACAATTCTGGATTCCTTTTCAGTTTTGAAAGTGTTTTAATTAATCTAAAATAGTGTTGAAAAGAGCAACTAGCAGGGAGCCAACAATAATTTTAACATTTCTATAGAATTCACTTAGTAGCCCCTATAGATTGGTGCCTTTGTCCTTTTTAAAGGACTTAATAAAGGACGGTATTCATTACCGTTGTATTCGTACTGTGCTCATCAGTAGCATTGAGGCAAGTTTAAAAAAGCATGAACTTCGAGAAAATTCCTTACATTTCAGGTTTTTTTATATTTAAAAAATCTAAATTCTTGAGTAGTTTCTGACTTAAATAAGTCTGCAAAAATATATCAAATTCATTATTATCGTTCTAATTAAAATCTCATCACTATTTTTCTTGTATGCAATTTTAGCTTTTTGTATTTTAGATTTCAGCGCTCTCGCTCAAAATTTTAAGTTGTTACTCTTATGTTTGCAGTACAAACATGGCCGTGCCCTCTCACCCCTCCCTGCATGTAACTGCTACTGTGGCAACAATGCAACCTACTTGATGTTCAGAGATATCCCTTCCTCCTTCTTGCCTACGCTAAAGAGCTATAATGCCCCCACCCTCAGAAGTCTTTGTGGGCCTCTTTTAAGTCTTCCAGTGCAATTCTACGGCATTTTCCCATCCACTTTTAGGGCACATCTACACTGACCATTTAGGTGAGAGAGCAGGAGATGACAGCCATTTAGGTCAGTGTAGGGCTGGATCAGCTCATTGACGGCCACAAAATGTATTTGGGCAGATCCAGATGAACCCAAGAAAATTCAGATATACCCTGGGCTAAAACAACCCAGAGGAAAGCCAAATCCTGCATCATAACTTGGCTTTCCCCCAAATTATAGCAGTCCATACACCTGGAGCTGGTTCCTATGCAGATGTCATGCCTTGTTCAGACAGCAAGGAAGAAGGGTTGCTGGATGTGCGAGAGGAGGAGATGGAAGAGAGCAACTCCCATTAGTCTGTCATGTCCAGTCCAGTCAGTACTGAAAAAGAGCAAAGGAAAAGCTTAAACATACCCACATCCCTACAGAGAAGAATGTAGACATTGGGGTTTCATTGGTCTCCTTAGCATTTGGAAAAATGCTAATAAATCAGGCAACAGCTAAAGCCCTGATCCAGAGATATATTACCAGCATTCCCTTATTGTGGATAATGCCATTAATCTGACTGTGTGGTTTCTGACCTTATTCTGATTTGATTTCAAATGATTTCTGAATTTGGCTTCTTTGACATGAACATGGCCATGTTATCAGGAGCTTAGGTTTCAGCAAGCAACAGGAGAATCAGCCAAAGTCAAAAGTTCATGATCAGATAAGTCCAAATTCAGGAGATCTTGAAAGACAAGCTGGAATAACAAGCTGTACAAACCACAAAACGTTAGGGGTGAACCAATGCTGAGTTCCACAGTCCAGGTAGGTGAAGTCAAACTGTGAGGCAACAGAGTCAAATTAGGAACAAAAGAAAGCCAAGTTTACAGTACAGGATCAGAAATGGCGGTAGTCCAGAAAGCAGAACAGTCCAATTTAATGACAAGAAACAATGGCATTAGCCAAGGTCATAGAAATGCCTGTAGTCAGAGCAGCAGAGTCAAGATCCAATATAATAAACAACAAAGATAAGGTTGGAGTCCAGAACTTAGAAATACCATTTGCCAGAGTCCAGAAGTCAAACACTGGCAGTTCTTGAAAACAAACTGAGGGACAGGAGAGCCGGGTGGCAGACCAAGAATACAATGTTGTCTGCTACCCAAAGCTACTACACATAGGGTTTTTTTATCTTGTGGTCTCAGCTAGTGTTTTTTTCACCATCCTTACACAGCTAATATCTGAGACTTGTGATATCTTTTCCATTACATAGGAATCCTTGACTAGCTTGCTTCAAATGTTGAGGAGAGTCTGAGCTAGACCAGGCAAACTGCTGGACATAATATTCTCTGACATTGAGTTTTGACTTTGGCTTAACTCCCATATTTTTGTTGTTTTGTCTGGATAAAGCTACTGGAACAGCTAGCAGGTTTACAACAGAGGACCAGTGGTGGGTATCTTTATAGCCATCTTGCACTCCTGGGAGTGCGGAATAGCTGTCCCCTCCCACCTCCCCACCTCCTGTCTGTCACTGCTAGCTAAGTCAGCAACAATACAACCTACCTGTTCCCCTGAGATCTCCCTCCCTCTCTTGTGACCCATGAAGGAGGGTGGGAGGAAGGAATGGGGGAATTCCCCCTCACTGCTCCCATCATTGGGTCAGAAGACAGAGATGGAAGAAGGGGTATCTCTGAACAGTCGTTGCTGTTGTAGCTAACAGTGATACACAGGTAGGGAGGGCGGCAGATGAGTCCCTGCCTAGTGGCACCAAAGCAGCCTCAGCACTGCTGAGGAGTAGGAATGTCCTTCTGCTGGCAAGATGGCTCAAAGAGCACCTTTTGGGCCACAATGCAGTATGGAACTGGTGTTTTAGATGCTGGTTATGGCTCACATTAGTGGGCTATATAGAGCCAGATATAGTCAAAATGTAGAACTCGCATTATCCATAACTTCAAGTATCCATGTTAGTGGGGTGGTGTCTTGGAAAGTATAATCCGTGGATATGGGGGTTGTACTCTATTTATTTTCAGTATAGTGGCCTGAATTTGATCTAAGTCTATCATATCTAGCTCAACACTTTTCTGCACAAGTTTAATTATTTTTTGATGCTGCTTGTTTGTTTATGCATGGAAAAGATGGCTGCAATATTGGCTCATAACTGTGCCTAGCTGCAGTTTTAATTTTGTTCATGGTAGAGCATTCCATTATAAAGTTGCCTGTTTATATATGTGTTACATGTGTCCCAAAGCTGTGCTTCAGAAATGGAGGCATTAGCATTTTCCAAGAAAAGAAATCTATACATTTTGCAATGCTTTCTATTAAAGTTTGCTTGCTGAGAAGAGCTGCATTTAGTTTCCAGCCTTAATGTGTGGCCTGGGATTCAATTCGTTATTATAAAAGTGTAGAAATCCTTATATCAAATGTGTTATATAGTCACCAGTGTTATTTGATTAAGAACATAAGAACATAAGAAGAGCCATGCTGAATCGGACCTCAGCCCATCTAGTCCAGTATTCTGTATCACACAGTGGCCCACCAGTTGTACACGGGGATCTCGAGCAGAAGGGAGGGCAAAACCCTAACCTGCTCCCGACCCCCCACAACCAGTACCCAGGGAAATCCTGCCTACCTCAACCAACTCCGAGGTGGCACATGAATGTCCTTTTCAGTAACTACCGATACACTTGGTATCCATGAATCTGTCTAATCCTGCCTTGAAGTTGTTCAGGCTGACAGCTGTCACAACCTCTTCTGGAAGTAAATTCCATAACCCAATGACCCTCTGGGTGAAGAAATATTTCCCTTTATTAGTCCTAATTTTCCTACCTTGGAGCTTCAGGGAGTGCCCTCTAGTCCTAGTGTTTTGTGACAAAGAAAATAATTTTTCTTTATTCACCTTTTCTATCCCATGCATGATTTTATACACTTCGATCAAGTCACCTCTTAAATGCCATCTTTCAAGGCTGAAAAGACCAAGGCGTTGCAACCTGCTTTCATTAGGGAGCCGCGCCATCCCTTGGATCATTCTTGTTGCCCTTTTCTGTACCTTTTCCAGTTCCGTTATATCCTTCTTAAGGTGCGGAGACCAGAATTGTACACAGTACTCCAAATGTGGCCTTACCATAGATTTGTAGAGAGGTAATACAACATTTGCTGACCTATTTTCGATTCCCTTTCTGATCATGCCTAGCATAGAATTTGCTTTTTTCACTGCTGCTGCGCACTGGGTTGACATCTTCATTGAGCTGTCCACCAAAACCCCAAGATCCCTTTCCTGGTTTGTCTCGGAAAGCTTTGACCCCATCAATTGGTAGGTGTAGTTGGGGTTCTTTGCCCCGATGTGCATGACTTTACACTTGTTTAGGTTAAAATGCATTTGCCACTTTGTTGCCCATTCACTCAATTTCGAGAGATCTTTCTGGAGCTCTTTACAATCAGTTTCATTTTTAACTACCCTGAACAGTTTAGTGTCGTCTGCAAACTTTGCTACCTCAGAATTCACTCCTACATCCAGATCATTAATGAATAAATTAAAAGTAACGGACCCAAAACTGAACCTTGGGGTACGCCACTTCCCACCTCTTTCCACCCAGAGAAGTGTCCATTTATTACCACCCTTTGTTTCCTACAGTTTAGCCAGGTTCCAATCCAGGACAAGACCTGTCCTCTGATTCCATGGCTGAAGAGCTTATTTAGGAGCCTTTGGTGAGGGACTTTGTCAAAAGCCTTTTGAAAGTCAAGGTAAACAATATCGACTGGGTCCCCTTTATCTATGTGTTTATTTACACCCTCAAAGAATTCTAACAAGTTAGTAAGACATGATTTGCCTTTGCAGAAACCATGTTGATTTTCTTTCAGCAATGCCTGTTCTTCTATGTGCCTAGTAATATTTTCTTTAATAACAGTTTAATAATGATTAATTAAGCTGGGTTAAATCAAGAAGTAATCAGTGTGTGAACATGATTTGCATGTGTCTAAGTAAATATTTTAGACCAGGATTTTTATATATTCAGAGTTCAATGAGCCTAACCCTTTGGAATAGGATTTTTATATTTTCCGAAGGTGAACAAGGCACTGAATGTCAAATATTTTCAATACACACTTAGAAGCTTTGTGTATTTCTTTCTATGATGGTCATTTCTGGGGTTTTTTTGTAGACCAGGGGTATGCAAATTATGGCTTCCTGGCTCTATGCAGCTTGAAACCCTTCATCAGTCCCTCAAAACCTCCCCACCACCAAAAAAAGTCTATAAAACACACTTGTGGCAGAATCTTTAGCCATCAATTGCCCCAAACTACACAGAATGTCCAGCAAATGGGTAAAAATGTGTTGAAATATCCTCACCCTACAATTACCCAAGATCCTATACTATCCCAAAAACATGTCAACTTTTTTCTGCACTCCAACTCAAAATGGCAACAGGTGATATGATTTTATTTCTTGTTGCCATGGGATGGACTGCAGAGCAAAAAATATAGCCCCGGACTCATATGCAGTGCCCCCTCCCCGATTTAGATAATAATATGTAAGCTAAAGAAGTAATGATAAGTCTTGCTTCTGCAGTATTAAGGTTTTCAAAGCTGTAGAGCTGTGTAGACTTGTTAGCATTCTTAACCAATGTTGCAAGAAGAAAGGAGAGAGACAGAGTTTGAAAAAGGGAATGGCGCAACTGGGCTGCAGTGCCTGGCAATGATACATTACAAATATGGTTACAGTAGAATTGAAAAGAAGGCTGAACACTTTATTAAGATGTTGGGTCGCATTGTGCAACCTCTTGAAGCTCTGGATTCTTCAGTGTCTTGGTAGGTTTATCTCTTTGTTCTGCCTATCTCATTTCCATTTGATCCCTTGGCTCCAAATTTAGTGATGTTATCCACTGAGATTCGATGTCTGCAATGTCTAAAAGTTAACAGATCTTCTCTGTTCATAATACAAAAGGACCCTAGTAAGATTTTTGTTGTATATGTTTACTTTAGATCAGTGGTTCTCAACCTTTCTAATGCGTGACTCCTAAATACAGTTGTTCTTCATGTTTTGGTGACCCCCAACCATATTTTTGTTGCTACTTCATAACTGCTACTGTTATGAATTGTAATGTAAATATCTGATATGTAGAATGTATTTTCATTGTTACAAACTGAACATAATTAAAGCATAGTGATTAATGATAAAAACAAGATGTTTGGGGGCAGTATGGACAATGGATGAAGGGATTTGAAATACCTTCAACCGATTCAGCTGTGACTTCGTCAGACCACTGAGACCCCCCCCCCCAAATTAGCAACCTGGAGCAAACTTGGCACACAGAACTCCCACAACGAAGAGAAAATACTGGAGGGGGTTGGGAGGAATTGACAGTAATTTAGTAGAGATGTGTTCACCTACATCCGGAGAGCACTGTGAATCTTAACAACTATGGATATGGACCAAACTTGGCACAAATACTAAATATGCCCTAATTTGAACACTGGTGGAGTTTGGGGAAAATAGACCCTGACACTTGAGAATTGCAGTTGTGTAGATTTATAGTTCATCAGGCATTCTGAGGCGTCCCAACAATTGAATTGAACCAAACTTGGCATACAGGACTTCCATGACCAACAGAAAATATTGGAGGGGTTTGGGGGGGGGAGGCATGTACAATAGATTAGATTTGCAGTACCTTCAATCACTTCAGTTCTTGAAGAGGCCTCCTTGCTGCCCTGAGAAAGGTGCTGGCACAGCTACCTGGGAGAAGAGGCTCTGTGCTCCAGTGCTCCCTGGATATGCGCTTCCAGCTCTCTGAGAGAGACGCACGTTGGTGTTGCTAGGTGCGTGGGGAAAGCAGCCTCGTGCAGGGAGCATGCGTGCGGGGTGCATGCTCCCTGCACAAGGCCTCTTTTCCCGCATGCCTGGCAATGCCAGAGCACGACCCTCTCCCAGCGTTAGCAAGTGCGCGCCATTTTCCGAGAGGGACGCGCATCGGCGTTGCCAGGCATGCAGGGAAAATGGAGTTTATATTTCTGTGGAATGTCCAGAGTGGGAGAAAGAACTCTCGTCTGTTTGAGATAGGTGTGAATGTTGCAATTGGCCACCAATTATCTGAGGGCTTCAGTAATATTTCAGAATGGATGTTTTTTATGTAACATTTCAGAGACAATGTCCTGGAAGACAACGTTCCTGCTTTGGAGGAGTAGCAGTTTTTGTGAAATCACTACTTTAAACAAATTCACCTTTCTTTGGAATATAAGAAATTTTGTCTGTTTCATTGCTTAACAAAGGAGCAATGAGCTCATTCTAAGTCTTTGAGGCATATTTCAACTCAAGGCAGACCTCATTAAACCAGGTAACTCGAAAGGCCACCAAATTGTCTTACTCCTCATTTTCCAGGACTACTTTACAGTGCAAATCTGAGTGTTGACTGCAATTTTCTAGGTCAGTTATTTTTCTTGTAGGAAATACACAGTCTTTTGTAATTCAACTGATTTTATCTTGTGGGCAAAGGCCCTTGTAAATGTTTAATTGGTGGAAGCAGCAAGGTCATTACATTTATTTGAAGTTGGAAATAGGGTAGCAATTACTGAGAGCACCAATACAGTGTAGTGGTTTGAGTATTGGACTAAGACACTGGGACACCATGTTTTGATTTCTGACTCAGCTATAGAAACCTACTGGATAACCTTGGGCAAATTACATTCTCTCAGCTTCAGAGGAAGGCAAGGGCAAACCCTCTCTGAACAAATTGTGCCATTAAAACTCCATAATAGGTTTACCTTAGGGCCTCCATAAGTTGGAAATGACTTAAAGGCACAAAATAACAAAGCATTTGCTGGCAATATTGCTGGCAATTTTGATTCTACCTTCATAATGAGGAGGAGTAATTGCCTGAACGAATTCTCTTCCTAATCATAGCCTGGTTTTTACTGCTGTTTATATCATTTCTGGTGACCTTCTCTCTACTTGATCACTTTGACAGTATTATTGTGTCATTGGGAAGGCGTTCTCTATTAAAGTTTGGCCACAATAAAAGCACAACAAGTATCTAGGTGTCATTTTGTTAGACCTTGAACAGACTTCTTCTTGATCCATCATTAGTATGTTACTCTTCTGTTTCATTTTTGTTGGGATTGCTAGTTTACCAGTGCACTTACTTTACATAACTACTATTAGTACTGGTTAGCCACACCTCCATAATAACCAGTGACTTATCCTTATCAGATAACTTCTTTCTCAGAAAGGTTTTTGACTATACTCAGGCATGGAGGTAGGGCATGGTGATAATCTGGGAATGGGGTTTAGAGATTCAAGATTAGCATGAAAAAAGGATTAGAGAGGACAAAACAAGCAGGTCCCCATATGATATAAGAATGATAATTAAAAATATTCTGAGTCTTTTCTCAACACTATTTCAGAATCAACATGCCTGTTCAAGCAGTTTTCATCCAAGTCTTTTGCAGTCAGCCCACATATTATATGAGACTTCCATTCTGAGACCCATTGTATAATATGATTTTGGTGATCATCTGGAAACATTTTTCTGGGGAGAGATTTTGCTGGCTGGGTCTTCCCCTGGGATGCTGTTTAAAGCTGAAAATACTGTATATTAAAAATACTTTTCCCCACCCCCACTTACTCACTGCCCCGTGAAAGGGAAGGTAGTTGATGGTAAGTTTCAAATGTTCAGGTGCAGGCTGTCCACACAGAGCTCCTGAAAACAGAGTGCCACATCTGTTAGGAAGCCACACATCTAACTTGACCAAGGTTTCCACCCTTCCTTGGCTAATAGAGGTATGTTTCTCTGACAGGTGGACTTCTGATATTTCTCTCTGCCAGGGAAGGAGTTTGTCTCTTTCCTCTATTGAGAAAAGCATATGGCTTGGTACAGCTGTGCTACCCACTGCATTTGGTACATGAGAAGGAGCTGTTTTTGGGAGCTTGGCTCAGGCAAAGTAGTCCATTGCTGCCCATATCATCAATGGATAGGGTATGACACAATCTACACCATGTGTATTTCCCTCTTAGCCAAAGGCTAAAGAGGGAGAGGAGTTTGCCCCCTCCCACGGAAAAAGAGGAGGTTCTGAGAACCTCTGGGAGGCAGGGGGCGTGGCCTCCCTTTAGGAAGGCCAGCCCCCTGAAGAGCTCAGTCGGAGCTCAGCAACCGGAGGAGACGGTTGACCCACCACTCCCGCCCTTTAGCAGTAAAGATTTTTGATCGCTCTTTAACTAAGAGGATCGGGTGAGGAATTTTCTCCCCTGCCACCTTAACTGTGGAGGGGAGTTTTTTGCCTACCCCTTTACGGTGTAGGGGCTAGTAAGGGGAGCGGTATGTATTAAATAGGCTTAGCGGAAAATAGCTAGGGAAAGCCCATTGTCGGTGTGCACCTAAGGCACCTCCTTCAGGGGTGAGGGCCATTAAGTTAACATTCACCTCAAAGTTCAAGTTGAGGGGTTAACAAAGTGTAATGGCCCTGGAATGAAAGAGGCTGATCTCAAGATCTCGAGTACAGACCTCTCATTCATTTCCCTAAAAGGGGTTGCCCTGGTTGGATAATCAGGGAATCCAGGTGTTTCGCCCGAAATCGATATCGTTAGCCGAGGGGGCATGATACCCCGGCTAGAATACACCTTGATTCCTGACACCTTCTGAGTTAGACTTAAGGAAAATTAAATAGGTAACTTTAAATAAAAGTTGCTCAATTTGAACCCAATACTTTGTGTCTCGTCTCTTTTGTTCAGGGGGTTGGAGGGCAAATGAACTTAAGCAATATGCTGGCTGACTATCTTAAATGCGCACCCAAAGCAGCTTCATCCCTGAATAATTTGCTTTACAAAAGATGTAGCCCAGCACAATATATTAGAGGATGTGAAATTAATTTTCTTGGCTAGCTATTGTGACCATTGCAAGTCAATTCAGGAAGAGAAGGGAAGTATGAGAAGAGGCAAATTATGCCAACAATCCAGTGGTTTTCACCCTCTGTGCCCTAGCTCTTTTAATAACTAACTGCCCTTGTCTTTAGTGCATACAGATGTATAATGTCAAAATAGGGCTTACTGCTTCTTGCAGTCTCACTAACGTTTGGTAATATGATTACCCGGAAAGTGAGGTTCCAAGGCACGTAGCTCTCATGGGGAATTTTTGCAGGGGAAGTTGGTATCACTGCCATGTAGCAGGAAGTCAGCAGAAGCGAACGAGCAGTGCCAGTTGTCAGTAGCTCATAGACTGGCATTGTGGTGAAAGTTAGAGATGAGCATCCTCATTCCATTTCCCTCCAAGTGCGAAGTTTGCACTGTAATATGCTACCTAAATGCCAAGGACATGAACGCCTCTGCGATTCATCACGAAATCATTTCAGATTATGGAGGGGACGTAATGTCAAGACAGCATGTGACAAAATGAGTATGGAATATTGTGTGAAACGATGAAGAGCCATCCAAAACAAACATTGTGGGATGCTGACGTCAGGAGTCTGTCTTCTTCATGACAAAGCGTGTCTATACACCACACAGGCAACACAAGAGTTGTTGACTTCATTCGGTAGGGATGTTTTAAGCCACCCCCCCTCTCAGCCCCGATCTCTTACCCAGTGACTATGTTCACTAAATTGAAGGAACATCTTGGTGGAAAACACTTTTCCGATGAGGTGAATATTGAAGTGACAAAGTGGCTGAAAAAGGCGGAAGGAAACTTCTATGACACAGGCATCAAAAACTCATCCCACGGATGACAAAGTGTTGAACTGAATGGTGATTATGTGGAAAAAATAATGTAATACCTACGCTACAATTCATGTAATTTTTATTAAAATATATTCATTATTTGTATTTTTTAAATCTTGTAACCTTACTTTCCAGATAACCCTCATATTTGCCTGCTCAGGTAGGAGTCTAAATTGGATAAATTGATGCAGCACACATTGCAGCCCTGCTCTTAAAAGTCACTATGTGCTAGACAGCTTCTCACATTTTGGTATTAGTCTGTGTAGCCCCTGTAAGACTCAAGCCATAAGGCCTGGCTACTAGTCACTGAACATCATTACAATTCCTTTTGTAGACCTTCATGAACTACTGAAGGTCTTGGAAACTGCCACTCATTGACATTTGAGCTTGCATAAATGTCCTAATCTTGACTCTAACTTCAGCCATGTAGGTGAATGCCCACATAGGGTGATTTTCTTTGGGCAGTTCCAGACAGCGTTGTATCCAGTTTTTTTAATTAAAAAAAACAGGTTGGAGTAGAGTGTAGTCCACACACTGGCCACAAAAGCTGGCACTTTTCATGGAAGGTGTCTAGATGTCCTTCTGGTACCTTCTGGGATGACAAGAAGACACCTGAGCCACCCCTTTAAAAACCCTTTAAAAATAAAGGCCAGCATTTCCCTGTTTCGGGCCCTCTCCTGGCACACAGTAATGATGCACTAGGAGAAGGCGGGGCCAGGAGTGATTTGCCTCCTCTCCTCCTTTTCCTTGCATGTCATTACTACATGGCAGGAGAGGGCTGGCAGCAGGGAAGGCACAGATCGAACCCACTATCAAATTACTTTGGCACAAAGCAGGGTTTTTCTACGTTGTGCCGAAGGAATTAATCTTTTTGTAGGGCATCATTTGGATGCCCCCTGCAAATATCCGGGAGGGCGCACATTTTGTGCCCTGTCCAGATGGGCCGTCTGTATTATTTTCTAATGCAAGATCTGGTCCAGCTGTATCTGTGCTGACAAACTGGCCTCTTTTAGATTCACTACAGCCCCATTGCATCTTTTAAAAAAAGCTTCCTATTCATATTGTTCTGCAATGTACCGTAAGTAGCAAAAGAAAAAGGAAAAAAATAAAATGAGTGTGAAAAAGAAAAGATGTTATGCTCTGTTTCTTCCTGATTTTGATACCTCCTTTGTCTCTGTATAAAGCATTATGTCTTCCTATAAAATAGACTTCTTAGCTTTGATCTAACATTTCTCTTCCTGCTCAGAAAAGAACAGGGCAGGTAAAATGTCATATTAGTATTTGCTGTAGCAACTATCTGGGCACCCTCTTGGTTTTCCTAGTTTTTTATTAAAATAATCCAGAAACTGGCCTGTCTCATTGAAACCATTGGATTCCACAGACCAGCTGCTTCAGTTTCTGAAATAAAACTTGTATAACACAGACATTTGTTCTTTAGACTTCATTGCTGCTTTGGAACAAATGCTGATGCCTTCTGTTTTTCTTTCACCTTCTCTTGCTTTCACTGCTGCTTTCTCTCACCTTTAACATTAGTACAAACTCAGTACAGCCCCCCAAAATCCCAGTATTCAAAGCTGTGAGATTCCAGGGTAGGGGCCCAAGTTTCCAGTTTGTGTGGGTCACATCCAGGCAACACATGGGTTCATGAGGCTGGGCTGTGCACAGGCTTTGGGAAGTTTTCTTTAAGCTTGGATTTTCCTTCTCATAGCTGTCAATCTGGGTTATATTTCTCTCTCTCTCTCTCTCTCTCTCTCTCTCTCTCTCTCTCTCTCTCTCTCTCTTGCCCCATTTATACTGCCATATAATGCAGTTTGAAACTGCATTATATGGTCAGTGTAGACTTGTATAATGTAGTACAATCCAGTTAAATGGCTTTGAGTCTATGCTTACCATATATTATAATGCAGTTACAAGCTGCATTATACAGCAGTGTAGATAAGGTCTCACTTTCTCTTTTGGAGGAAGTTAATTTGGTCTGTCGAAAAAGAGGCATATACCAGCATATACTTAAACAGGAAATGGAGGATGACTTTTGACATGGAAGTCACTCATATGTGAACCGCTTCATACAGCAAAATGCTAAGGACATTATCCCAGGCATCCCGCACACCCATTTCTAAACAGTTGTAATCATTTTTGAAGTGAAGTACGACGGTGTCCATCACATGACACAAGGAGACTTCCTGTCTCTGTCTGTCATGTTTTGTTAAAGAAATGTCTTGTGTTGAAAAATGAAATGGAGGAGACAGAAGACAGGGAGAAATTGTCATCTGAGCTCTGGATCCACATGAAAACAGGAAACAGTAAAAAAGTGGGATGGGATCTGTCAGATTTGTTTGCATTGAATTGTTTGGGTGACGTTGGTGAATGGGCTTTCTTATGGGCGGTTTAGATGGTATCTCTACCTTTACTTTGGCAGCAATATTACAGGTCCTTAAAATATCACCTCCAATATCGAAGACACATTTACTTGCTCTTTTTCCAATATGATATACACCATCCTATGAGGAAGGCAGAGGAAAACCCAACTCTGAACAAATCTTGCTAAGAAAATCCTACGTTAGGCTTGCCATAAGTTAAAAACAACTTGAAGCTACACAACAAATGTGCACTTATATTGCACAAATATAACAGTCTCTGTATAAGAGAGTAAAAATGGCAATACCCAATCCTCTGATTCCAACCTATCTAACACCTGATATACTGTAGTGTGATATGAACTCCAACAGTTCATCTGAAGAAGTGGATTGACATATACAAAAGATTGTGGTAAAATAAACCAGTTAATCTCTAGGATGCTTCTAGATTCCTGTCTCCTTCGCCCACCCCTTTTGTTTATGAATCTTCCAGACTAATAGGACTATTCAGATTCTGGGATTCATACGTGACACCCATGGGAAGATAAGTAACAGATTAGTGAAAGTAAAGGTTCCTAAAATAATAGCGGTTATAGTAAGGACAAAGATATAAGGAAACACATTTTGTTTCCATGAAAAAATATTAGAAACTAAATGTCAGGGTTTTTTAAAATAAAAAACCCATATATTAATAGAGCTGGAATACAAATTTTTATCATAAAAGCACTGCATTAAGAATCTAATCAGATTAAATTATTTGAGTATAAACTGCTAACTGGGCAAATCAAGGAATGGGCTTGACCTTGAAATTGGCAGTGGATATTTAGATGTGGATGAATACTGTTTTCCCAAATGAAAATAAATGAACAAGCAATTAAATAACTGAAGTGCATCTAATTAGATTTGTGTGCTGAGGCATGAGGACACAACATAACAGTAAACCAGTGACAAAGGTTAGTTTTATTAGTTCTTGTGCACTGTTTTAGATTTCAAAATCACACAGTTTGAGTGACTGCTTCAGTCATAGTAACCTTCCGCTGAAGTATATGTTATGCTCACCAGAAAACCAAAACAAATAGAATGATGAAAATAGAAAAAGTGTTTTTAGGACAATGAACATGATATCCTAATATTTATTTTTAACATTTACGTAACATGGGAAAAGAGACTTCTCCTCAGCAATAGGAAGAATACCTGATAGTAAGGATCTTGTGACATGAAGGTCCAGAAGTCTGGGGACAGTGTGGGAAACTGGGAGGCAGTGGCCAGCTTTGCCTCCTTACCATGGTTGGTTGTGGGCTGCCATCCCACAACTTTTCCTGTTGTTCCCAACTTCCTCCTGCGCTATCCCCAGCTTCTTCAGTGAGGAGACATGTAGTCACTCATCTTCTCAGGGCTCCCTCTTAGCGTGCTGATGGCACGCTGATGGCAGGCTGCCAGCACAGAGTCCAGTGGAGAACTGATGGAAGTAGCTCTATGTTATATGACGGTCTCCGGCACCCTCTGACCTGGCAGTGTTCCGGCAGTGTGCTGAGATGGGGGAAAACTCTATCTGGTGAAGTGGTATGACCTATTCAACAGTGGAATACACTGCCTCAAACTGTGGTGGAGTCCCCTATGGAGGTTGGACAGCTGCTCTTTGGAGTATTTCGCATATTTCTGCATTGCATAAGGTTGGACTGGATGGCCCTTGTGGTCTCTTCCAACTCTATGCTTCTAAAAAGGAATGATCCTATGTCTACTGGAAGACTGGGATTTGGTAATAAGAACAGCTTTACCCAAATACAAAGTGCTAAGATCTTACAGAAATTCCAGAATTGAAGATTGTTAAAGAACTGAATGATTTAGAAGTCACAAATCCTTAAAATATGCATTAATTTTACATGTAAAAAAGTTAAAGGGAAATTTTCTTAGTAATGGCAGATATATTTCATGTCTTCTGTATGTACTTCTGTAGACCTAAAAATAATTTGCTTGGCTAATTGTTCATTATTCCGGCTATTTCAAATGTACCCTCGATATTCTATTGCTCAGTGCTTCTTTCAAATGATTTTCAGCTTGTGGTAAACTCCTTAGGTGCTGACATAGCAATTACATTCACAGACCTAGGCATTCCTTTCATATGAAAAGTTGCTGACACATGAAAAATGACCTACAGTTAGGATCTTTTTTCCACATTGCCATCTAACCAAGAAGCTTTACAGCAGAATGAAACTTAACACTTTCTATTAGGTGGAAGGTAATAGATTTAAAACATTAATTTAATATCCCGAGGAGACTAAATGAATACTGCGAAGTTGAAAATATGTCCCACAGATCTCTTAAAAAGAGAGACAGAAGCTGCATAAATCCAAAATGACTTAGGCAAGAGGAAATGAATGATACGATCTGAATGTGGCATTTTCTTCTTGTTCATGATCTTAAGCATGTTAAGGATACATGAGCTTCACTGAAATTAATGTCTGATTTTCAAATAAAGTATGACCTCCTCCCCTGTCTTTGGAGGATACGCCCCTGGACTCTGTGAAGTATTATCCACAAAACTGTGAATAATATTGAAATGAAGGATTACTGGCTCAAGAATACCATAGAGCATTCTGGAGTGCCTAAAATGCCCAGAGAGAACGTATTTTGTTGGACATGAATAAATTAAAACACAGATACTAGTCCCAGGCACAGATTAACACTTTTTTGCGCCCTAGGCCACACTTTGGAATCACGCCCCCTTTAAGCCAACCTCCCGCCACCTCCAAGGTCCCCATTCCAACTGGCTGGAAAGCTCCGCTGTGCTCTGAAGGTCTCCTCCGGAGTTGGGAGGCTTGGGGAGAGCGCAGCGGGTGCAAACTCACTTCAAAGGTGCGCACAAGAGAGAGAGAGCACGCGCAAGAGAGAGCAAGAGAAAGTGCGCGTGCAAGAAAGAGAGTGCGTGCGAGAGAGCGTGTGTGCACAAGAGAGCGCGCAAGAGAGAGAGCGCGCAAAACAGCGAGAGAGAGAGAGAGAGAGAGAGAGGGAGGGAGAGAGTGAGGGAGAGAGAGCAAGAGAGAGCGCGAGAGAGAGAGAGCAAGAGTGAAAAAGAGCACGCGAGAGAGAGTGCGCGCGTGAGAGAGAGAGAGCGCGCAAGAAAGCGAGAGATGGAGAGGACGGAGCAGAGACTTTGCCAGGAGAAGGAGTGAGGAGGGAAGGGGGAAAGAGGGGCGCAGACCAGGGTTTTTTTGGTCCGTGCCCCCCCCTCGGCTTGATCTGCACCCCCTCTCGGCTTGCACCCCTAGGCCATGGCCTCATTGGCCTTATGGGTAATCCGGGCATGACTAGTCCTACGAATATGTGGGGTGGGTGGGTGTCCGTACTTTTGAGTTAGCTTGATCTTACCAGCAAAGGATAATTGAGAATTTTGAGCTAAAACTTGAAGGATAGAGAGAAAGTAAAATGAAGAGATGTTATACTTGAGGCTGAATCCAGAGTTGGACTCTGTGAATTTTAACTTGTGCTGGAGGAATTGAGAGGACAACAACTTTCAGCAGGCCCTATTCCCCCCTGCAGTGCTTTTTATCTTTTATAAAGCTGTTTTGGAAAGCCAGCAAACTGTGCTGAACAGCCTGAAAGGTGCTGCTGGGGTCTCTAGAGGAAGGCGGAGAGCTTGTAAAATTACTTTCAAGAAAAATGAATATAATAATACATTGAAACCAGTAATAAATGAGCATAGTGTACGCAATCCCAGAGGCAAACAAGAAGCAATAACAATTTAATTCAAGACAGCCCTGACCAATGGAATAGGCTACCACAATGCCAACAAGTCCATATGTCTTAAGAAAAAAGCTTACAATTTATAAGGAGTAATTAGAAGTTTTGTGCATTGTTCGAAGTCCAAACATTTTCAGTGCAAAATGCATTAGGGCAATAAAGGTCACAATTGGTACAAGAAATAATATGAGAACATAGTATAAGTAGCTCACTGCTGGTTTAGGCCAGAGTCCTCTGTAGTTGAGCATTCATTTTCCACCAGATGCCTGTCCAAGTGCTTCTGATCTTGAAGTGTGTTCTTTGAACAAGGAAGGAGAAGACTACACTTGCCCTTTATCCCAGGCCCTGTTGCACTTTTACTTGAGGTGTTCAAATGATGCCTCCAGTAAAAGAGCATTAATTTGAGACAAAGCAGGAAAACCCTGCTTTATACTGAATTAATTTGATAGCCCATGTTCTAATGGACTATAATCCCTGTGAGGACCGGCCCACGGGTAGTCCTGGGACTACCCAGGAGCCTGTCTGCACACCCATCTTTCACATTCTGGGCTTGTAGAGTCCAAAGATGAGAGAGACCTCCTCGTTCCCTCCCAAACAAAATCCTTAAAAGGAAAAAGAAAACTTATTGGGAGCCATCAAGGCTTTCTTCAAGCCTAATGGAACATACCAATGATGCTCAAGGAGAAGGGGGCAGCCAGGAATGATTCCCTCCCCTTCTTCTCGGACATAATAGGTATCTTCCATCAGGCTTGAAGAGAGGGTTGATGGCACCTAGTAAGTTTACTTTTCATTTTTAAGGCTTTTTCGGCGGTTTTTTTTTGGATGGCTGGATGGCATGTGGACAGCCAATGGGCAAAGCCCATTTCCCCCCCTGGTTATGCGGACTTAAACCCCCTTTAAGTGGGTTTCTTAACCCCACTCTGAAGAGGATTTAATGTATGGCTGGAACTGCTCTTACTATCTTGGTTGTACGAAGAGAAAAGTCACTCTTACCTATAAAATTCTCTTTTTCAGCAGTATTGGGTATAGGGGCCAGTATTGGGTGTATTCTTACTGGTGCGGACAGTCTCCATACATGAAAACCATTTTATTTACAGTCACATTTATAATTCTAAAAATGAGACACTTGATTTAGATTGTGCAAAAATATGATGACGCAGTGAGGAAAAGTGGATAATATGCACTGCGGTCTGTAGACAGTAGTCTGCAGTGCATGTTATGAATGATAAGTGTGAATTACAGATTTCCCCCCTCCCTTTTTGATTTGAGTAATAATGAGTGTGTAACCAAAAAAGGGAACCCCCAGTGGCACAGGGGGTTAAACCGCTGAGCGTGTTGACCTAAAGGTTGCAGGTTCGAATCCAGGGAGTGGTGTGAGCTTCCGCTGTCAGCCCCAGCTTCTGCCATCCTAGCAGTTCAAAAACATGCAAATGTGAGTAGATCAATAGGTACTGCTTTGATGGAAAGCTAACGGTGCTCCATGCTGTCATGCTGGCCACATGACCTTGGAGGTGTCTACAGACAACACTGACTCTTCTATTTAGAAATGGAGATGAGTACCAACCCCCCAGAGTCGGACACGACTGGACTTAATGTCAGGGGAAAACCTTTACCTAACCTTAACCAAATATTATGATCCTGGTATCTCTACTCATCTGGCATCCCTTTTGATGTCTCTGCCACCACTGATACAATGAATTATTAGCTTAGCTTACTCATGTTTTGCCCTAGTCTTCATGATTCTCTGCTCCTAGCTGTCACACTGTGTTTCCATTTTTTAATTCTGTTTTGACTCATTACTAGAATTCCTGAGACTTAAAGATCCCTGATCAGTATCTTATTTTTTATACATTGTCTTGGGCAGTGTTGTAATGGAGCCAGTGCTTGCAGGATGCAAGAAGTGGAATGTCTTCGTTAGCAGGGATGCTCATGTCACCCATAATATATTGCCATATATCCTTGTTTAAGTACTTGGAGTGGTGTGATCTTGAACAGAATTTATGAAACTTATTTTTCTGGTGGTTTGTTAGTATGAATCAACATGACTGCTTGGATTTGGGGATTCTCCTTAGTAGAGGGCCTTTGGGGGAATATGACTGATATTTGTGCTTCATAATTTCCTACACACCAGAGATTATTTGAAATCATAATGTTTTATTTGTTTGCTTGTTAGACGCTAACTATTTATCTGAAGGACCTAGTTCACATGTGTCAAATGCAAGGACCGAATCTGATTCACCATGTCATTTTTAATGGCCTGTGAGACTTTCAATGCCAGAGCAACATACCTACCCTTGAGCCACGAAGAGAGGTGGGTAAGAAATAAAAATATTATATTCCTAATTATTATTAACTATATAGGCTTAAAATTACAACTGGCCCTTTAAAGGCCGTTATGGTACTCAGTGAAAATGAGTGTTGCAGCTGATGTTGATGAGGGGTCTGGGGGTGCAGGAGCTCCAGCTGAGGATGTTGATGAGGGGTCTGGGGATGCAGGGCCTCCAGCTAAGGATGTTGATTAGGGATCTGAGAATGCAGGGCCTCCAGCTGAGGATGTTGATGAGGGATCTGAGAGTGCAGGGCCTCCAGCTGAGGATGTTGGTGAGGGGTCTGGGCAGGCTCGGATCATCCATAAGGCCACCCTAGGCCATGGCCTAGGGCGGCAGCCATGAGGGGGAGCAGCAAATCCAGACCCCCAATAAAAAATTTTTTAAAAAATTAAAAGATTTTTTAAATGGCGCCCACGACACCTTCCGTGGGAGGGAGTGGGAGGAGCCGAGCCGAGGAGGAGAGTGCAGGGGGAGTGCAGGGGGTGCCACCGAGGGTTCCAGGCCAGGCTGCTGCCGGGCGGCGCTAGCAGCTAGCACCACCTACCTCGATTTCCTGCTTCTGCTAACTTAGCAGAAGCAGGAGGGACTGGCGCAGTGGCGGCAGCCAATGCGGGTTGCCCGGGGCGGCGCTTAGCAGCTAAGCACCACCTCGGGTGCCCCCGATTGGCTGCCGCCGCTGTGCTGCCCTTTCCTGCTTCTGCTAAGGCATAGCAGAAGCAGGGGGATTGGAGTGGCACCGGTGACAGCTAATTTGGGGGGAGGCGTAGGTTCGAACTGTGGCCTAGGGCGGCAAAAGGTCATTATCTGGGCCTGGCCTGGGGGTGCAGGGCCTCCAGCTGAGGATGTTGATGAGGGATCTGAGAGTGCAGGGCCTCCAGCTGAGGATGTTGACCAGGGGTCTGGGGGTGCAGGGCCTCCAGCTGAGGATGTTGATGAGGGGTCTGAGGGTGCAGGGCCTCCAGCTGAGGATATTAATGAGGGGTCTGAGGGTGCAGGGCCTCCAGCTGAGGATGTTGATGAGGGGTCTGGGGGTGCAGGGCCTCCAGCTGAGGATGTTGATGAGGGGTCTGGGGGTGCAGGGCCTCCAGCTGAGGATGTTGATGAGGGGTCTGAGGGTGCAGGAACTCCAGCTGATGATGTTGGTGAGGGGTCTGGGGGTGCAGGGCCTCCAGCTGAGGATGTTGATGAGGGGTCTGGGGGTGCAGGGCCTCCAGCTGAGGATGTTGATGAGGGGTCTGAGGGTGCAGGGCCTCCAGCTGAGGATATTAATGAGGGGTCTGAGGGTGCAGGGCCTCCAGCTGAGGATGTTGATGAGGGGTCTGAGGGTGCAGGGCCTCCAGCTGATGATGTTGGTGAGGGGTCTGGGGGTGCAGGGCCTCCAGCTGAGGATATTGATGAGGGTCTGAGGGTGCAGGGCCTCCAGCTGATGATGTTGGTGAGGGGTCTGGGGGTGCAGGGCCTCCAGCTGAGGATGTTGGTGAGGGGTCTGGGGGTGCAGGGCCTCCAGCTGAGGGGTCTGAGGGTGCAGGGCCTCCAGCTGATGAGGGGTCTGAGGGTGCAGGGCCTCCAGCTGAGGATGTTGATGAGGGGTCTGCAGGGTGCTGAGGGCCTCCAGCTGATGTTGGTGAGGGGTCTGGGGGGGTGCAGGGCCTCCAGCTGATGTTGGGGTCTGGGGTGCAGGGCCTCCAGGGCCTGGGGGTGCAGGAACTCCAGCAGCTGAGGGATGTAATGATGGGGGGTCTGAGGGTGCAGGGCCTCCAGCTGAGGGTGCAGGGCCTCCATGATTGTTGGTGAGGGGTCTGGGGTGCAGGGCCTCCAGCTGATGATGTTGGTGAGGGGTCTGGGGGTGCAGGGCCTCCAGCTGAGGATGTTGATGAGGGGTCTGGGGGTGCAGGGCCTCCAGCTGAGGATGTTGATGAGGGGTCTGAGGGTGCAGGGCCTCCAGCTGAGGATGTTGATGAGGGGTCTGGGGGTGCAGGGCCTCCAGCTGAGGATGTTGATGAGGGGTCTGGGGTGCAGGGCCTCCAGCTGAGGATGTTGATGAGCTGGGTCTGAGGGTGCAGGGCCTCCAGCTGAGGATGTTGATGAGGGGTCTGCAGGGCCTCCAGCTGGTGCAGGGCCTCCAGCTGAGGATGTTGATGAGGGGTCTGGGGTGCAGGGCCTCCAGCTGAGGATGTTAATGAGGGGTCTGGGGTGCAGGGCCTCCAGCTGAGGATGTTGATGAGGGGTCTGAGGGTGCAGGGCCTCCAGCTGAGGATGTTGATGTCTGAGGGTGAGGGTCTGAGGGGGGGGTTGCAGGGCCGCCTGCTGAGGTTGTTGATGAGGGGTCTGAGGGTGCAGGGCCTCCAGCTGATGATGTTGGTGAGGGTCTGGGGGTGCAGGGCCTCCAGCTGAGGATGTTGATGAGGGGTCTGAGGGTGCAGGGCCTCCAGCTGAGGATGTTGATGAGGAGTCTGAGGGTGCAGGGCCTCCAGCTGATGATGTTGGTGAGGGGTCTGGGGGTGCAGGGCCTCCAGCTGAGGATGTTGATGAGGGGTCTGAGGGTGCAGGGCCTCCAGCTGAGGATGTTGATGAGGGGTCTGAGGGTGCAGGGCCTCCAGCTGATGATGTTGGTGAGGGGTCTGGGGGTGCAGGGCCTCCAGCTGAGGATGTTGATGAGGGGTCTGGGGGGGTCTGAGGTGCAGGGCCTCCAGCCTCCAGCTGAGATGTTGATGAGGGGGTCTGGGGTGCAGGGCCTCCAGCTGATGATGTTGGTGAGGGGTCTGAGGGTCTGGGTGCAGGGCCTCCAGCAGGGCCTCCAGCTGAGGAATGAGGGTCTGAGGGTGCAGGGCCTCCAGCTGGATGTTGGTGAGGGGTCTGGGGTGCAGGGCCTCCAGCTGAGGATATTGATGGGGTCTGAGGGTGCAGGGCCTCCAGCTGAGGATGTTGGTGAGGGGGTCTGGGGTGCAGGGCCTCCAGCTGAGGATGTGCAGGGCCTTGATAGGGGTGAGGGGTCTGGGGTGCAGGGCCTCCAGCTGAGGATGTTGATGAGGGCCTCCAGCTGATGAGGGTCTGAGGGTGCAGGGCCTCCAGCTGATGAGGGGTCTGAGGGTGAGGGTCTGGTGAGGGGGTGCAGGGCCTCCATGATGTTGATGAGGGGTCTGGGGGTGCAGGGCCTCCAGCTGAGGATGTTGATGAGGGGTCTGGGGGTGCAGGGCCTCCAGCTGAGCTGATGAGGGGGTCTTGATGAGGGTCTGGGGTGCAGGGCCTCCAGCTGATGAGGGTCTGATCCAGCTGAGGATGTTGATGAGGGTGCAGGGCCTCCAGCTGATGATGTTGGGGAGGGTCTGGGGGTGCAGGGCCTCCAGCTGAGGATATTGATGAGGGTCTGAGGGTGCAGGGCCTCCAGCTGAGGATGTTGATGAGGGGTCTGAGGGTGCAGGGCCTCCAGCTGAGGATGTTGATGAGGGGTCTGAGGGAACATTCCAAAGAGATGTTGGAACAGGAAGGCTATTCCCCAGTTGGGAGAACGGAGGAGTCTCTGTGTGAAAATGAAACTGTTTTGCAGAATGACAGGCTGAAAGAAAGATTAGATAAAGAGGTGGGAAGAATTCCAAGTGTAAGCCAGGTGATGGGAAAAAGTGGCCAAGGGGCCGAAGGAATGTTTTCATGCCTTGATGTCCTTATTAAGGAGGAAGACTCCTTTTGGTTTTTCAGATCAAGCAACGTTGCAATTAGAGCAAGGATCTTTTGCCTTGGTTCTCGCTTCATGTCTTGGTCAAGTTTTGCTTTAAGTCTTGGGGATTTTTCCATGAACTCAAGCTAATGGGTTGTTCTTGGATTCTTGGATCACTTAAGTGGATGTTTTATTCCTCATCTTTGGATTATTCAAGGTCATGAGTTTGCCCTGTTGCTTGGATTTATAATCATGTTTTAACCTTTACATTGGAGTTTTATCTCTGGTTTTGTGAGACATTTTTATCTTACCTATTTGGATTTTTTTTTACTCTTTTACTGTATGTATTTTTCAATACACTGTTTATTTCTACATTGGGCTTCCTGGTGAGCGCTTGAGCAAGGTGAACCCCAGCTGAGGTGCAACAATGAGGTTGGCACCCCTGATCTACTACAACCAGATGTTTCAGGAAGGTTGGCAGCAATAGCATTATTATCATTGCTATCATAATTAATATTAGTGTTTGTGGCAGATATTTAAAATGAATGTGTAAACAAGAACATTGCACATGACTGGTTTACTATGAAAGCATGCCTATCATTGCAGTTACACTGTGCTCTCAGAACAAAACAAACTGTTGTGCCATTGCCTTACCACAGGGCTGTCCAACTTCTACCGACCCAGGGGCCTGAATTCCGGTCACTGATGACCTGGGGGGCCGTAGGGTCTGCCCTCGCCTCCAGCTCCGCCCCCGGCTCTGCCCCCGGCTTACTACTCATAAGAGGCATGCATACAGTCAAATATAATCTTTTACTAACATTAAATGCAGAGTGGGCATTCAAATACACAATTACATAATAATAATAACATAAAGGTTAGCCTACCTTCCCAAACGCGCGGGATCCAGGAGCAGCCGGACCACGAGCAGAGGTGACGACCGAGCGAGGCAGCAGCCGGGAAGGTACAAATCACGTCTGCGTGGGCCGCAGGGATTAAGTAGCCGAGATTTCGGCAACAGGAGTATCGTGAGACTACGGAAGCCACACGGGATTTCGCTCTCAACGGAAGGGGCTGGGGGCCGTATACGGTCCCTGGGCCAGCAGTTGGACAGCCCTGCCTTGCCACAAAAGAACAAGTCAGTAGCAAACCAGTGAGTCAGGTCAAATGGTCGCAACCTGCCATGTAAAAATGAGTTGTATTAATTACTCCCCCAGCATCGCTGATGAGTAATTTTGGGGAGCCAAGCACCATGCTACAGCATCGCTGATGAGTAATTTTGGGGAGCCAAGCACCATGCTACAGCATCGCTGATGAGTAATTTTGGGGAGCCAAGCACCATGCTAAGAAATATTGGATTTCTACCAAGGGCTCTTCCATAAAAGCCTGCTGTGTGACTTTGAGCTTGTCAGATGATTTTTCTGTGTCCTAGTTTCTTCAGAAGTAAAATGAATATAATAAAAACTACTCCACAGGCCTGTTGTAGGCTTCACTTAATTAAAATGTATAAAGCCCATTGATTTCTGTGACTGAAAGCTATAGCTCAGAAGCAAGAGTGCCGAGTAACGGGATGATATAAGACTATGCATCAAACATCTGTCCTCTAGGTGGGTTTGGAGCCCTTTAGATTTAATTCAAAGTTCCCATATGACCTCATATATCATCTTCCAGGAATGGTTTTATGGGACTCATTAACAGGGTTGCATGCACATTATAACCCAAAATCTCTGGGCTATCACAGATGCTTTGCAGTTGCCATGGTAACATGTTTCTCATGCTGCTGTCAAAGAACAAGTATGTGTGTGTGTTTTTAAAAAGACTTCTTGAAAGAGTGAGATATTTAGCAACCAGCAGGCGGAATCCGTAGGTTTTGGAATAAAAATGCTCTTCCAACAAATTACAGGCAATGCTTTTTTTAAAAAAAACTTTCTTCGGGAGCTAACACCATCTAGCTTTGCATTACAGTGTGTCAGAATTTTCATTAAGGATTTGCATTTCATAAAGTATTTCTAACCAGTTTGCATTTGCCTGCATGCTTTTTAAAAAATGAATAGGAGTTGACCAGAATTCACCAGGCCAATTTGACTGGTCAATTCTTTGAGATCTTGATACAGTTTCTGAATATAACAGAGGTGGGCCAGCACTGTTAAATAAAATCACAATATTTATAGCAGAAAGTTTGCAACATTACAGCATTTTGAATATAACAGGTGATCCTGGAATTTGTAGTTTAAAATTTTTTTCAGGCCAAGAAAGCACTGATTCCACATTTAAACTGGCCATTAAAATTGAGCTGGGTGAAACACAAGGAAGACAAAAATAAACAAGACAATTTATACATTACAGACCTCCACAATTGATCAACTGGCTGACTAGTGTACCTTTGCAACATTACAGCATTTTGATCCCATTTTTATTGCCGTAACTACATCATAGGTGATTCTGGAATTTGTAGTTTAAAATTTTTTTCCAGCCAGATAACTAATGGCAGCAAGAAAGATCTATATTCAAAGATGGACTCAGTGATTCCAATGTAAGAGAATTTGCATATGAAAATAAGTGAACTTGCAGAAATTGATAAACTTACTATGTTAATCAAGGAGAGATCTTTAACCAACTTTAAGAAAGACAATGGGGCCCTTTCATTGTGTTCTTCTAGCAAAGGGTCAGAACTTCATCACTGGTTTTTTTTGACTAGAAAAGTATTATGTGGGGAAAAGATGTATTGATGGTTCTTTTTCATGAATTGGGTGTAGAATATTGAGAAACTATAACCATCAGACAGAGAATGTAAAGCCCTTAGATTAGAGAATGTACATTGTAGATTGTATGTAATGTTTTCTGATGCTTTGAATGTAGTACTAATGTAATACAGTAGATGGATTTGGATTTATGTGTACAATCACTGGAACGGCTCAATCTTGATTGTGGGTAATGTAATTTTATAGCAGTAAGTAGTAATTTTTATATTTTAATCTTGTTAAGATTTTTAACTCAATGTTTATTTACTGTTGAATTGTTTTAAGGCATTGAATTATTGCTTCTGTTGTAAGCCGAGCTGAATCCCCTTCGGAGTCGAGAAAGACGGGATATAAATCTAATAAATAAATATGAACATGTTCTCTTTATTCTAGAATTTAAAAAAAAATATTTTTGTTAGTTAGTTAGTACATTTATATATATTGATTTTGTATTAATTTGTTTAAATAAGTATTATTTGTAAAAAAAAGAAAAAAAATTCATAGTAAATGCATGTTCCATGTAGACATGATTGTTCAAATCTGATAAGTCTTCCACAAGTTCAGATTGTGGATGCTATATTTCATGGATAATGATGTTTCCCACAGACCATAAAACTAAAGAGAAATACAATAAATGCCAGCTACCCTGTCAAGCTACTCCCATCAGTTCTGTACTAACGTTGCCATCTACTTTCTCCTTAACCTAACTCCATCTGGAAGGTAGCTATCTGGTTCACAGATTCTTTGAGAGGATCTTCAGGCCAACTACTATTTAAAGCCCTAGATGCATAGAAAGGGAGAACAGGGCCCCTTACGTTGCTCATGAACAGTTAGGATTTGGACTGAGTAAAGCACATCTGAGCATGGATTTTCTTACAATGGTTCATAGGGGGCAGTTCTCTACTTGAAAATGTCCTCCCTTTGAGGATATTTTACCAAAACATCTTCAAATACTCTAATATTCCTTAAATAATTTGGGCCTGGGGTATTTGAGAAGTTGCCCTCTCCCATCTGAGTTTTTTTTAATTAAAAAACTTTTATATCCCAATCTTCTCACCTCGAAAGAGGGGAGAAACTTAGACCAGCCTTACAGCAAAATTCAATGCAGGACATACACATTAAAATTAAAATACATAAATAAAATACATAGATAAAAACATTAAAATACAATTAAAACCAACTTTGCTTAGTATCTACCCACAACTTCCAAGGCACAAGAGTTGACATTCCCTATGCTCACATCATAGGGAATGTCAGCTCCTAGGTTCTTGGCTCCAGCAAGCATTCACTGTTCTCCATCTTTCTCTTGGCAATTTTCAGGAGGTGATGGCTCCTTCATGCCTTACTTTAGGGATGAGATGGGATTGTGGCCCTTTGAAGGCAATGTGACGAAGACCATCTTGGATCCAAAACAATGCCTTCCATGTAGCAGTGTTACAATTATTGAATGATTTATCTATATATATATATTTTTCTTCACGTCGTGCTACTCGGCATATAGACAACGAAACTATAAGCCTCAGAACCACTAAACTTGGCAACACATTCCAACATACCATGAGGTATGTCTTCTGCCAAAAAACCCCGACCTACGAACCTCCCAACACCCCCAAACACGACCCCCCAAAAACCAGCAACGGAACTCCCATCCCAGCCAAGTCTTCACTGCCAGCGCACGTTTAGAATGCTCACGCATGACAGCCAGCTGTAGAGGCTTGAAGTTGAGGAGGGAGGGAGTGGAGGAGCCAAGCCGCGGCACCGAGGAGAGTGCGGAGGGGGCGGGGTTCCAGGCCGGCCTTCCTCGCTTCCTTCTGCGACTGCTCCTCCTCCTCCCCAAAGCCTCCTCCCCTCCGCTTCCTCTCTCAATGGCCATTGAAGAGCTGCGAGCGCCCTGTGCCTCGGCTCCTTCCCCCTCCGCCTCTCTTTCCTCGCTCCTGCTCCGAATGGCAGAGAAGCAGGCTCCCTGCGAAAGAAGGACTCGAACGGGCTCCCCTCAGGCAAGGCAAGGCAGTAAGGAAGGCCCTGGCCTGCTTGCCACTCGCCTCCGCCACATGTCGGGCACCCTCGCCTCTCTCTCTCTCCCCTGGGCCGCCAAAACCGCCCTGACTCCATGCCGCCCTCGTCTGCCTCCCTCTCTCTTTCCCTCTCTCTCTCTCAGGGGGGACGGAGGGAGGAGTGATACAGAAAAGGAAAGGAAGGGAGGAAAGAGGGAAAGAGCTGAAGAATGAGGAAGAGAGGGAGAGAGGAGAGGAGGAACGACAGGCAGGCACCCTTCCCTCCTCCCTCCCCCCCTCCCCGCCGCCGAGCACCACAAGGGAAGCAAGGAAGACACAAAGGGGTGAGCAGAGTTCACTTCTGCCCATTCCTCCCTCCTTCCTGTCCTTTCCTCCCCTCCCATACTGCCAAGGAGAGGGAGGAGAGGGAAGACCTACAGCACACCTGGGCCAACTTCGGCCCTCTTTCCCTCCAGGAGTTTGGGACTCCCAACTCCTCTGAACTCCCCCAACAATGGATTTGAACCAAACTTAGCACACAGAACTCCCATGACCCATAGAAAAAAAGGAAGGGTTTTGTGGGTATATTGACCTTGACTTCTGGAGTTGTAGTTCAACCACATCCAGAGAGCACTGTGCAGTCAATGATAGATTGGAACCAACATTGGCATCAGTACTCCATATGCCCACCTGTGAACACTGGTGGAATTTATGCCCAAATGTGAACACCAGTGGAGTTTGGGGGGAAAAAGACCTTGACATCTGAGAGTTGTAGTTACTGGGATTTATAGTTCATATACAAGGAACAAAGAGAGAAGGAATGACCTGAAGGATAAGGAAGACAGGGGGAGAGCAAGACCAAAAGGTAGGAAGGTATGTTGCTGTTCTTTGCCACAGCAAAGCGTGGCCGGGTAAAGCTAGTTGGCTTATAAATTCATATAATGGAGTAGTAGGTTTTTTAAGTGCTGTGAAGCTGTTTTTATTTGCAGCATTGTTTGGTGATACTCCAGAGATTTGTTTTCCATTTGCTTTTCCAAACATGGACTATCTGCAAGAAAGGAGAAGCAATTCAGACCTTGACATACTGTACATACATATGACATATATCTCACTACTTTTTCTCTTTGCTGCTTAGAATTCAGATCTCAGTTCCAAAATATAACTTTTTCAGGCTAAGCTTTTTGCATTGATTACATACTCTGGGTAAAATTAATACATTTCAGAAAAATGTGGGAGCCTTGTAAAAACCAAGCAATCATCTTAATCTTAGGTGAGCTGTCCAGAAGGTAGTGGTATCTGTTAGTTTTCTATATGGTGAGGTGTTGAGGTGATCTGCTTTCTCTTTCTCTTCTTCCCTGCAGCCAAAGTGTACAATGCCATATAACAAACCATTATACAAATGTAGCACACCAGCAGGATTTTAGCCAATCTGCAGGTTGATGAACCATTCGTCTGATGTAGTTCAGGCCAGCTTCTTAAGCCTTGTGTTCTTAGGGCACAATACCTTAATCATGATTAAGATCTTCTGGGGAGGCCCTGCCCTTGGTCCTGGCATGACAATCATGGTCAGTTATACAATAGTTAAAACAGCAGGGTCAATAATAGCAGTAGCACAGCTAAGGAGTAGGCCCTTCAGACGGTGGTATACAATACATCAAGATAAAACCTTACCAATTAACAACTAAAGACCTACTAAAAACATACTAACACTTGAAAATAATGCCTGGTCAGTTTGAATAGCCAGGTCTTAGGCCATTGACCTGCGGGAATAGCCAGGTCCATCAGGTCCCGCAAGGCTCGTGTCTCGGCTGGCAGCGAGTTCCATAACACTGGGGCTGCCACGGAGAACACCCTTTGCCGTGTGCTGGGCAGCCTGCAGGTTTTCAGTCCCGGAATTTCGAGCATATTGAGGCCTTCCGAACGCAGTGATCTTCTCATATGGGTACTATATATGGGGTTTAAACAAGGGCCGCTCCTCAAGTACACTGGCCCCTAAGCCATGTAAGGCCTTGAAAGTCAAGACTAACACCTTGAAGGAGACCTGATATTTGAATTCAACTGGCAACCAGTGCAGCTCGCGCAGGATGGGAGTTATGTCCAGGAACAGTGGGATGACCTGGAGGCTCCCAGCAGCAGACGAGCTGCCGCGTTCTGCACCAGTTTAAGTTTCCGGATCGCCGACAAAGGTAGGCCAATGTACAGCGCATTACAGTAATCGAGCCTCGAGATGACCGTGGCTCGAGGCTCGATTACTGGCCAGGTCACAACAGGAGAGATAGGGAGCCAGGCGCCGACCTTGCAGCAGCAGGTGGTAGACAGCTGCCTTGCAGGCGCAAGCAATTTGCGCCTCCATAGACAGTTGGGAATCCAGCCGACCCCAGTTGGGAATCCAAGGCTCTTAACAATGGGCTGTGGGCATAGTGCCACGCCGTCGAATGGTGGCAGCTGGATCTCCCCCCCCCCCCCGGGCGGCCCACCCACAAGATCTCCGTCTTCGCCGGGTTCACCTTCAACTTACTGGCTTGCAGCCATCCAGTTACGGCTTCTAGGCAGAGTTGGAAATTATCGGGTATGGAGTCCACCCCGGGGTCCACCCTCAGAACGAGCTGGGTGTCATCAGCGTACTGATGGCATTCCAGCTCGAAACTCCGCACCAGCTGGGCGAGTTAGAGAATATATGCACTGACCATTGGAATGACTATGGTTTATGATTTTGGATCATATGATTTTAATATGTATGCCACGATATTTCTATGCTTTGTCTTAATGTTTAAATGTTGTTTATGTCTTATTTTAATGGTTTTAATGATTTTAATTCATAGTTATATGTTATTGTTTAGTTAATATAATTTTGTTACATGTATGTTGATATTGAATTTTGCCATTAGTATGTTGTAAACCACCTTGAGTCCCCCCAGGCATGAGAAAGGTGGTATATAAATACAGTAAGTAAATAAATAAATAAATCACCATTTTGTAAAAGCAGAATGTACCAATACAACAAGTATGTAAAGAATGGCATGGACTTTTTTCAGTCAGCTGGAAAGCTATAAGATAAGTGCAACCATCGTTGCTATGAACAGATTCCTTGCTTGATGCCCAACCTGGTAATCCTAAACTTGGCTGTGGAACAAAAATGCCTTCAGCACTTGCAAATTATGCCTGAAGAACAGAAGAAACCCAAATCAAATAATTACGAAGTGTCTCATCAGGTCCGTAGCCAGGATATTGTTTCGAGGGGGGCTGAGTTTGGTTCGGGGCTGAGACTGGGTGGAAGAGGGTCTACCCTAGCAAATCTTTTGTATTGTTATCCCAATAACCCCATTAATGTGGGATATAATGAGCATGGTGATCAGATCATGATATGAATAAACATAACAGTTTAAATAATGTACCAGTACGGCCTTTTCGCGGACCACCCTGAGAATTTCAGGGGGCTGAAGCCCCTTAGCCCCCTGGCTACATGCCTGTGTCTCATACATTATTGATGTATTGAGTATATTTACAATGAAAACTGTTCTGTGCTTCTACATAAAAACCTGTTTTCTGCTATAGAATGACATTGTAT
Source organism: Anolis apletophallus (assembly GCA_030556195.1). NCBI lineage: Eukaryota > Metazoa > Chordata > Lepidosauria > Squamata > Anolidae > Anolis > Anolis apletophallus. The sequence goes on along the minus strand of JARBWK010000004.1, from coordinate 52,769,668 downwards.
TTACAGTAAAATATACATTTCTGTAGTTCACCTATCATTCTGAAAGATAAACATGTCTCCCTCATTCCTAGCACTTAAATATCAATTGTTAGACTATATTAAAGGGGAGGTTTGGGTGTTTCAATAATGAAAGGTTTAACTATAGTTAGCAGTTGAAGAGCTGTCGATTATTCTGAAGCATCTGCAGCTTTTAAATGCCTTAAACATCTGATGTTTTTTTTTAAAAAAAAGCTAGCTGCTTTTTGTTGTATTATGTATTTTAGAAGAACTATATATAATTTCAGTTAAAGGCAATGTAAAAAGTGGAAATTAAGTAAATCTGAAAAAGTAAATGCTTTAGTTTTGCTCAATTGAGCCTAGCCTTTGGAATCTGAAGAAATCTTTATCTTCTTCCCACCAATGAATTTGAACAGACAGGTTTATGCCAGAGAATGGCAAACAGAGACTCAGCTCAATGTTTTGATCCTCTTTTTAGAAAAACACCCAATCCTGGGTTTAAAAGGATACCATATCCCAAATTAATTTGCAGACTCCAATAAGTTGGCAGTAAAGAGTAGTATTGGGAAGCTGTTTGGGAAAACAGGTTTGAAGAGTGTGATGAATCCTTGGCTGTCAGGCCAGTGAATTATTCCAGTTGTGTTACCAACAGCAGATTTCACTTACTCAGTGCCATTATATTGAGTGAGCAGTGTCCACACATGACATTCTGGGCAAACGAAGTATGATGTACCATCCAAATTGAATAAGATGGGATGAACAGGATCTATCAATGTTCTCTTCAGCTGGAGCTACACTGCCCTATAATCCAGTTTCAGAATGTGGATTAACTGCATTGATCAGGATTATAGTAATTTATTATTTATTTATTTAAAACTTTTATACCCTGGCCTTCTCACCTCCGAAGAGGGACTCAGACCGGCAAACAGCAAGTATTCAATGCTAACATTTAAAATCTAAAAACATCATAAATTTACAATAAAATTATCAAATACAATACAAGAAATACATTTAAAAAGCCTTTTGCCAAAGTAAAATTAAGTCCAACTTAATCCATATATTCGGTCCGTATCAAGTGGTTAGCGACTTTAGTCACTTCGCGATCTCTTCCTTCATTCTGCGAAGGCCTCATTGCACAGCCACATTTTCACCCACTTCCTAAAAGTCAGGAGGGAGTGGGTGGATCTAATTTAATTTGGGAGGGAATTCCACAGTCAGGGGGGCCACCACAGAAAAGGCCCTCTCCCTCGTCCCCACCAGACGCACCTGTGAAGGTGGTGGGACCGAGAGCAGGGCCTCTCCAGACGATCTTAGCACTCTAATACTGATAATAAACTTTAGTTTAACTTGTCCTCTCTCCCTGGAGGGGCTCAGAGTGGCTATAGGGCAGTTTAGACTGATATAATCCAGTTAAATGCAGTTAATCCACATTCTGAAACTGGATTATAGGGCAATGTAGATCTAGCCTTAAACTGAAATTGTATACTCCTTTATTGGGAGTATGCCAAGGTGGACACAGTGGGGTTGACTTCCAAGCAGTCGAAACATATTTGTCTGTTTGCAATACTGATAGATCTAACCCCCCCACCAAAAAAGTGGGGGAGATAAACCTAGTACTTTGCACCCCTCCCCCATTTTGTCTTAAGGAGTCATAGATTGCCTCTTCTTTTTTTTTAACAGGCAGCTTTCAAAGGTTAGAATGAAGTACTTTGCATTCAACTGCCTTGCCCACCTGCAGATGTGAGAGCGGAGAGAGTTCTGACCCTCCTGTCCCCCTCTATATTGACGATGAAATGCAGTTCCAAACTGCATTATATGATAGTGTAGATGTAGCTAAAGATATGTTGTGGCAATTGGAGCTTTGGAATAAGCTTGTATGACCCCAACTGCTTCTTCAGTAAGCAAAAAGAATACCATGAGTGCCTTTCACTGAAGGATCTTGCTTGAATACAATTTCCTAAAATTGGGCACAATTATTATTAATATTATGATGATGTTTATTTATACTCTGCTTTTTCTCTCCACAAGGATACTCAAAGTGGCTTACATTAAAAGCATTTCAATGCAGTTTTAAATCTCTTTCTCTTTACCACACACAGATTCTATCCCTCAAAGTATTTGAGTCCCCCCACCCCTATCTCTAATTTCTCTAAAATAAGAACGCTATTCCAGATAATTTCTACTTTGGAAACATTTTTCTCCCTTCTTCCACCCTGTCTGCAGATCTGTCTGTTTTTGAGATGTGAATCAAGTTCATATTTCAAAATCTAGTTTTGATTTTTTTTCACCCTCCTCCTTTTGATTTATTAATTCACGCTACTCTCTCTGCATACACAAATAGGCATGCTAAGATTGTACAGTGCCACAAGAAAGAAACTACAAACTTAGTCATCCAACATTGGGAGAGATTTACTGTGTGCCTACTCTGACAGAGGTTTTTTTTCTCCTTCAGAATAATGTTCCATTTACTTTAATACCTTCTTACATATATCTACTCAGAAGTGTGCCCAAGTGAATTCAGTATGACTTATTCCTAGATAAATTTGTGCAGGATCATAGTTTAAGGGAGACATTCCAGCAAGCCATTTGACTGCATGGATTTTTTTTTAAAGGACAAGCATGTTTTTCCCAACTATGTCTGTCTTAACTCATTCAGTCCATTGAAACTAGAATATTATCCATGCATAGACCCAAGCGACTTTCATTTTCATACTAAGAATAACTCTGTGAATTAGATTAGTCTGAGAGGCTATGGTTTACTCAGGTTACATGAATGTTACAATGGGTATTACAGGGAAGTATTGCATGACTGTTACAAGGAAGTGAGGATTTGAATTGATCTATAAAGTGTATTGGGTAGAAGAAGTGGATATGCATGACCAAAAAAAATAGCATTTTAACTTAATAGTGGCAGGAAAAACCAGTGGCAGAAGATCCAAACTTTAATAAACATCCAAACTTTAATAAACATCCAAACTTTAATAAACACCCAATTAGGAAAATTCTGATGAGAACTTAGAACAAGCACAAAATAAAATAAAATTTTATACAAAAGTATCATAATTTACTCAAGTAGACACGAGACAATTTTAAACTAAAAACAAGAACAGAATTAAACAAGCTACAACCTGAACTGGTTTGAATTTATACAAATATACCATCAATATCAAAAGGACCAACACACAAAATATTATATATTTTGACAAAATATTTTAAGTAAGAAATAAACAACTATCCAAAATCTATGACCTGTTGCTAAAACTACACATGGAAGATGAATATATCAAAGAATGTATGCTAACGGACAAAAATATTGTTCGTATGATTAGTCTAGATGAGTGGGAATGCCTCTGTAAAGTAAAAATAAAAATATTCATAAATTACTCACTGCTGGAAAACTTTTGCAAAATGTTCTATCATTATTACACGACACCTGTAAAAATAGCCAAAATGCAGCCACAATTGAAAAATACCTATTGAAAATGTAAAGCAACAGGATTATTTTTTTCATATTTGGTGATCTTGCAAAGAAGCAAAAAAATTGGATTGAAATCCATAAAACTATAGAAAAACTATTAAAACTTAAAAAATACACATGTGTCCAGAGGCATTCTTGCTAGGCATAACAGATAGAACACTTTTGAAGTCACATGACAGTCTTTTCATTCCAATGGCAACTGCAGCAAGAATTGTGCATGAGCAGATTTTTAAAAAAAAGAACAACAAAGCTGGAAGAATGGATAGTAAAGGTAGCTGGAATAGCGGAAATGGACATTTTGGCAAAATATCTTCAGATAAAAAACCCTTCAATATTCAAGAAAGACTGGGAACCCTTCAAAAGTTTCCTGGAAAAAAAGAAAATTCTAACATGGGGATTTCGTGTTTAAAATCAATAGAGCGAGAGCGAGAGCGAGAGAGCGAGAGCGAGAGCGAGAGAGAGAGAGAGAGATCTTCTCAACTCACCTTTCCAATGATGAAGCCCATGTTATTGAAGAGTGAGATGGATCAGCATAGATATACTCAGCTGTTTTCTTGCAACTAGATACACTGCAAAAGGCATTCACAGGACTTCCAGGGGTCTAAAGGAGTCCCCTATAGATGTAATACCTGCAGCAAACTCAGCTACAGGAAAATAGTTGGGTGTGCCTCTACTGATTCCCCTGCTCTCCAATTACATGGAAACTATCATGATAGTCAGTGATAAAATAGGTATGGTTCCTGACCCCTAATAATATGGATTTTCCATATTTTTCCTGGGGTCCCGTTATTACCTTCTGACCATCTAAGTGTCCAATCTGTGCTGGTAGTTAAAGCCACACAGGCTGAGTTAAGATTAATACTCCACTTAAATACTCTTAAGTCTTGGGATTTCAGAATATATTATGAGATAATGAGCAGGCTCTATAGTCTGTTTGCATTATATTCTATTAAATTGTACTGCATGTAAGATAGTCATTGCACACATCAGTTATTAGACGTCTGTTTTAACAGCAACTAACCTTAGAGGAAAATATGCAAACCAAACAGAGAAGTAAATCTGACAAAAAAAGGATGGGGATATGATACATAATATGAAAAAATATATACAACTCTTTATAGTGTTTATAAAAAAGAAGGAAAATATGAAAATGTTTGCAGGTTTTAAAGATTAAATTTAACAATAATGGAGTAGTAAGATAGAATAGAGAAGTTTTTATGAGGAGAAGAAGATAAAGGGATGCTAGATATATTTTCATCTTAAGGCCTTTGGGTAGGAAATTTGGAAGTCAATTTAAAGTTTTTATTTTTCTTTTGTTTCTTATGTGGGGGGGAGGAAGGAGATAATTTTACATCTGTATATGGGTAATATAATCTACATGCAACAAGTTCAGGCTATTCTTAGAAAATCCTTAATAAAAACATTGTGGAAAAACAGGTGAAGGGCAACTGTCTGCTCCTTCTTCTCCCCTCTAATACTGTTGGAGCTCAACCTGTAATTGTGTTTAAGGACTAGCGTGCTTTAGATGTGGGGAGTGATGTCAATGAGGTTCATGAAGGTAATGGTCTGGTCAATGATATTGATACAGAAAATGACAGTTCAAAGTGTAGTTTCTCATGAGAATGTCCCTGAAGGGTGTGGGGATGATGGTGTGCTCCCTGAATCGCTACCAGAGAATTCCCACGATTTGGAGCTTGAGAACAGCTCAGCACCTGGCCCAGCTGCAGAAATTAATGAACAAATAGATAGATGGGATGTGATTAGTCAAAACAGAAGAGTAGAGCAGTGGCTTAGGCGTTCTGCCAAGCTCAGAGAAAGAAAAATAAGAGATTCAAAGCTAAACCAAAACCAATTTCTGAGTGCTTGGGACATAGCTTAATGAGGAGATAAAAGTCTGAAGTACAGGATCTGTAGTCAGATGAAGCATAGTTTGGAATCAAGTCAAAATTTCATCCCTGTTTCTTGGAAGTTTTGCTTGGGAAAGATTCCTGTTTAAGTGTCTTTGATTCATGGTTTGGATTATTGAATTTTATGATTTTATGTTCATGCCTTGGATTCATGTTTCCTGGTTTTTGGATGTTATTATAGAAGTTTCTACCTTTGTTTTTCATGAATGTTGATAGACCAATACCCTGGACTCTTTTGTTCTGGCTTATCTTCCTATCTAATCGGATTTACCTATTCCTTTAAAGTGCTTTTTACTTGACTGCTTTTAATCATCTTCAATAAACGGATTGCATTTTTACTCAACTGTGTGGTGTTTAAAGTCAGAGTGTTTTTCCTGGTCTGGAGTGCAACAAATGCAGGCGTTTTGGCCTACAACTCCCAGAAATGCCAGTCAGTTTACCAGCTGTTAGGATTTCTGGGGGTTGAAGGTCAAAACATCTGGGGACCCACAGGTTGAGAACCACTGCTCTAATGAGTTAACTGACTACAAACTGCTCTTGCATTTCAAACTTGGTTAGCAGCAACCAATGTAAGCTACGAACAAAGGCAGAAAGTGGGAGAAGGAAAGAGAAACGAGGACATCTGAAAAACAACTGAAAAAGTAGGACAACCAAATATTAATTGCGACTTATTCAAACAAGCCTTCTCCCCTTCAGCTGTTCTGGTTTTTGTACAAGTATCAAATGGATGCCAGAGATATTGAACTGACGCTCCTAATGCTGGATCATGTTGTGTGACTTGGTGTCATGAAAGGCAAAATTGCCACCTTTGCTCACTTATGATTATAGTCTCCGCATAGCCTTGGAATGTTTTCATTCAACTTCAAAGGATGATATGTGTAGGTCACACAGGTAATTTCATTGGTTTCTAATGAGCCTCATTTCTTTCAGGTTTAACCTCCTCTGCACTTAATGTACTTGCAGCTGTTATCATTATATCTATCAGAGCCTAAAGTATTGGATAGAAGAAGGAAGGCCTTCTTTATTTAATTAGAAATGTATACACTGAAACAATGAACAGACCTTTGCTCAAATTATTTAGGCTGGGAAGGGATTGAAATAATGTGAAAGATGTAAATGAACAATGTGCATGCTTTGTGATGGAGGGTGAAAAATACTCTGTGAAATTAAAAAACGGCTAGGCCACAGTAACCCGCTGGCTTGAATTGTACCAGAAATTTTGCATCATGAATTTTGACATGAAATATCTATGTGAACAGACTGTATTGGAGATAATATAGCAGAAAAGACCTTAGGCTCCATTGACTGTTAAAATTACAGTGCATATATGACATGAATTCCCATCCCACCAATGGAAGGGCCAGGACACAACATGCCTTTTAATAAGAAAACACCATCCCCTGGAAATTCCTTACCTAGAAATGTTGCCTAGCTTATAAAGTAGTCTTCCATTCTCTACATATATTCGCTAATATGTAGCAGGGACACTGTTCCTATACCTTTAAGAGATATGTGCAACAAATGTGCTTTCTTTCAGCTCACAGCCGAGCTGTAAAACACATAGGAGCCTTCACTTTGTGAGAAGAAGGCTGGTATTTTGTATAGATACCTCCTATTGTAAGCTGGTTTTGCTGAGTCTAGCATTTTAATGAATTTTAGAGACAGAAAGAATATTAGAAAATAATGAAAAATGTCTGAAAAACATGATTTTAATTAATGAGAGATCCTGATTAGAAAAATTATGGAGTGATTAGAATTTTTGTAGTTCAGGGCATTTTCTGTGCAAAATTTGCATGGAGTTGTCTTGCACCAGCATTTTAAGCATAGAAAATTACATTTCAATGTAGGAACATTAATTTCTGCACAGAATACGCTGTTTTCTGTGCAGATAATTCTGTAGTTGGGGATTGTGCACATTACACATTAGTGGTTTGCTTAGAAAATAGCGTTGTACCCAGAACTAGACAGGCTTCTAGGTGAGGTCATCAGCTTCTCTCCCTTCTCTGCATTTCTCTTCAGGCTGTAATCCCAAGAATTTGTGTCGTCTAATTTGTACCCAGTTTCCCTCTCAAGACTGCCGAAGGCCCACATGTGACAGGACTTCCCACAGCTTTTGCACCTCCCATCTATCTTTGTACATTTCTACAGCTTGTTACTTATCTCAACTTGTACTCTCCCAGAAATATGTTGGCATTCTTGGTCATTGTTACTTTGCTCCTTGGGCTTCCTTCGTTTCCCTGAATCTAAATGCTATTTATGTCTGCATTTTTTTCTTCTTCTAGAAAGCAAGTATTATTTGATTACAAAATAGCTGATAAGGAATAAACATTGCACAACTTCAAATTATCTTATTTTTTTCAATATCATGCATCATTCAGTAAATCATTTAAAAGAAGACTGTTCCATTGGGAAAGAAGAAATTAGACAACAAACCTAATTCGTTGTTCTTTCAGCTACTGAGACGCACTTTATTTACTAGCCCTACAACCTAAATTGTTGTACACCAGCTCACCCATAAAAAGACTTGAATACTATTGGCTGTTGTTTCTGATGCTTGTTTTATATACTGTTATAATGTTGTTTTATGTTGTTTTTATACTGATGTTATGTATTTTAAATATGCTATGTTTTAACTTTTTTGATTGGGCTTGGCCCCATGTAAACTGCGCCAAGTCCCTTCGGAGGGTTATAAGTAGGGTTGCCACTTTTTGATATAAGAAATAAGGGACATTTACGGGATTTTTCACAAAAATAAGGGACACTTCATTAAAAACTTGAAACTCAAATATTAGGTAGAAATAGTTTTATTAACAGAATAAGATAATGATTGAAACTCACAAAAGAAACTGACTTACACCCTCTTAACAGGACATGGTATGTTTCTGCATGTTTTGTCATGCAGAAAAAACATCAGAACTACCTTATTTTCTCCATCTGTATTTAGTACTTGACTTTGCTGACTTTAAAAGTGCACTGTCTAAACATTAAAATAAAATAAATTTTATAAGACAGTACATCTTCATGATTATTATGTCAATAGTTAATGGTATAGTATAGTATGGGATACACAGCATTGTATAGTATTGGGATGCACAGCTAGGCCTATTTTAAGAGTAACTCTCAAGCAAGCAGAAACTATCTTTATCCAACATGATCCAACATTCCCCTTGGGTAACAGTTAATTAGTCTACTGTACTTTGAAAACGTCCTGTATCATCTCTTCCTTCCAACGGGGATGCCCTGCAAGTTGGATTCCCGGGCAGGCATTGCCGTGCAAACCACAGTGCGCACCTTCCTCTGGTGAACCCCGCCCAGTCCTGTCCTGCTAGTCAAAAATAAGGGACAGAGCCTGAAAATAAGGGACACAAATTTTAGGGCCAAAATAAGGAACGTCCCTTAGAATAAGGGACATATGGCAACCCTAGTTATAAGATTATTATTATTATTATTATTATTATGTTTGCTGGAGAAAACAGTGGAATTATAGTGGCATGTGGTTTAAGTGTTGGACTATGTCCTCAGGAGACCAGTGTTTGAATTCTCATGAAGCTTTGGAAACTCACTGGGTGATGTTGGACATGTCACTGTTTCTCAGCCATCAAGGAAGGCAATGACAAATCCATCAGAACAAATCTTTCCAAGAAAGTCCTTTCATAGATTTACCTTTGCTTTACTATAAGGTGGACATTACTCAATGGCACACATCAACAACATCAATATTGCATTTCCTTTCCTATTACCCACCTGCCCCCTGCTTGACTTGAAGACTATCTTTATTCAGGTATGCCATTTGAAGTATGTCATGAAACAACTCGATCAGTTACTTTTGCTCAGCCTGGACATCTCACAGTAAAAGAGGTCACCAGATTTTCCTTCCATGCCACACTCCATCTGACTACATCTTGTCTCACTTTTGCCTGCCCAAGAGACCTTTTGTTTGGCTTAAGCATCAGGTAATTCATGTTTTGCTTGGGAAATATACAGCTAAATTGGCTGCATACTTAGATTGAGGCCCAAACCTAACGTTACAGTGTTGAGAAAAATGTCAAGTGAAATAGAAAGAACACTGAAGAAAGAATGGGTGCCATTCTCAAGCCCACTGATCCTCAACAAAAGGAAAATAGTCTGTTTACTCCCCACATTTCTGTAGTACAGCTCTTCTACAGAATGTCAACTGCTCATCAGCTGAAAGAGACATTGTATCATTAAATCACCCTTCAGTCCATGAAAACACTATTAATCTTGTAGCCATCAGACATGCTTTGTGGAAGCAAGCAGCAGCCCCATGACAAGGTAATTCCCAGTAAATGGGAATGTGGCCAAGCACACAGTTCAAAGTTGTGCATCCTCTAGATCAGCGGTTGACAGTTCAGTAGACAACATTTTGACATTATAAAGTATCATAATCCATTGAATCTCTCTGTCTATGTTTGTGTGTGTTGTTCTTGTTTCAAGCAGTTTGTCAATGATGGGCAGGTTTTTCTGTTTCAATCATTCATACTGTAAAATATTTTTCATGTCTCTATGTGGGAATCTGAATTTGAACGGATCTATTCAAGGTCCTCAAAACTGGTTCTACATCTTGGATAATTCCTTTAAAGTTTGGATTAAAACACAGTGGTTTTACCACACCACTGGCATGACAGTCACCAGCTACCCCTGGCTTTAGCTGAATCAAAGAGTTTGTTTTCCAAAATCAGTACTTTTTCTAAGGTTACAATTGGCCCAAGATTTTCTGGAGACTAAACTCTTATTCAGCCTTTTTGATTCTTTACAGCTGTGGACCATCGGTTAGGATCAGGACAACTGATCTGCTTTTTGCCTTGATCCTGACTAGGACTGAATGAAAAAGAAGGCTCCATTTCATCACTCACAGTGTGGGCAGAATTATGAATTTTAAAAGACCAGGGGGTTGGAAGTGTACATATTTCTTTAAATATTTATATATCATTCTGTATAAAAAAAAAATCTTATAACCTCTCCCAGATAGATGCAGTACTGAATACCTTTATTACTGTTGTTAACTGCTGTCAAGTTGATTTTGATTTATGGTGACCCTATGAATGAGATTTTTCCAAGTCATCATCAGCACTGCTTAGGTTTTGCAGACTGAAAACTGTGCCTTCCCTAATTGAGTCTGGAATTCAGTTGTGTCCCCCTGCCCTACTACCATCTACCTTGCTAAGCATTGGTTTTCCCCCTAATATGCCATGTCCTCTCATTATATTACCAAAGCACTAGAACCTCAGTGTAGGTATCTTGGCTTCTAGGGAGAATTCAGGGTTGACTCCTTCTATTAATTTGTTGTTTGTTTGTTTTGGTTTTTTTTTAAAAAAAAAACTTTATTTATAAGTAAAAGAAAAAAAATCCAGATATTTTAACTGTAGCTATCTCTTAGTTCTAGGAGAAGTTAGGCCAAATCATTGCTGATGATCTTCAAATATGTGGAACCTTTTGATTACCTATCAGCTTTGAGTGAAAATTAATCAGAGACTGGGTTCATATAGATACTTCAAAGAGAGAGGGTAAGTGCTACTTGCTCCTATGTGCTTGAAACCACTTTATTCCCACTTCCTTGCATTTCTGCACTTCAATTGCTTTTGTAATTGATTTTCTCTCAAATTACTTTCATTATGGCATGTAATATGAGCCAGAAGCAAAGAATCAAGGGAATGTGTGTCTACAACTACCGTTAGCAGAAGCTCTGGGCTGTAGATAGCCCTGTCTATTCTCTACACAGGCTTACACTTTAGAGCAGATTTTGTCAAACTGTGTTCCTTTAGATCAGTGGTTCTCAACCTGGGGGTCCCCAGATGTTTTGGCCTCCAACTCCCAGAAACCCTAACAGCTGGTAAACTGGCTTGGAATTCTGGGAGTTGTAGGCCAAAACACCTGGGGACCCACAGGTTGAGAACCACTGCTTTAGATGCTTTGGATTTCAGCTCCCACAATTCCTAACAGCTGGTGAGCTGGCTGGAATTTCTGGGAGCTGAAGTCCAAAACACCTAGAGAAGCACAGTTTGAGAAACACCGCTTTAGAGTATCTAGTGCAAAACAGAAATGGTGCATTGGCTAGTATGTTGGGCTGGGACTTGTAAAATCTAGGTTCAAGTCCTCACTGAACCTTGCAATTCACTGGATGTGTTTACTTTCTTCTAGCCTGATCTGTTTCACCCAAGAGTAGCCTTGAAACCAAGTTTAAAGGAATTCAAAACGCTTTCCTTCAGCAAAATTAAAGCAACAAGAACAAGTGACTCAGCAAAATAGAGTCTTTGGTAGTTTCTTCACTAAGGCAAAATCACTTACAGAGGTGAGGCTTCGTGCTGGAACAATTGCAGGATCAAAGGCTGCAACAGGATCATTGGGTTAGTTGCTGCCAGCAATGGGCTATTCCTCTACTTCTGAATTATAGTCCAGGCCCACAGCACATGTGTCTCTAGAAAGTGGTCTGATTGCTGTGTGTCTTTTTGCAATCTTGGCTGACCTACACCTTGCTTGTTGCTTCCTTCGGCATTCTTGAAAGTTAGGAATAACCAGTGTGCCTCCCTCCTGCTTCATCCTGAGCAGGCCTGACCATCTGTCCAAAATCCCCAGCCATTTTCTCTTCAGCCTTCTCTTCTTTCAACTTCTCCCAGAGGAAGAAGAAGAAGACACAACACAGTCTGACTTTTCTCACAGAGTTGATGTCAAGATGAAGTGGAATATTCAACCTGAGCAATATGAGGTGGATGAGGGAATATGCAACCCAAAATAGGTAAAGAAGTAGTCAAAGAATACCTGGCCACGCTAAATGAATTTAAGTCTCCAGGGCCAGGTGAACGACACCCAAGAGTATTGATGGAACTAGAAGAACTTATTTCAGAATCACTGGCAATAACCTTTGAGAATTCTTGGGGAATGGGAGAAGTCGAAACAGACTAGAGGATGGCAAATGATGTCCCTATCTTCAAGAAGGGGAAAAGGGAAGACCCAAACAATTACTGCCCAGTCAGCCTGTGACCACTAAAAGTCAACATGGATCTCTAAAAAACAAATCATGCCGGACTAATCTTACATCTTTTTCAATAGGGTTACAAGCTTGGTAGATGCAGGGAATGCTGTGAATGTAAACCACGACACACTAGCAGGAAGTGTATGGAAAACTCACTGCAATTTATCAAATGTATCAAATATATTGTATTTATCTATTTAATAGTATATAGGTGTATTTAAGATAGCATAATCATTTCATAATTAGATAAATACTACAATATATTTGATACATTTGATAAATTGCAGTGTGTTTTCCATACACTTCCTGCTAGTGTGTCATGGTTTGCTCTACACAGCAACCCCTCTGTTTCATTGTATGCTGTGAATGTAGCCTGTCTTGATTTCAGTAAGACCTTTGACAAGGTCCCTCATGATTTTCTTTCAAACAAACTAGTAAAATGTGGGCTAGACAATACTACTGTTGGGTGGATGTATAATGGCTTAGACGACTGCACTCAGAGGGTGCTTACCAGTTGTTTCTTTTCATCCTGGAAATAAGTGACTAGTGGAGAGCTGCAGGGTTCAGTTCTGGGCCCAGTTATGTTCAACTTCTTTATTAATGACTTAGATGAAGGTTTAGAGGGCATGCTTGTCAAGATTGCTGATGACACCAAATTAGGAGGGATAGCTAATACCCTAGAACACCAGAATCGGAATCCAAAACGGCCTTAACAGATTAGAGAGTTGGGCCAAAACTAACAAAATGAATTTCAACAAGGAGAAATGTAAGATACTACACTTAGACAAAAATAAAATAAAATGCAAAGATACAGGATGGGTGATGCCTGGCTTGACAACAGTACATGTGAAAAAGATCTTTGAATCTTAGTGGACAACAAGTTAAACATGAGCCAACAGTGTGATGCAGCAGCTTAAAAAGCGAATGGGATTTTGAGCTGCATCAAAAGGAGTATAGTGTCTAGATCAAGGCTTCCCTAGATAATGGTATCTTTCCTCACCTGGAATACTGTGTCCAATTATGGGCACCAGAATTCAAGAGAGATATTGACAATCTGGAACATGTCCAGAGGAGGGCAACTAAAATGATTAAAGGTCTGGAGACTATGCCCTATAAGGAGTGACTTAAAGAGTTGAGAATATTTAGAAGAGAAAGCTGAGAAGAGACATGATAGTCATGCATAAATATTTGAAAGGAAATCATGAGGAAGACGTAGCAGCCTTATTTTTTGCTGCCCTGGAGACTAGGACTTGGAGAAATGGGTTCAAGTTACAGAAAAAGAGATTCCACTTGAACATTAAGAAGAACTTTCTGACTGTAAGAGCTTTCCTGTTCTTTCTCCTTGCCAGCTGTTAGGAATTGTGGAAGTTGAAGTCCAAAACACCTGGAGGGCTGAGGTTTGTCCATGCCTATCCTAGTCGCTCTCAATGTAGCCTACTGGCCACAGTGGTCTACGCTCTTGTTACATCCCGAATTGATTACTGTAGTGCACTCCATGTAAAGTTGCCTTTGAAGACAGCTCGGAAGCTTCAACTACTCCAACGATCGGCAGCCAGGTTGCTCTCTGGAGTAGTATACAGAGAGCATAGAATCCCTCTGTTATGCCAGCTCCACTGGCTGCCAATTTGCTACCAAGCACAATTCAAAGTTCTGGTTTTAACCTTTAAAGCCCTGAACAGTTCCGACCCAGATTACCTGTCCAAACGTATCTCCCACTATGAACCATCATGAAGTTTAAGATCAGCTGGAGAGGCCCTGTTCTTAATCCCAACAAAACACACAGAGTGTAAACAATATATAGCAAATAACAAGTCTTTTTTTAGTATTCAAAAGTGATAATACACATCCATAAGTACAAATGTCAAAATTTCAAAGTAACATATACATATCGAACATGCCCGCAAAGGGCTCCTACCCCATATGCTAATAGCGTCTGTCAGTATCCAAGATAATTCGAATCCAAAGGGAAAAGTTCAAGGGTTCATTGAGTAAGAGTGGATTTCCAGGTAAGTAAGGGGGGGGGGGGACACAAACATGTTGTGCCTAAGCCCAGCGGGTAGGCTCTCCTTCCAAGGGAGAGCTGGCAAGCCGTGTTGAAAATTCGAAGGACTGATGAGTCGAAGAGTTGTTTGCAGGCGAAGCCCAGTAACGATTTTAATTCATATTAATGATGGGAATTATCACTGGACCGCCTTAGTATATCAATGGGCCATTTGCTATATATTGTTTACACTCTGTGTGTTTTGTTGCTTCTTAGCAACTCCCTCTCTGTATTGCTTGTTCTCAATCCCACCATCATCGCAAATGTGGATGGTAGTGATGAGAGACAGAGCCTTCTCAGTGGTTGTGGAACTCTCTTCTCAGTGACATCAGATTGGCCCCCTCCCTCCTGTCTTTTAGAAAGAAACTCAAAACCTGGTTATGGGACCAAGCGTCCAAACAGTAGAGGCAGCAATTGAGAATAAGACTCAAGTGATATAGAATCATAGAGTTGGAAGAGACCTCATGGGCCATCCAGTCCAACCCTCTGCCAAGAAGCAGGACAATTGCATTCAAAGCACCCAAAGCATATGAATGATAATGAACTGACCTGGACTCTGATTTTAAACCTGCGTGATTTTAAACAAGTGTTTTATTTATTTATTTCTTTATAGTATTTACAGTATATGCCGCCTTTCTCACCCCTGAGGGGACTCAAAGCGATTTACACATAAATAATGGCAAAATTCAATGCCTTACATTGGGCACCAATACGATGCCAATACAATCAGTTACAATAGCAAAACCACAATAAAACATAAATCATAATTAAAACAATACATCAACAAGCATTAAAACAATAAAACAGTATTTTATTAATGTGATGCTTTTAAATGAATTGTTTTAAATGTATTCTATTCCTGACTCTTGTTGGCATTTGAATGAATGCCTGTTGTAAAGCCGTCCTGAGTCCCCCCCGCTCACCCCTCCGGGGTGAGAAGAACGAGGTACAAATATGTGAAATAAATAAATAATATTGTGTACATAGCCTTAGCCTAGCTTGCTTCTCTGCTCTCTCGCTCACTCTCCTCTCCCAGCTTGCAGTGGAGGGAGCCTCATGGTGTAGTCTAAAAGAAGCTCTGCCTCCCCACCCTCAGCTTGGCTGTGCCTCCAGGGACAGTTTGCTTCCTCTGGAAATCAAAGAGAGTTGCAACTTTTATTCAACTTACAAAAACGTACTGGGTGAAAGTTTTGATTCTTAAGCTTTTGGCAAGTTTGATATCAAATTGTATGTACAAATCTTATGAAATAGATCCGCATATGATGCACAAATGACTTTTTGCACAGCCCTAGCTCATCTCAGCAGGAGTTAATCCATGGCAGCAAAATGTTACAAAATAATTGGCCCTAATACTGAACAGAGATATAAGAATAGACTATGAATATGTATACAAATGGCATCTTAGGTGATTTTCAGTTAAACAAAATGCATTTTCAAGTACTTTTTAAAATTAAAAAAAGCAAATGAGTACAAAAACTAGGAATGGTGATTGACAAAAAACTAAAAGTTAAAAAATGCAAAAATAATAAACATTAAGTCCTGAAGCAAAGAAATATTTATCAGATGTAATGTGCATTTTTCAACAGCGATAAATCATCTAAACAGAGAGATTAAAGCAGTAAAGGGAATTTGAAAGTTGAATTTTAATATGCCACAGGAGTGAAGAATAAGGAATCTCTTAGTAGTAAGAATGGGAACTACAGTATTTGTAGATCAAAGTACAATCAAAGATAAAAGACACAGCAGCAAACTAATGTTTTGTAATTGCTCTTACAATCATAAGCATAGTCATCTGTGAAACCTGTGTGAGGAATTTTATTACCAGTTCCATATTCTCAAATGTTAGATTTCCATAATAAACCCATGGATTGCACTGAAATGTTCCCATATCTCTCAGTTCTCCATAATATTGCATCCTCAGTCACTCCATGCAAGCTAAATCCTGAATGTTTTCATACATGAATTTTTACTTACATTTACTTGTATACTTAAAACTGCGTGAACCTCAACTGTCTACATGTCAACTTTTCATTCAGTCATCCTCAGAATGAAATTTCATTGTACATAGGGTTGCTGCTTCAGTTTCCTTCCACATGTGATTTGTAGTCTGAAAGAAACTCAGTCCAGAAGCTAATCTCATGCACACATATTTGGCATTGACATGAATGGTGAAGTCAGAAGATTTGCTAAGGTTCCAGGAAATAGTTTAAAACAAAGAAATTATAATCCAGCAACCATATAATACACTTTATTTATATTCCGCACTTCTCACCCTGAAGGGGACTCAGTGCGGATTACAGAACACATACAGCAGACAATCCCTGCCAAAATTAGACGTACAAGACATACAATAACATATAACAGGAAGATCCCCTGGACTCCAAACGGGCAATGTTGTTATATTCATTTGTTGTTATATTCATCACTGGGTGCTGCTGCTCCATTCCGTCACAGGGGGGCACTGTTGTTCCATGCTCCTTCTACCTCCTCTTCTTGACAAAGAGTCTGCCAGCCAGCCAGCCAGCCGAGTTCTTCTTCCGGTAGTCGTCTTCAATATTTATTGAAGTTTAAAAGTCCTTTAGGATTCCTCCCCCGCTTATGCGGTACCTAATTTATCTGCTTAGGTTAACAGGGGCAGGCTTACAGCTGACTTGCCCAGGTCAGCCCGGTATTCGAACTTGTCATGTTCTGATCTTTACAGCTACAGCTTGCAGCTAACAACTACTGTTTTAACCGCTGTGCTAATCTCCCGGCCCCATTCTTGCTTTTAACACTTGGTTAAAAGCAAGAATGCAGATATTAAAAATATAACTCAGGGTAAATTTGTATACATACTTACTTGCTAGTTAGTTCCATTTGAAACAGTAGGATTTATCTCTCTGTCAGTATACAAAGGAAATGTGAATGTAGAGTTAAAACATTAGTGAAAAATTGGCAAATTTAATGTGGATTTAGTATGGAATCAAAAGATGATTCAAGTTCTTGAATAAATTCATAAGAAGAGCACTGCTGCATCGGACCAAAGAGATATTTAAGTCTACCATTCTGTTTCTACAGTAGTTAACCAGTTGCCAATGGCAAGCCCTAAAGCAGAATATGAGGAGGTGGCTGAAGGCTGCCATGGTAATGGGGTGATGAGTCCATCCAGATTTCAGTGCAGATTATCAGAGTTATCCCAGGCGCTGAACCAATTTTGAGGATAGGGTTCAGCACATTGAGTTAGCTCTTTTAATAGAGTAAATTTTAAAGTCTACTAAGTTGGAAATTTTAACCTTCTACTGCATGAGGTAATAATCTTCTCTTGATCATCTCATCTAGCATATCTGTCTCCCATGCTAGAGGTAATATATAATGACTAGTAACCACAGTTAGTCTTCATTTTTGTATACTTCAGCAGTAAGCATAAGAAACATTTGCCTAATGGTTAGTCCCAAATGGAGCAGATGCACTTAATCAATAGCTGAATGGTGAGTCAACCATAGACAAATACCACTGATTCAGTGAATCTACTCTTGTTGCTGTTGTTGTTTGCCTTCAAGTAATTTCCAGTTATGGAAATCTGATTATTGGCAAGATTGATTGAGAGAGATTGAGAGGCTGAAAAAACGTGTCCAAGTTTGAACCCTAGTCCCCCAAAGTCCTTGTCATACACTCAAATCACTATACCACAGTTCATCTTGAGTGTTTTGACAATAATTGAGTCATCTTGTTTCTCCCTAAAGAGATCTCAGAACTAACTTTATGGTGGCAAATGTATCAGTACCATAACCCTTTAATTTTTCAGTTGCTCCTGTAGATTTGGCAATGATTTTAAAGATTTCAGGGCATGGAGTTAAACAATACCTTTTCAGTGTACATTTAAAGAACAAAGAATGTTCAGTGTGATAACATGGACATTTGTGAACCCTCTTTACAGTATACCAGCCAAACATATCAGATGGAGAACTAAATAGACTATACGACACATGGACAAATATAAAATAACAGAAGCTGACATGAGAATTGTTTGCAAAGGCCTCACATCATGGGCAGGATCAAAAAAAGCTCATCAGAATAGAGAGATGGTGTGTGTGTGTGTGTGTCCTTGGAAAAGCACAAAAGAAAACTTCACAAACAGAACTTCATTTCTGATTCTCTGGAACCCACTCAACTGACTTTATTCCATTTTTCAAACTACTCAAGGCAGCACACTGACTATTTACATCATTTGAATCCCATTGAAATCAATTTGTAACTAACAATTTTAGGCAACTGTACACTGGCTTTAGGCAATAGCTGAAGGTAACCATGCTCACTTTATACTGAACCCATAGTGGATTAGATACCTGCAGGTATTTTTATATGTTGCTGATAGTTTCAGATAGATGAAACTATTCTCTTTGCTCACGTTTGTCTTCATGTGGTCTCTGAACAAGAACACTGCCAATCAATGACATCACAATATCCTGATCCTTCCTGAATTATGAAAAAAAAGAAGGTTATGAAAGACCCATTTTTCTGAAGCTATGGGAAGGGGCTTACAAAAAAAGTAATTTTTAGCAACTTTTAACAAATTGGAGAGCTGGGCCAAAACTAACAAAATGAATTTCAGTGGTCTGAAAACCATGCCCTGTGAGGGGTGGCTGAAAGAACTGGCCCCTTGTTAATCCTGCAGAAGAGAAAGTTGAGGGGAGACAAGATCCCATGTTTAAATATTTGAAGAGATGTCATATTGAACATGGAAACTAGGACACTGAGCAATTGATTTACACTTCAGAAAAAGAGATTCTTGTTTTTTTCTGTCCTGGAGATTAAGACTCAGAGCAATGGTTAAAATTACAGGAAAGAAGATTCCACCAGAACATTAGGAAGTACTTCTAGGCTGTAAGAGTTGTTCAGCAGTGGAACTCTCTGCCTCTGAGTGTGGTGGAAGCTCCTTCTCTTTCAGCAGGGATCCTCTATTTGGATATGTCACTTGTCATGGTGAAGATCAACAGGCTATAGTTTTCCATGATCCTCTCCTGGAGAGTAGAGAAAACCCACAAGCATTGTTTGACTGTCGTCTTAGCACCAGTGTTCTGTTAACTGTTTCATGACAATGCAGGCATCATAGTTGTATATGTATTATAGAAGACCCCCAACCCACCTTTTAGTTTGATCCAAGGGAATGCTAGTTTATCAAGAATGGAGGGCCAGTTTAATTAGAAACAGCCTCTGTCCCCAAGCCTCCCTCAAGCCTCCCAAAGACTAGCAGTAGCCAAGGAGATTCCATCTGAATATCAGGAAGAACTTCCTGACTGTGAGAGCTGTTCAGCAGTGGAACACTCTGCCCCAGAATATGGTGGAGGCTCCTTCTTTCAAGGCTTTTAAACAGAGGCTGGATGGCTTGGATGTGATTTTCCTGCTTCTTGGCAGGGGGTTGGACTGGATGGCCCATGAGGTCTCCTCCAACTCTATGATTCCATGACTCCATAGCTCCACACCTGAGCACACACCCTTGACTTGGGCTGGCCTGCTCCAGCAAACCTCTGCAGCTCCTAAGGAGGTCATCCAACTGATGCTTTCCCTCCTCCTCAGCCAAGGAGCAAGCAGCCACAATTTGTCTAAAATACCGCCATTACCAAAGCTCCTGCTACTATGCACTCATCCATGTATCTCTTCATATTTCTTCTGTTTTACACACACACACACACACACACACACACACACTGTATATATAAACCTTATTCTTAAATCTACTGTATAAGAAACTGTTTCAACTGTCTGACTCAAGCCAAAGGGCCATTATCCAAGAATGCATTATCAGCCTCAGACAACAGCTCCCAACAGTTCAACTGCCACTACCTCAATAGACTTCTTGGAGACCTTCCTTTGTATGTCTGAAAAAACCTGCTTGTTTGCTTCCAGAAGCAGAAGCCTGGGATGTATCTCTTTTGTTGTTTTCTAAAACCCTGCCTTTGTATAACATAAATAGGATTAAGAATAATCAACATATCTATATTTCCAGGCTGTGCCTTCCCGTAGGAGTGGCTCTGTAGCCTCTACTCTAGACCAATTCCGGCGTGGATCCTAGCCATTATTTTTCTGGACAACCAGAGACAGGGGAGGTACAACTTGAACAATGATAGCCTGGTTGTATAAAACTGTTTTGCGCAGCACATGTGCAAAAATGACCACAAGTAAACTACAAAGTACAACTTCTATGAAATGTACTAGTTGAGTGGAATCTGGAAAAAGTGTTTTTTTATAGTATAAATAGATAAATAAAAATCCAAGTCAAGGATCAAAAGGTCAGAGAAAAGAGGACAATAAAGCAAAAAGATTCTGATGAGCAAAACGGCATTTGAACATTGGAAAGAAAGGTGGTAGCTATGAATCCTCTTGCAGAGTGACAGAAGAGGCATGCCTGATCATACTAGCCATGTCATTTAGAAAATGGAAAATGTGCAAATCAAATACCTACTTTCATTAGATTTTCATTGTAGTGATTCTATATAGGCAAAATCTAATGAAGCTAACACATCAGTGATGTGGGGGACAGGGAGGGCAGAATCAACTATGAAAGGAATTACTCTTATACAGCTGAATCAGGCAGACTGACATACATTCATTTTTCTCTTCCATGAACCTCATTGAGAGATTTTTCTAATAGACAGTAATAAGATTAGATGGAACCTTCACAACTTCAGCAGTTGGAAAAAATGTAACATTGCCTGCTGTTGAAATATTGTATCCTTTGCCAACAATAATTACTATTCCTGAAATGTAGAGTGGGAGGAGTGAACTAAATGAAAACATTAGTTTGGTGGAAAAGTCCAACTTGGCAAGCTCTCCTGACGATTCAGTCTGCTGTTTTCTGCAAATAATTTATCAAAAGAGAGGTTGTGAACCCCCACATTTACAGTTGAATTTGGAACAAAGTCATACTTCAGCAGTATTTCTAAAATCATGTCCCAGAGAACATATGGTGAAGTGTTCTTGCCACATTGATGTGTCATAAGACTGAAATATATAATAGTGGAAACAGTGGCATGTTTCTTATTGCTTCCGTGATGCAGATATTTTCATTTTAACTTTTCAATGATCTCCTAAGTGAACAATTTGCAAAATTAAATAGAAGTGTTGCTTTGATTTTAAAGATGTGTGTATGTGTGGGGAAAAATGTGAGAATTCTTTCCCACTGGGTAAAGCCAACAAAACATTTGAAGTTTCTTTGTAAGGGGTAAATTTACAATCTTTTGGGTTTCATCCTGCTGTAAACAATGAACTCTGATGTAGTGCTGAGACCCTCTCGTCACTCAAAACTCACTGCTACTTATGCTCTTCCTCAAACCAAGCCATTTAGTGGCCATTAGATGTAGAGAGATATGGAGAATTGTCCAGCGTTGTCCCCATATTTGGATACTAAGGATGCTACCATCCTCTGGGATCTCTGGAAGACGACCTCTGGGGAGTTCCAGGGGATGCCTTTGTCACTGTGTGTCCTGCTTTCCCCACTTTCCACTGGCCTTTAAATAGCCATGTCAGTCAGGCCCTCGCAGGCACCAACTGAGTCTTGTGAGAAGGGGGAAATGATGGAGTTGTGCCTGAACAGAACGTTATGGTCCATCTCCTAACACAGGACCTTGCACTTTATTGATCTTTTAGTTACAACAGTTGAGAATTTCTTGTTGGTGATCTTTACAAAGGCAATGGGTAATTTTCCATCTTTCTGCCCCAGGTCCTGTTTTGAAGAGTAACTTGAGAGCCTTAAAGAAGTGGGACAGAGAATTGAAATACCTGGGACCAAACATATTGGAAAGGCTTGCAAGAAATGAAGATACCATTACCAGGAGCTTCGAGGAAAGGGGCAGTGTTTGTTTTCCTTGCTGCCTCTGGCTCAGCTCCTTGGGACTCACTCCTGACAGAACTGAAGCTCTGACTCTGCAACTCGAGGCCAACAACAACACCTGGCAAGTGATAGCTCACAACTGACTCGGGCCGTGGGTTCTTCCACAATCCACTTATGACAGCACAACTGTTAAAATCTGTGTTCCTCTGGACTTTTACCAAACTGATCAGTAACCTGCTGCTATCATTATATAAGACTCTTCTCTCTACTATCCCTCCTCCTGCCACAATGATCTCATATCACATTTACCATCCCCAAAGAAGGCCCAGGATGTTTTTTGCCTTCCCCCATCTGTACCCAATCTGTACCTAGAGAAAATTGTGTTTTGAGGGAATTTGGGGAGTGGGATGGGTATAAAAAGAAGAGCTGCAATGCTATGTAGAGGGAGATGGGGGGTAGTGGGGGGAAGGGGTCTATGTTGTTATATTGTAACAATATCATAACACATAATAATTTGTTTTTAACTCATAGATGTTTTTTCTTAACTTTTATAGTTTAATGTATATGCTTATTGTTTTTGTGTGTTTGTTCATAGTGCATTGAATTGTTGCCATTGTAAGCCGCTCTGAGTCCCCTTCAGGGTGAGAAGAGCGGGGTATAAATATAGTAAATAAATAAATAAATACTATATGAACTTGAAAAACTTCAAGTCTATATGTATGGAATGTAGCTGTAATTATTAACACGAATAATGCATGCTCAAGGGTGCTATTTTTCTTACGATTTATTCTGGTATAGGTTTAAGCCTTGGTACTGTGGAAAGGCCCTGCCAAGTTAAATCCATGCCATACAAAGTTTCTGGGCATCCAGGAGATACCAAAGTTTCAGCCATGGCGACTAAGATTCAATTTGAGGGGACAAGAGAGTCTGCCTATTTTTTCCATAAATACAGTTGGTCCTCTACATTTGCAGGTTTAACATTTGAGGATTTCAGTATTCACAGATTTCAGAATTATGATCTTTCTAAGCATCTCTAGGGACCTTTTCATACTGTCCTTTTGGGCCGGGCTGTTGCGCTGGCAATTGCTGGTGAGAGGGAAGGCCACAGTCTCCTGCATGCCCTCCTTCCTTCCCCATCACATGGAGGAAATGGGAGGGGTGCTTAAGGGGGTGCATCTGATTTTGGATGCACCCCCTTAAGCTGGGATGGGAGGGGGTGCATATGATTTTGCTCATCAAATGACAGAAAAGGCAGCAACACATGACAATGCATGTTCCACCACTGTCCTTTCTGCCGTCACATGGGGCAATTGAAGGTAATTGGAGGTGAACTACACTTTCCTCCCTGCAGTGTAGGGGAAAGCACCTTTCAGTGCTTCTCTTCTACTTTGAGAGGAATTTGGGCGGGATCTGCCGTGCGTTGTGTGATAGTGCATAGCAGGTCCCATCCTTGCCATGATTAAAAGAGGTCCCTTGTCTTCCAGTGCTACTCTGTGGAAATTGTCTATAGCAGGGCTGTCCAACTTCTACTGGCCCAGGGTCCTGAATTCCGGTCACTGATGACCTGGGGGGCCGTAGGGTCTGCCCCCGCCCCCGGCTCCACCCCCGCCCCGGCTCTGCCCCGGCTCCGCCTCCGCCCCGCCCCTCCCCCGGCTCCAATTTACTTACAATTCCTAGTTGCATTATTAATTATAAAATAAATATAATATTTTACTAACATTAAATGCAGGGGGGGGGGCATTCAAAAGGGGCATGCATACAATTAAATATAATATTTTACTAACATTAAATGCAGGGGGCATTCAAAAGGGGCATGCATACAATTAAATATAATATTTTACTAACATTAAATGCAGGGGGCATTCAAAAGGGGCATACATACAATTAAATATAATATTTTACTAACATTAAATGCAGGGGGGGCATTCAAATACACAATTACATAATAATACATAATAATAACATAAAGGTTAGCCTACCTTCCCAAACGCGCGGGATCCAGGAGCAGCCGGACCACGAGCAGAGGCGACGACTGAGCGAGGCAGCAGCCGGGAAGGTACAAATCACATCTGCGTGGGCCGCAGGGATTAAGTAGCCGAGATTTCGGCAACAGGAGTATCGCAAGACTACGGAAGCCACACGCAAAATCTCGCCTGCTTCCGTAGTCTCGCGATACTTGCTCCGAAACCCGGAAGTGGGTAATTTTAAAAAATATTTTAATTTATCTTTTTATTTATTTTTATTCAAAAGCTTAGGGGGGTGCAGGGAAGGGGCTGGGGGCCGTATACGGCCCCTGGGCCGCCAGTTGGACAGCCCTGGTGTATAGAGTTGTGCAGGAAGCTTTAGAGATTTCTAGACTATAGAATTGCATTTATGAACATAGAAGTACTGCTAGAGAAATATTTTCCCAAGTTTTAAAAAACCCTCTGATTTTTATTTGCAATATTTTCCACTTCCATCGGGATCTGCATCCATTATTCCAGAGAATGTGAAGGGATGACTGTATCTTTCATAGTACACTCCCCGTTTTCTAGCCAGCCTCATAACTTTATATTTGTTGCACCACTTTGCTTTAAATTGTACAGCATACACATGCTGTCATGATGCAATAAAACAAGAAAGCCAAGCAAGAAAAATGAATCAAAAGTCAAAGACAATGAATGGTGAAATTAAAGCGAGTATTCAGAGCCATTTTGTATCTATTCCGAAAAGAGAGGCTTATGGATAGAAAATGTTGCTATGTTGTTCCTAACTGGAAGGCTTTGGACTGTTAATTGAATCATGTATTCCTTAGTGTTCAAAGATCAATAGTTATAAGAAACCCGAGAATGCCACTTTACTTTTTCTTGAGAAAATAAAATAAAAACTGCAGTGAGATCATAAGATGCTTGTCTGAAGATATTCTTCTTTGCATATGCTAGTTCAAACTCTGAAAAAAATCAGGATACCCCCTCCTATGTGAACCCATACACCCCATTTCAATAGAGGGAAAAATGATTACTGGACCAATGTCACACAATGGTTATATTTGTTTTCGGAATATCAAAAAAATGGGGTATAATTAGGTTATTGATAGTTTGTATTTGTGCTTGATGGGGGATTGGACTAGATGGCCCTTGCATTCCCTTCCACCTCTATGATTGTATAATCCCATTATGTGGGATTATTTCATACTGAAGAATTGTGGCATTATCATTCTAGTGTTGTGCGGTTTCTGGACTGTATGCCCATGTTCTAGCAATACAGACGAACCTACACAATGCTCCAGTGATTCCGTCCATGAAGGCCTTTGTCAATCCTATGATTCTACTTTCAGTGTTATGGCTCCATCCTATGGAATCCTGGGATGTATAGTTTCATGAGCTATTTAGAATTTTTGGCCTGAGAGCTCTAGTGTAAGGCTTCTTCAACTTTCCCCACTTGTGACCTCTTTCCATTCAATATTTTTTTATGTGACCTCAAGTATATAAATAAATAAAATAGCTATAAAATAAAAAAAAATCTGATAGTAAATCAGCATGTGCAAGACTTGCTAAACAGGCTGATTTTCCTTTATTGTGGAGTACAGCTGAAGCATTTTCTGCTGAGTCCACTGTAAACACTGCAGGTTGTTGCTAACATATTTGTGTCAATGGGTGGTATTGAGAAACCTTTTACTGTTGCCAAATTTTTCATGACCTTAACATTGAGCTAATGGGACCCCATTTGGGGTTGTGAAGCAGTGCTCTATCATCTTCACCAAATTCAAATCCCAGGATTCCATACCAGTTAAAGTTGAATAATAGTGCTATAATTTTGTGTACTGAAAGTTTTCATATTCTTTTGCAAATTCTAAGTATCATTGATGTATTTTATTCAAAGGAAGAGCATTCTTTATAAAATGTACTTGTAAAATGGTTATATAAAAATAACAACCTTCTTATTGCTTTTTTTGTAGGCAGTGTTTAAACTTTTCCATATTATATATGAGAATAAATTTGATGCCATATCTGTAATCCTCGAAGGAAGCAGTTTGCAAACACTAAAAATATTCTGAATAAAAATAAAGTGGTTTTATAGATACTTACATTTCACAAGTATTTTAATGTAAGATGAAATGTACTTCTGTATTCTCATTACAGTCAGTTCAACAGACTAAAAGGGGAACTGTTTTTCTAAATATGGTACAAGTAAATAATTCAGAGTGTAAAATACTCTTTTAAAAAAAGATTAAAATTCTGCTTTTTGTCTACAGGAGTTTTTCTTTCCCACTTCTTTTATGCCCGACTCATTGTGCCTCATAGATCCTGCTCCACTTTAAGTATACTTAAGCATTTAAGTATTTAGTATTATTTTATAATATCTTAAATGCGTATTTCTATAGCTATTTTATATCAGTTGATCAGCAGGACCTTTTTGTGACCGAAAAGATAGGCATAAACAAGTTTGTAAATAATAAATAACGTTGGCTGAAGATTTGAGGAGTGCTAATCCAGGGAGTAACCTTTTTCCAAGTAACTAGAACATTTTCTGACAGGATAAAATGGTAAGCTATTGAATGGGGATCAACACAAATATTAAATGTACACGTTGGCATATTTTGGGAATACTTTCCTACTATAATAGACTCTTAGAACTTCACCAGACAGGCAAAATTGCAGGTCCTATAACACACCTACCTCTCTTCAGGCATGGAGCCTGTTGGATCCCATCATATGATGTCAATCTACTTTGAGCGGGGCTCCATGCCTGAAGAGAGGCACAAGCATCACAGGAGGCAGTACGAGCAATACAGGATGTTTCCTGTGCTGCATAGAAAATAACGAAGGAAGCGGGTGGCAATGCTTCCCCCCATAGGATGAAGTGAGGAGTTGGGTGTGCAAGGCTGGTGATGCAGGGCATGGGGATTGCTCCACTGCTCTGCAGATTCGCCATGGAGGCTAGCTAATTGCTCTGCTGCCCCTCATCAATGTGATGAGGTCCTAACCTTATATAAACTGGCATCCATGGAGATAGCAGATACTGAATAAATGTAGTAGTTGTGTGAGAATTACTATTAAAAATAGGCCTAGCTAATACTGTACCTCATTCTATACCATACCATGAACTCTGTATTGCCTTTATATTAATATTGTGACACAGTAGTTAAAAGCAAATTAAGAAAAATATAGACAAACTTAACCGAAGTATAAA
The DNA here is from genome assembly GCA_030556195.1 of Anolis apletophallus. Taxonomy (NCBI): domain Eukaryota; kingdom Metazoa; phylum Chordata; class Lepidosauria; order Squamata; family Anolidae; genus Anolis; species Anolis apletophallus. Next base: position 52,742,272 of record JARBWK010000004.1, on the reverse strand, counting down.
TAGCATTATTCCATTAAATTGATTTAACTTTAATTTTTTTTAAAATAGTTTTTATTGATTTCCAAAAAGAGATAAAATAGGTAAACAGACTGACAAACAAACAAGCAACCATCCAGCTTCACCACATAAAAGACAAACCAGGTGTCTATTGAGACACCTCAACCATATCCCATCCAAACTATGAGCGTCATATATAATTACAGACTTCCAATTCCACCCTCCCACCTTTTTATCTAATACTTCTTAGATAATTTCCATTTCTTTTTCAATCTCTCATTTTACATATCTAGTCATAATGTTTCCATTTATTTACAGATATCTGTGTTTATAAGCCCCTTTATGGCTTTGAGTGCTTTCAAATAGTTTGTTATCGGGGACCAGTCCGTCGCCTCCATCTGTTGTGTCATGGCTCTCGTTAGATTGTCCATATTCATCACTTCCATCAACTTAGCGATCCAATCATCCAGTTTTGGGGGTGTTTCATCCTTCCATCGCTTAGCGATCACCAGCCTCGCCGCTGTGATGCAGTAGATGAAAAGTTTTTATTTTTTTCTATATCAAAATCAATCAAGCCTAAAAGCATATATCTAGGTTTTAACTTTAATTTAATGTACTATTTCTTTGAAATTTTTTTGCAGTTGCTGGAGAGTTGCAGTTAACTGAGAATCTACTGTATATGCCTTAAATAAAGGAATGTTCTGCTCTCAGATTCTTCATGAAGGGTGATGGTTATTTTAGTTCTTCATTTCTGAAATTCCTTCCAACTCTTTGGAAAAAAACACAGTCTTAAAATCCTTGTCTCCTAGTTCCAACACCTCTTCATTTCCTTCTCTTGGTAAATGGAATCATATCTCTATTGCAGAGAGAAAGCAATTAGTTAAGACAACATTTTATCCATATCTATGCACATTCAAGGCTGGCAAGTGTCACAGTGGTACTGCTTTTGATATATTACCCATGTGGCTTCATCTGCAAATGTATGCCATTTATAAAATCTAAAAGTGGAATTATATCAGATTAGTTGCCCAAATTTATAGCACTGTTGCTGGAGAGTGTAGAAAGCAAGAAGGTCAGGTGTTTATGTTCTTTAAAAATATTCAACATCCGTTCCACCATTCATTCTCTTTATTTAAAAGTAACATCCAGAACAGTTGAACATCTGTCTTTAGGTACCCAACAGCATTGTGCTGTGATGGTTGTTCCACTTGGCTCAAATAATGAATGGATATCAATATGATACACACACCCCAATCTCTATTTCAAATAAGGAAGAGCTGCTGCAAGGTAGCTTTTGTCTTTTTCTGTTTTTCCAATTCTTTTCACAGGCGTAATAAGCTCACAAACATTTTGGGCTCCTTCAGATTAATCAAAAGCCTTGGGATTTGGCAGGAGTTGTAGCTATAGTTATCAGGCTTTTCTCTGACATGTGTACAATGTTTTCCTATCCCTTTTTTCTTGTGAATTTCCAGGATTAGCTGCTAGAAACTTTGAAAAAGTCTACAGCAGTGTGTGAGTTTTATCCCTGTGTTGGAGTTTTCCATACAGGATGGTGAGTGTCACTCCTCCATCTGTTGTCCTGGTTTTTCCCATTGGTGCTACAGATGAGATTTAGAAGGGAGATTTTATTCTTGAGGTTGTCCTTTGACCTTCATTCCCTTGTTAGGTTTCCAGTTACAGACATCTAACTGGTGTTTATTTGCACATTTCAAATTCAAATGGGTTGAGATGCATTTTTTTTAAAAAAACCAATCTTAATGCCATTTTCACATTTCTTCTTCTTTTCTCTCCCCTTCTTTCCTACTTTTTAGACTTGAGTCATCTAATGTATTTACATTTAGACTATGCTCTTTGGAAGATTTTGTGGCCTTTTTATTTGAAGAAGCATTGGTGTCTTGAATGTCTAAGTGAAAAGTCTTTAACAGATAGAGGAGCAAGTAGTAAAAGGTAAAGGCTTCCCCTTGACATTAAGTCTAATTGTGTCTGACTCCGGGGTGGTGGTGCTCGTTTCCATTTCTAAGCTGAAGAGCCAGCATTGTCCGTAGTCACCTCCAAGGTCATGTGGTCAGAATGATTATATGGAGCACCGTTGCCTTCCCACTGGAATCTTTCTCACACATCCTTGTCTCCACAACAAGCCAGATTTTTCAAAAACCAATGATCACAGGAACTGAAAGTGAGGTGAAATCTTCTGATCAGGGGCACAGACAGCGAAACAAACACCACAGGGGTGTTAACTCTTCCCTATGTTATCCAAAGCTAAACAATATATATATGGCTGGAGTTACACTTAAGCAATGTACTTGTTCTGACTTACAATTTCAACTTGGGGACTGCCTCTACCAGATTCAACAGAAAAAAGTGGTTGGAAAGGAATGTGAAAATATTTTCCAGGCTGCTTCCACACAGGCCTTTAACCCATGACCGAGCAGGTTTAAAAAAACCCAGTTGGGCATGGGTTAAGGTCCCCACAACTCTCCCCTAACCCCACGTTTTCCCAGCTGGGTGTCTAGATGCCCTGCTGGACCCCCCCCCCCCGAAAAGGGCCAAAAATAAAATAAAAATACCCACCTGGTTGCCATTAAACTGGTGTCGGAGCTCTCCTGGCATGTAGAAATGATTCACAGATGGTGGGTGGGGAGGCGAGGAGTGATTTTCCTCCTTACCCCCTTCTCCTGGCATGTCATTTCTGCATGCCAGGAGAGCTATAGCACCAGTTTAATGATTGCTGAGTGAGTAATTTTTAATGTTTAGCCTTTTCTGGGAGTTTTTGGGAGAGGGGTGGGTGCTGTCTTGGGTTTTCTGGGCTCCAGCAGCCATGTGGATTGGGTCTGGGAATTGCGTGATGTAATCAGTGGGTCCAATCCACACAGGGCCCACACCCATATCTTATGAAGTGATTTTCAGATGGAAGGCAGTCTCAACAAGGGTTCGCTTGATGCACCTTCCTCTTGACATGTTTCTCCCTTTTGCGCTCCATTCATGCCCCTTCAAATTCCACAGCACTGTTGGTAACATCTGACCTCGAGTTAGTGTTCTCAAGGGGCAGGGCTTCCCAGTTCTCAGTGTCTATGCCACAGTTTTCAAGGTTAGCTTTAAGTCCATCTTTAAAGGTCTTTTCCTGTCCGCCAACATTCTGTTTTATGTTCTTGCGTTGAGAGTATAGTAACTGTTTTGGGACACTGTAATTTGGCATTCAGATTTTAAGATAAAGTTCATACTATTTTGTTCATCTTTAATCAAGTGGAAAAACATGTGTTATTCTAAATATAACATGCTACACCGATAACATAGTATAGTCCTGTTGCTTTGATGACATATGCTACATTTAGAAAGGCATCTGCTATCTACAAATGTTCCGAAGGACATTTCTTGAAATCACTTTATTCCATATGCTGACCAACAAATAAATTGAAGGAATGCTTGCTCTCTTTTGAAAACACCACAAATATGATAAATTGCTGAGCTATTTCAATTGTATCACTTTTACTGGTATATAAATGATGAACTGACCTATTACTGGAACCCATCCTAATGCTGTGTGATAATGTGATTGTGTACATTAAACAGCATCACTGCATAAGAAAGGTCATTGTAGGATAAAGACCAAGGGCAATTTATTGCTGGCATATTCTGTGGGAATTCTTGAGCTGTTTGGTATGGAAATATCCATTAAATGTCAAGGCAGCTTTCAGTAATTGTTTTTGCTTTGATTATGAATACATTTGAGGTATACTTTACTTCTTTGGGATATTTTAAAATTGTGCTGTGGCAGCTATTGATGGTCTCCATTTCAAGAAAGCTTCTTTTAAGAATGGGAACAATGTTTATATCCTAATTTACCAATGAGAAAACCAATAAACCCTCTATATAATATAAGTCAATGAATGAGGAAGGGCATATGTACAAAAATGCTGGAAAGCCCTGCCCCGCATTCCCTAAAATCTGTACAGTAAGCTCTCTGTATCCACTGATTCTGTATCTATAAATTTTTGGAGTTTTTTTTAAACTCCAAAAAACAAACCTTGATTTTACCATTTCATAGAAGGGTCACTCTTTTACTGCACCATTATATAAAATGGGACTTAAGCACCCATGAATTTTTATATTCACAGAGGTCCCAGTGGATCCCAAGGGTTTACAGTACATTGAAGTCTTTCCGTGACCAAGAGTGGATTTTTAAAAATTCTTACAGCACCCTAATTACTTCTGTGAGTTTGAAAACATCCATTTTCATAACATGGCTCTCGAATAGTTGAATATTTGAATCTGTAAATTAAGATATGTTTAAAACCTGTTTTATGCCCTGCTTTTCTGTTTCAGTTGTACTCTATGCTCAGTCAGAAATAAAGAGCCATGCTTGTTTGCCAGCACAAACATTTTAGTTTGCAGTCATTTTGATGACTAGAACAGGGGAAAGCACTCATTGTAAAAGTGTGAAAAAAATAACTTAAAACATGTTGCACTCTCTGTTCCAGTCTGGCAGAAACAGTTCTGATTAATTTTCTGCGACCCCACACTGAATTTGCCTTTAAGACACCCTCCACCCATTTCTCCCTTTGTCCCCAGTCTACTTACAGTAAAGTGAAGTGCAAAAGTTATTTGCATTCAATTAACTTGGCAGGAGGAAGAGGGCAGAATCTTGTCTTTCCCAGTAGAGTTAGGCCAAAGCAAACTGCTGCTGCATCTTCTAGTTTATACGATCGTCTTCATTCATTCACATGTAGCTATCTTGGCTACTTGTGAAATGTTTGAGGAATATGATGTACTCTAAATTACCCTTTACTCTTTCAAACTGTTCACTATACTCACACTGATAGTGCTCCTTTTTCCTTCTCTTTCATTAATACTTTCTGGCAGAAGATGAAAACAGCCTACTGACATTTTACCTACTGGTTGCCTGCGGCATCTCAGATCTATTTTCTAACTTTCCCAGTGTGTGCAGCTCAGCAAATATTAATTCTCCAATGTAAAGGCCATGGCCAGGTCAATGGCAAAGCTTCTCCAACAACAACTTCTGCCAAGAGATCTACCGTGTTTCCCCGAAAGTATGACACCCCCGATTGTAAGACGTATCGGGGGTGTCAGGGGGGTCGGCTAATGTAAGCCGTACCCCGAATGTAAGCCGTACCTCGTCGCCACGCCCACGCTGCCGCCGCAACCGGCCCATCGGCCGCGGCACACCTCCGCGGCGCACCTTTCTGCCAGGCCTCCCAGGAAGGGAGGGGGGAAGAGAGCCAGAGGCGTGGCAAGCGGCGCTGCATCAGAGTGATGCGTCGCTTTGCCACGCCCCTGGCTCTCTTCCCTCTCCCTTCCTTTGTCCAAGGAAGGGAGGAGGAAGAGAGCCAGGGGCGTGGCAAAGCGGCGCTGCGTCAGAGTGAGACTGGGTGGAAGAGGGTCTACCCTAGCAAACCTTTTGTATTGTTATCCCAATAACCCCATTAATGTGGGATATAATGAGCATGGTGATCAGATCATGATATGAATAAACATAACCGTTTAAATAATGTACCAGTAAGGCCTTTTCGCGGACCACCCAGACAATTTCGGGGGGCTGAAGCCCCTAGCCCCCTGGCTACATGCCTGTAGTTCACCTACAACCAAAGAGCATTCTGAACTCTGCCAATGATGGAATTGAACCAAACTTAGCACACAGAACTCCCATGACCAACAGAAAATACTGGGTGTGGTGAACTGATGATTCTGTTACCGGTTAAAGGTAATTTTATATGTGTGCTAAAATGTTAGGATAATGTGAGCCAGAGAGAGCTGATATTAAGAACATGTCTCTGCAGGGAGAGCAGAGTTGCCATAGCAATGGCTGTGAGGCAGAAGTGGGAGGAGTCAACAGCTTTCTGCCAGAGCCAATAGAATTCTGGGGAAGTTTGAATTTTGACAGTTAAACTGTCAGACCAGCTCTAAGAGGGTTGGTGCTGAGAAGCTCAGAGAGAGCAGTTGTGTTTTAGACAAGCTCGAGGAGAGAGCAGGTTCTGAGTAGTCGGTGTTAGGGCTGTGAGGATACAGTTCTAGTGAGCTGAGCTTGCGAGCCAGCTGGTTTTGTTTAAAGCCTGAGGGCTAGATAGAGGCAAGGTGCCTATAAGTTAGGGTGGTAATACTGCAGAAGGCAGTTAGGCTTAGGGAGCCTATAGAAACCACTGTTTATAGGTTAGGCTGGGAAGCTAACCTATTATATAGATAGGAAGCCTATTGTGGCAATGTATCTATAAGTATTGTCAAGCCGGTGATTGAGAAGACTCAGTCAGGCATTATATTTAGGAATTTTGTAACATTAAAGATCTGTACCTCATTTGAAGTTACTGTAACCAACTAAGCTTTGAACCCGGTTGTGAAATAAACAGTTTGATGTTACTTAAAGAAAACTCTCTCCGTGACGTCATTCAAATTACAAGTCTCCTCACCACTCTTTACAAGTCAATGGTCAAGCATAAATAAATGGTGGCAGCAAAATTCTTTATATTTAAACAGTGCAAATCCTTGTTACACCGCAAAGATCGATGCTAGCTTTAGGCGGCGTTTCGAATCTCCACATTTGGTGGCAGCGGTGGGATCACCTGCCCTGCCACGGTGCAAAGGTAGGTGTTGACCTGTCCACATCTCCACACTGGGTTTGGTGGGAATTGACCATGAGTTTTGGAGTTGTAGTTCACCTACATCCAAAGAGCATTGTGGTCTCAAACAATGATAGATCTGGACCAAACTTGGCATGAATACTCAATATGCCCAAATGTGAACACTGGTGGGATTTGGGGAAAATAGACTTGAAAATTGGGAGATGTAATTGCTGTGATTTATTGTTGACTTACAATCAAAGAGCATTCTTAACTCCACCAACAATAGAATTGGGCCAAAATTCCCACACAGAACGCCCATGACAAACAGAAAATACTGTGTTTTCTGATGGTCTTTAGCGACCATTCTGACTCCTCCTTGCAACCCCCCAGGTTTAGAAGCACTGTTCTACAGTTAGCCCTTTATGCAGCAATCAATTGATTTCCCCCACTGAATATCCAACTGGAAGGAAAATCTAAAAGTCAAGGACAAGAGTCAAATGAGACACCTTCAAATAATAGTTAAGAAATCCATCTAAAAATATTCATTTTCTCTCTGTCCTTCCCTAAGTTTCTAATATGGACACATTTGATTTTGCAGTGGAATCTAAAACTCACTGCCATTCCCAGAGCAGTTCAGTCCATGAAGAATCAAAACAAAGAAAGAGACCACAAGTAAAAGAGAACTGTAGCTATAAAGCAAAACACATCTTTTGAGTCTCGTATTCCTGGGGATCTCTTTTAAAAGGAGGAGAAAAATCAATTCATGTCCATCAAATAGGGAGAGCTGTAACTTTCAACAAGAACGATTTCAGAAATATAAATGTTCGAAGTACCCTCCATCAGTTGATGTAGCTTTCAGCTCTGCTTGTTGAAATGTGATATCCAACCAAATATGTCAAAACATGATATCTTTACTCCAAGAGATTTCAAGAATTGAGAAAAATACTTGAAAAAAATCAAGAGTGTTAAAGAAACAACCTATATCTGTATTTTCCATTGCTGGAAAAATCCTTGCAAGGATACTCCTGAACAGATTAGTTCCGGCTATTGCAGAAGAACTTCTCCTGAAAGCCAATGCGGCTTCAGAGTAAATAGGAGCACCACAGATATGGTTTTTGCCCTTAGACAACTGCAAGAGAAATGTAGAGAGCAGAACAAAGGACTCTATGTAACATTTGTCGACCTCACCAAAGCCTTCGACACTGTGAGCAGGAAAGGTCTGTGGCAGATCCTGGAACGTCTAGGATGTCCCCCAAGTACCTCAAAATGATTGTCCTGTTACATGAGGGCCAGCACGGTCAAGTCAGATATGGCGATGCTCTCTCGGAGCCCTTTCTCATAACTAATGGAGTGAAACAAGGTTGTGTTCTTGCACCAACCCTATTTACAATCTTCTTCAGCATGATGCTCCAAAGGGCTATGGCAGACCTACAAGAAGAAGACGGCATATATATACGCTATCGTACTGATGGTAGCTTGTTCAACTTAAGCCGTCTGAGGGCTCGCACTAAGACTCTAAACTATCTAGTCCGTGAGCTACTTTTTGCTGACGATGCTGCCCTTGTCGCCCATTCAGAAGCAGCCCTGCAGCGCCTCACATCCTGCTTTGCAACAGCTGCAGAGCTGTTTGGGCTGAAGTCAGCCTGAAAAACAGAAGTCCTCTACCAGCCCGCACCACAGGAAGAACACCACCATCCTCACGTCAGCATAGGCACATCTGTGCTTAAGTCCGTTCAGCAGTTCACCTACCTGGGAAGCATCATCTCTTCAGACGCCAAGATTGACAAAGAGATAGATCACAGATTATCAAAGGCATATAGTGCATTCGGAAGGCTTCACAAAAAGAGTCTGGAGCAACAAGCACCTGAGACAAAACACCAAAATCAGTGTGTACAGAGCTATCATACTGTCCATTCTCCTCTATGGGTCTGAAACATGGGTCACCTATCGCCAACACCTACGACTCCTCGAGCGCTTTCATCAGCGCTGTCTTCGCACAATCCTAAATATACACTGGACCGACTATGTGACGAATGTTGCTGTCCTTGAGCAAGCAGGGATCACCAGCATTGAGGCCATGCTATTGAGAACACAGCTGCGCTGGGCAGGACACGTCTCTAGGATGGAGGACCACCGCCTCCCAAAGATACTACTCTACGGTGAACTCGCCACGGGTCAGCGCAAAGAGAGGCGCCCAAAAAAGAGATATAAGGACTCCCTGAAACAACATCTCAGGCTTGGCCAGATTGATCACCAACAATGGTCCACCCTGGCCTCACATCGGGAGGCATGGAGAAGCACTATCCACAATGCTGCGGCCTCTTTCGAGAAGACACGCCGAATGGGTCTCGAAGAGAAACGACAACGCAGAAAGAACCGCAACTTGGAAAAAACATCACCCAAGGAGACTTTGTGCTGTGCTTTCTGCAACCGAACTTGCCTATCTCAGATTGGCCTTTTTAGTCATCAACGCGCTTGTAAAAAGCGTGGGATGAGTCCTTCCTGAATCTTCGTTCGCGAAGTAATGCCGAGATATCTGTACTTCATATTTCAGCAGTGTCTGTGTGCCATGAAAAAGAAAGGCAACTCATAGCTGTAGCCACTCCAACCATTTTAGTAAATATCCTACTTCTTGAAGATAATAGAATATTTAATTTTTAAAAACAAACATTCATTTAAAGTCTGCAATCATCTAGTATTGTAGGGAAGATATTAGACTAAAGAGGGGGAAAAAGCACATCCTTTAAAAATAATGTATCTATTATATAAATGGGTTCACGTCATGTGATGTATACCTCAAACAAAGAAACCATACAACGCAGAAATACAATACTTGCCAACAGAAATAGGCCTCAAGCAAGGTACGTTTGTAGCAAAGAAACTTTCCCCCCCAAAACCTAAAAGGCCCCCAAAACAACAAGTAAAAATAAAGCTACATTTACCAGCATCCTCCGGGGCAGCCAAAGACTCACCCAGCCTCTACATCTGAACAACATGATTGGCTGCCAATAAGGGCGGTTGCATAACTGCTGCACTGGCCAGCCAACATGAAAATTCCGATCCTTAATAAACTGCCAAAACAGAATAAGGAAAATCCCCAACACAAACACCCAAATCACTTCCAACCGAAAATTTACACCCCAAAAAATCACAGACCACGCCCAAAATTGACAGTAAGGCTTCATTAACTTGATCTCCCTAACTAGCCCTCACTTACTGGGAAGCTGTTTATGCTCTAAATTGACAGTAAGACTTCATTAACTTGATTCTCCCGCCTAGGCCTCAGCTCATTGGACATTGTGTACGGCCTGAATTGACAGTAAGGCTTCATTAACTTGCTGTTCATAACTAGGCCTCAGCTCATGGGACATTGTGTATGGCCTGAATTTACAGTAACCTACCTTGGCACACAGAGCCCCTACCATGCATGATGGGACATGAAGTACCACCATGGAAAATGGGATTTGTAGTACTTCAAAACCCATCATTCCCCACAGACCACTGCAGCCCAGAACCAAGACCAATAAAGACCCAACTTGGCACACCATGCCCCCCATTACCCACACTCCATCCAACTGCAGTTTAAAGGAGGGCACACCGTGGATGATTGCACTTTCTCGGATCTCCTAAAAAGGGCACAGCAAGGCGTGCCGGGTACAGCTAGTTGTATATACTTGAGTATAAGCTGACCCGAATATAAGCCAAGTAGGGTTGCCACATGAATAAGGGACAAGTACCTAAAAATAGGGAATTTTTCTCAAAAATAAGGGACACTTCATAAAAACTTGAAAATCAATTGATGATTTGCAAGTTTTTATGAAGTGTTCCTTATTTTTGTGAAAAAATCCCTATTTTAGGTACTTGTCCCTTATTCTTATATCAAAAAGTGGCAACCCTAAAGCCGAGGCATCTAATTTTAGCAAAAAACAACTGGAAAAACATATTGACTCAAGTATAAGACAAGGGTGGTATATTCAGCAGCTACTGGTAAATTTCAAAATAAAAAAATATACCAATAAATGTATTGTTGAAGACTTTCATGGCTGGAATCACTGGGTTGTTGTAGGTTTTTTGGGCTATAAGGCCATGTTCTAGAAGCATTCTCTCCTGACATTTTGCCTGCATCTTTGGCAGGCATCCTCAGAGGTTGTGAGGTATGTTGGAAACTAGGAAAATTGGGTTTATATATCTGTCAAATGTCCAGGGTGGGAGAAAGAACTCTTGTCTGTTGGAGCTAGGTGGGAATGTTTCAATTGATCACCTTGATTAGCATTGATGGCCTGGCAGGTTTTTTTGGTGTGGCTTGTTAATGCTCTTAACAAAAGATTCCCCCAGGCACTTGAGTATATACAGTATATGACTACATTTTCCAAAACATGAAACATTCTAGAAATTCCAGGAAATGTATGTGACGAGTCTCCAGAATAGTTTAAAGACATCATGCTTATAGCTATTGGAGAAAAACCTTTTAAGATGTGGTGGGGCTATACTTTTATTCTTGTTTTAAGTGTTTGTACATTATTCTAATTAGAGCTGCTTCTAACAGGATAGCTTATTTGCTTTGTAATTTATTATTATAAGTAGCTTTTAATCTGTGCTGTAAGCCATTTTATGAGAAAGGTGGGATTTTAAACAAACACCCAAACAAACATTTCATTTACCTTTCTCTCAAGAAGGCTTCAAATGTGAATTAAAGCCTAGTAAGAAAACAGTCTTTAAAAACCCCAGCAGCAATTAAATAAGCTACCATATTAAAACATGAGTATAGGCAGACCCCAAAGTTATGAACAAAATAGGTTCTGTAGACTTGTTCTTAAGTTGAATTTGTTTGTAAGCTGGAACATGTACATTTTAGTGTAACTGCAGATTGTGTGTGTGTGTATGGTTTGGCTAGCATAGGGAAGGGTTGGCACCCCTGTGGTTGTTTTACTGTCTGTACCCCTGTTCAGAAGATTTCACCTCACAATAATAGTAATAATAATAATAATAATAGAAAAAAGTCTGGATTATTGATGTTGCTGTACCGGGTGACAGCCGCATTGCAGAAAAACAACAGGAAAAGCTCAGCCGTTATCAAGACCTCAAAATCTGCAAAAATTGCAAAGGCTATGGCATAAACCAGTACAGGTGGTCCCAGTGGTCATTGGCACACTGGGTGCCATGCCAAAAGATCTCAGGCGGCATTTGGAAACAATAAACATTGACAAAATCACGATCTGTCAACTGCAAAAGGCCACGTTACTTGGATCTACACACATCATTCAGAAATACATCATACAGTCCTAGACGATTGAGGAGTGTTCGACTTGTGATTTTTAATAGGTAATCCAGCATATAGATCAGTGCTGTCCAACTTCTGGCGGGTCCAGCGCCGGATAAGAGGTCACTGATGACCTGCGGGGCTGCTCGGCCCTGCCCCCAGGCCCCTCCCCCAGGCCCCGCCCCCAGCCCAGGCCCTGCCCCCTCCTAAAGCCGCCGAAAAAGGAGCGTAGGCGGCGCCAAGAGCAGCGCGTCACAGGCCTGGCGTGACTCGCTGCTCTTGGCACCGCCCTCCTCCTTTTCGGCGCCCCCTCCCTTCCTAGGCCGGGGGCCGCCGAAAGGAGGTAAGGCGGTGCCAAGAGCAGCGCGTCATGCCAGGCCTGTGACGCGCTGCTCTTAGCGCCGCCTTCTGCCCTTTTCAGCGGCTCCCCTGCCCTAGGAAGGGGAGGGCAAAAGGGCAGAAGGCGGCGCCAACGGCAGCGCGTCACAGGCCTGGCGTGACGCGCTGCCCCTTGGCACCGCCTACTCCTCCTTTTCGGCGCCCCCCCTCCCTTCCTAGGCCGGGGGAGCCGCCGAAAAGGAGGAGTAGGCGGCGCCAAGAGCAGCGCGTCATGCCCGGCCTCCTCCCTGCCCCGCCTCCCCCTCCCCCCAGCCGCCATTTTTTTTTTAAAAAAAAATCAATTTTTAATTTAAAAATGGCGGCTGCTGTGGGGCCGTGCCCAACAGGCTACGGGGTCAGATCCGGCCCCGGGGCCGCCAGTTGGACAGCCCTGATATAGATCATGTCTGCTGTGACATATTGTGGTTTTGTGTCAGTAAAATAATAATAATAATCATCATCATCTTTATTTATACCCCGCCACCATCTCCCTAAAAGGGATTCAGGGCGACTAACATGAGGCCAAGCCCATGAGTTACAATACGGTTCCTGCGATCATTGGATTTTTAAAAAAAATGGCTGGGTATGTGATAAAGCTTCAGTGGAGACACCTTTCCCCCATGATCACTCTTTCATGAGTAAACTTCCTTTCTGAGGGATAAATTTTTCTCACTTCCTGTTGTTTCACCCCATTCATAACTATGAGTCATTTGTAAATCGGATGTTTGTAATTTGGGGATTGCCTGTAATATAAATCAACATAAAATCATTGAAAATCATGACAAAAAAATGAAATACTCGCTCCTCCATCTGTTAAAGACCTTTTAACTTAGACACTCAAGGCACAAAATGCTTGTTTGAATAAAAAGGCCACAAAATCTTCCAAAGGGCATAGTCTAAATGTAAATACATTGGATGACTCAAACATAAAAAGGAGGAAAGAAAGGGGGGAGAGAAAAAGAAGAAATGCGACAGTAGCTTTCTGATTAATTGGTTTTTATTTTTGCATCTAAACTCATTTGAATTTGAAATGTGAAAATGAAAAGCAGTTAGTCCTCAAGTTACTTTTCTTCTTTTTCTTATCCCGCCCTTCCTTCTTTTATACAGAAAGAGACTAATGGACTACCTCTTAGAAAAATTGTCTTTGAAAAAAAGTAAAATCTTCTTTTGAAAAAAGACAAATAGAAACCAATTGTGACAATACTGTTTTAAGGATCAGATATGTGAAAAATGGCAAGGTTTATGAAACTTTGTTGTGCACATCAGCTATATCCATCTTTGATGCTGCTGCAACCCATTCAGAGCTGACACTAGAGATATATGAAGAAAATATTCTAGTTTCTTTAAAGTTGTTAAGCCAATGATACAATGGAGCAAGTATTATAGGTGGAAGAAAAGGAGAGGTACAAGCACTAATGCAACAGAAGGTTCAAAGGGAAACCCCATGTGTCCACTGTAGTAATCATCAAGATCTCCATCTGATTGTTGTAAAAGCAGCAGGTGATTTTAAACTTATCAAGCATTTTTTTTCAATCTGTAAAAGGTAAAGGTAAAAATTTCCCTTGATATTAAGTCTAGTTGTGTCTGACTCTTGGGGTAGTACACATCTTCATTTGTAAGCTAAAGAGCCAGCGTTTTCCATAGACACCTCCAAGGTCATGTAGTCGGCATGACTGCATGGAGTGCTGTTACCTGCCCGCAGAAGTGGTACCCATGATCTACCCACATGTGCTTGTTTTCAAACTGCTAGGTTGGCAGAAGCCGAGGCTAACAGCGGGAGCTCATCTCACTCCCCAGATTCAAACAGCCGACTTTTTAGTCAGCAGTTCAGCAGCTCAGCAGTTTAACCCACTGTGCCACCAGGGACTCCTTTCAATCTGTATGCTGTGTTTAATATACTTTTCAAAGTATGGAATTCAATAACTTTGTTAATCTGGATCAATATGCAAAGGGATGTTATAGCACCTTTGGACTCATTGAGAAAAAAGGTTGGTAGCATAAACTTTCATAGACTTAAATATAACTCATTAGATGTATGGTGTGAAGTCCCTGGGAGCAGATCTGCTAACCAAACACAATATATACATTTATACATAGCTCAAAGCTGTTTGGAATATTGTTGCTCATGTTATTTGGAAATTACCAGAATCATTTGTGCTAATCACACACACACACACAATATTTTTACAAGGAGGAAATGGGAGGTTTTAATGGAGATATATTGTAAAGTGAAGGTCTGTTTACATGTTGCTAGGAAAACACTTTTTGTTTCGTGTTTTTGAAGAAATTCTGCGGATAGATTGGCAAGCTCAAAAGGAGAAGAGAGAGCCGATTTAGTGGTTTGAGTATTGGACTAAATCTCTGGAAGACAATTCTTTCTGTCCACACAGCATAGAAGCTGAGTGGATAACTTGAGCAAGTCACACACTCTCAGCCTTGAAGGAAGGCAAAGACAACTGCCCTTTGAACCAGTCTCACCAAGAAAATCCCAGAATATGTTCAGTTTAGGGTCACCATAACTCAGAAATTACTTTGAGACAGAGAACAAAAACAGCAAACTTCAAGAAACAGGACTGAATGACACTGTGGCCACTATCAATTCAGCAGTACAAACAAGCACTTTTGAAACAATGTTTTCCATGCTAGAGTTGAACAATGAAGAAGAAACTTGATCCAAAAAGTTTAAGAAGAGACGTTCAACCATTTTAAAGAGTCTTGTCAATGTTCTACATCTTGCTGTATGACGGGTGCCACCCTGTCCATACATTTCTACCTAGGCTCTTGCTGTGTGTGCAAATCATCTTGAAAGTGCTAGCCACTTACTTGGTAGGGAATGGTGCATGGCACCTAGACAGGCCACACAGACTGCTAGGAGAGCATACACCTGCCTTTTCCATTAGACTTGAAAACTTGGACAGCAGTAGCCTTGGAGGGACTACATAGATGAAACATTACATTCTCCCCTGCAAGGTCCTATTCACTGGGTCAAACAAATCTTTATTCACATAGGTCCTGGTACTGCTAGAACACCATGTCTCCATTTTCAAAGTGAAAATGCTTCTTTCAGGCTTTAATGTTATTTTCAAAAATCTCACTTTCTATTATGTATAATACAAACATTATACATGTGTCCCCATATGGAATCAGAGTCAACCTGTGGGGTGGGCTGATTGAGGGTAGCACAGGTTGATGAAGCAAGTGGTCCAATCAAACCTGGTCTAACCATTTGTTAATGAAAGAGATCAATCTCTTCTCTAAATAAAATAATTCAACCTGCTCCAGCAACTGGATAGACACACACAAAGAGAAAGACAGCCAGTCGCTTTAGGTAACAGCATTTAATGTTACCGGCTCACACATTCACTGGTGGGTAGAGGGAGATGGGTATTGGGTGAACAATTCAGTAAGGATGCAAAGTGGATCCTCAGATTGATAGGAAACCAAGAAAGACTGCTGGTTGATAGTTTTATGCATACTGGAAAGTAAACAAGTGTGGTGCTGTAGACCTAACTAATCCAAATCCATGAACATGTGGACATGCTAAAAAAAACCCTTTGTACTGAACTGACTTGGGAGTGGGGCTGTGTGGCTTTCAAGACCAATTTACCTTTGGATTTAAATGATTGAGTGTGACCCAAGTGGAGTCCAATTGGGGCAGGATAATACTTATTGGCTCTGGAACATATCCCTACTCCACACTCTTCAGTCTAAGATTAAGGATCTTGAACATTCTGGTTACTACAGAGAACAACATTTTGGTTTTAACTCCGATCTGTCAGCCACAGAAAATTCCAACAACTCACAAGTGTTCAGAAAAAATGTTGTTGTATAATATTTGAAAAGGAAAGAGCAATTGAGGACCTCATCAGCTGGGCCGGGGGAAAGCAGGGGGAAGTATCCTCCTTTGTTTCACATTATCTTTCCCCATCTTCTGGGATGGTTATTCATCCATGCACAACACTGAGATTATTTCTATGCACTGTGGAAATGGATCCCCACGGAGTTCCACTGGAAGTGCCCTTATGTCATGTGATGGCCTCTGTGGGATGCCCATGGGATTCTGTTTCCACAGCACATAGAAACTGAGCCCCAAATCCATCATATTGATTTAATATTAGGAAAAGTGGAAAGGTCCAACTGTTCTAAAGTACAATAGTGATGGGATGTCCATTTTTAAACTTCTGTTTTGTGAATTTACCAATCAGAAACTTTTGCTGCAAATCTGTAAAAAATTCTTATAAGTTTATGAAGAGAAAGTCTATACCGTAGTAAATATTCAACAAAAATAAGAACCCAAATCTCCTTGACTTTGGGTTGCTGTGAGTTTTCTGGGATGTTTGGCCATGTTCCAAAGCCCTTGACTTTGATGGGAAAAGTGTGGTTGTATTTTACAGAAACATTTAACTGTGGTTGAATTGTAATGTGGTCTTATGCCATGTTTAGACCTTTTTTAAAGTGCCATCTTGAACAAAGCCAGCTAGTATTGTATAGTGGTTTGTGTGTTGGACTAGAACTCTAGAGACCAGAATTTGAATTCCCACTTAGCAGTGCAAACCCATTGGATGACCTTGAGACAAATCACATTCTGAACAAATGTCAAGAAAACCCCTTGATAGCTTCCACATAACCTATCAACTAAAACCAACTTCAAGGCAAACAACATCATGAACAAGACTGAATTCTTAATAAAACAAGTGCCACACTAGGTTTTGCATTACTCATAACATAAAATCTTTTGTTTCTTTTACTCCCTTCTGTATGCTCATGTTATCCTTTTTCATATGAAACAAACAATAAATGCTAGTTGTCTAATCCCTGGTGTCCACACTACATTTCCTGTTAGTTTGACCTTTACATGGCCTATTCTGTAAGTTAATGCACTCACTGCTTGAAAAAGGAGTGTAGGGGAAGTCCAATGCTTTTAGCTCATGTCCTCTTTCCTACTGTGTGGATGGGTGAATTGGCTGGAACCATGTGCTTCCCCACCTCCAATACCAATACAGTCAGTCACCTGTATCCACAGATTATGAATCTACAGATTCAAACACAGCCCAAAAATATTCAAGAAAAAATCCAGAAGGTAACCTTGATTTTGTGATAGCCAAGCACAGTACTGATGTGTAGGCATGCCCTTCTGTAGACTCTCACCATTTCACAGATCCTCAGTCTTTCTCCTGCATTTGTTTGAATTGTTTGCCATTTTACATAAGGTACACCATTTTACTATGCCATTGTATATAGTCTGACCTGAGCTTCCATGGATTTTGCTATCAACAGGGCATCCTGGAACCAAACTCCAAGATATATTAAGGGCCCACTGTACTTAGATATGTGGCTACTTTACCTAACATGAAGGACTAGATATAGGGCTAATGCAAGCTATGCTTTTTTTAACCTACTATCCTTTCTTTAAAAAATATCTGTGGGTCTTATTTATTTACTTATTTTGATTTATATACCTTCTTCATTATTCAGGCTGGTATGCAGGACAAATTGCAACATAATTAAAACAGTTTCCAACAAGCATTCAATAAATTACACAGGTTTAAATACAAATTAAATTAATTACACTATTCAAATGCTCATTAAAGTCCATTAAAATAGTTTAGAAAGGCCACACTAATAATAACTAAGCATTAAATATTTAGAAGAGCCAGTGTGTTATAGTGACTTGAATGTTGGGCTATGATTGTGGGGAACAGGGGGTATGCATCCTAATAAGCTGTAAAAACCTACTGGTGACTTTAAGTGGCTCACTATCTCTTGGGCTTGACAGTAAGGCAATAGTAAATCTCTCATGAATATATATTGTCAAGAAAAGTCCATCATGAAGTCACCATAAATTTGAGATGGCTCGAAGGTTTATGACAGCAACATATATTAAAAAGTTCAGGACATCCAGTTGCTGAAGACCTGCCTGAAAAGTGAGATATTTCCATTTTCAAAGAAGGACATCATCTTTTCTGCTTTGGTGAGTGATGATGCAGCAAAGCAGAGATTTTAACATTTTATTTTAGAAATTAATGCTCTAACGACACTGAAAATATTTTAAAAATCAGACACACTTCATTTTGGATCACTGCCAAATTCCACTACTGATGATCTTTCAGTGACAGAAGTAATATAGATATGTCAGTTATCATATGCTGCCTTTTTACAAAGAAAGTAGACTAATCCCAAAGCTGAGGCTGTCAGTCCAGAGGATGTATGGCTACTTCCAGGAGGCTATTTCTCTCGTTTGGCCTTAACCCAACTTTGCTCCAAGCTTAGCAAAGTTAAGGAAAGTTTGTTGTTTCTTGCAAACTCCTTGTGTTCTTAAGCTCTGTGGAGAGTTGGATTGGGTCTAATTCAGCCCGGTTAATTGTCCACATGCAGAAGCTGGGCCATCCCTTTTCTCTGTGTGACCAACACATAAGGTTAAGTAACCCCTATATATTGATCACATGTATGGTCACACATTTTTTATCTTGACCGAATGGATAGCATCCAGCGCAAGCTTTCAATTGAACTTCAAGACTGGTGAGGAACCAGTGCTGGAGAGACCTGGAGGATCTGTGACATGCCTGGAAGGTATCCCTAAATGCTAGTCTAATGCTTTGTGTTCACAAAAATAAAGTTTTAATTTTAATCTCACCCCCTACCCCAGCATTGAATACTTTTGAGCTGTGGTTGGTTGATAAGATCAAAGGAAGGCAACAGTTACATATTCAATTAATTGGAAAAATAGGTACTATATTACCTCTCTAATGAAATGAAAAATAATGTACCCAGCTGGCATTTCCCTGCGGCCGGTCCTCTACTGGTTCATAGAAATGATACGTCGGGAGAAGGGGTGGGTGAGGAAAGATTTTCCTCCGACCCTTGTTCTCCTAGCACATCTTTTCTACAGGCCAGGAGAGGGCCAGCAGCAGGAAAAAGCTGACCAGGTAAGTTATTTTTTCTTTTCAAGGTTTTTTAAAGGAGTTTTGGAAATGGTGGGGGCTGTCTTTGGTTCTTCAGGCTCCAGAAGCCCAAAAATCCCAAGATAGCTGTGTGGATTGGAACTGGAATCATGTAACATGATCCCCAGGCCCAATCCACACAGCAGCCACAGCTGGAAGGACCCGGGTCTTTTGAAAGCCCCGGATTTTTCCAGGTGTCAAATTAATTGGAGACAAAGCGATGTTTTCTGATGCATCATTTGGATGCCCCATGTAAAAAATACACGTAAAAACTTACATGTAAAACATACATCTCTACCTATAACTCTAAAACTATCAGTATATGCAAAAATTAGTTTCTAAAGTGAATTTCCAGCTTCTCTTTTATTGGTTTCTCTATACATTTTACTTTTTAAATGGTAGATGGCTAAAGCGATGGTGGAGAAAAACTCATAATGAATTTTTCATTCTGAGTTGGGATTTTTTCAGGTCAATTTTAGAACCTACTTAGCAACAGTGAGGGCAGCAAAAGAATGATACCTTGCAGCCTTTATTAAATCAGATCAATCTCATCCAGTGCAGCTGTTCTGGGTAGATAAAGGGCTATTTGAGGTCTAGAATGTAATTCCTAAAGAGGAGCCCTCAAAAATGTTGTGATTAATTTGCTAAGTCCTTTGCAGTGAAAATGATTCAAATTTATTCTGCTTAAGACTACACTGAGGCTAGAATTTGGGGGAGGGGGGTGTTACTGAAGCATGAACCTGTCCAGTTCTGATGGATGGATTTCAGGCTGTTTATCATGAGAATGTGGAGAAGCTTTTTTGGAAAGAGGTATCTTATACCTATGTCCATTTTGCTAATTAAAAATTCAAGAGAAGGACCAGAAAATTGGGTGGTGGAGGTTTGAATGTTTGTTTGAAAGAGGAATATGTTCATTTTTAAAAAGCAATCAAAATAGTTTTGTGAATAAATTATTCATTGGACACTACCTTCCTAAGTAACTATCCACCAGTCTCTAATCTCCACTTATGGTAGATTAGTTCAGTCTTTCTTGGGTGAAATGAATTACCTGTACCCATTTCAAATGGGTTTCAAGCTTGGTTATGGGACAGAAATAAAGAAAAAAAACATTTCCCTTATATTAGCTAAACGTGGGGTATATAGGGAATCCCCGGTGGCGCAGTGGGTTAAGGCACTGAGCTGCTGAACTAGCTGACCAAAAGGTCAGCGATTCGCATCCAGGGAGTGAGGTGAGCTCCCGCTGTTTGGCCTAGTTTCTGCCAACCTAGCAGTTCGAAAACATGCAAATGTTAGTAGATCAACAGGTTCTGCTCCAGAGGGAAGGTAACAGTGCTCCATGCAGCCATGCCATCCAAATGACCTTGGAGGTGTCTATGGACAACTCCAGCTCTTTGGCTTAGAAATGGAGACGAGCACCAACCTCCAGAGTTGGACACGACTGGACTTAATGTCAGGGGAAAATCTTTACCTAGGAATATATGGATATATTTATCCCTTCCTTCATGAAAACGGCACCTTTAGGTGTACAGACCACTGTTCCATAGTAATGGGTACCAACTAATGTTCTATAGCACTTCCTTGAGGAATTAATGCCTACATATTATTGATCTTGGGGGCAGATGTTAGGGGAGAAGAGGCAGAGAAAAACTGGTCCAGTCTGTGAATTGGCAAGCTTCTGCCTTCATTGGCATTCTCCCCTTGGATTGCCTGCCAGGAAATGTAGGGGAGAGGTAGTCAAGCAAAAGAAAATTGTGCTTGAATATAGCTAAACACAGTTATTTGCTCTTCTTTAAAGGATGCTGTTCCCAGCCTGAAAATAAACCCACTGAGGCTGTTTTTATGTGGATTTGGGCGTCAATGTAATTGGATTCTAGCCCATATCTTCTGTAATAGTAACAGATCAGGACTGTTCAAACATTTATACAAGTGTCTCAGTGTTTATTTTCCTTTTCCCTTTTCAATAAAGTCTCAGAAATAGGAAAAGCAGAAAGTAGAGTCCTGGCTCTTGACAATTTGTTAAAGATTCCCCAATGATTCTGTAATGATTCTCTAGGATTTTTTAAATCTATATTTCATTTGTTCTGATTGTCATGCATGCAGATAAAACAATGTGGTTCAAAGTGTGATTATAATGGTCTAATAATAATGATAGCTTTGACTGGAGCACATGCATATTAAAAGGTTCAAAAAGTAAGCTGGGCTTACAAAAATGTTTATGAGGTTATATCTCACTGCAGGGATATTTGTTAAACATATATATGCTGAAACTGCACAAAAAAATTGTAGCCAGTTGTTTTGGTGGCACTCCCTCTGAAGCTTCACACCCCCTTGAGACACCAGCAACATCTGGAATGATGTACCTTCTTTGGTTTATCACTAATTGGGAGAGGGACTACTGATACACCAAGCAAGCAATTAAAAGCCAACGGCAAAAACCTAACTATGTGATGAGATTTCATTTACGCTCTCAGTATAAGTTCTGAATGAATATGATATCACAATCCTGTAGTACTCAAGCAGGTTCTCATGTATTCAGTGTCAAGAAGAAAGACCAATTAGAAGTCTTCAACTTGTTTTTGTGTTCTTGAGGTACATGCGGACAAGGTATGTCAGAAAACTAATAAATAAATACAAAATGATGTAGAGCAATCATCCCAATGGCTTGGAACAAATGTTTGACAGGAAAACTAAATGTCAGCAGCAAACAGGTTTACTTCTTACAGAACACATGGATAAATCAGTTTCTGGATGTTTTAAAATAATATTGCTGAAAGTAAAGTGTGTGTGTGTGGGGGGGCAGAATTAAAAATTCAAGAAAAAGCTGACTTAATCATAAAAGGGGAAAGGATAGTATCACAGTAACTTTGTTTTGGAATATAGATATGCAAAGTTGGCCTGATTATTTCTTGTGTCTTGTTTGTAGGTGTTTTGGACAGTCACGGGACAAAGGTCTAGACCAAAACTGTGATCGCAATCTCATCTACAAATCTACATCTCCAGACTCTCCCTTTGTTTTTGGACATGAGAACCCACCTGGGACAACAACCCCTATTGTGCCATCTGGCAGAACCAAACATCTGCATAATCCTGTCAGGTTGTCTTTGGACTTTTCCTTTGTGCACCACATTCCTGGACTACACATCCAGGGGCTGGCATGGTCCCTAGATCTCCCTCCCTCGGGCCACCTCCGCCGGCTGATTGGAAGCTTCAGGGCTTCCGTACCCAGCTGGGAGGTGATCCTCAGCTACGTCCCCGGCGCCTCTGTCAATCAGGGAAAGTGCCAGCATAGACCCTCCTCCAAACCAATCAGAGGCCAAGAAAAGTGCTGGCTGACTTACTTCACCAAGCCAGCCAATCAGGAAAGAGGGAGGAAGATTTCAAAATGGGACAATGTCACTGAATGGCAACTTCTGCTTGTGAATATATTTTTACACTTGTACCCTTTTGTGCAAATTAAATGAAGTCTCTGTCATTGGCCTTCATCCTGGTGAAGTCTTTGGTTCCTGATTCCTAATTTGGTATACACATTACCTAGCTCGTCAGGCATCCCTTGGAACTTAGGAGAACTGCAAATTCCGGCATCAGTATGATTAGATCAAAAACCCAAACACTACAAGGATTAAAAATGTGAGTTGCAATGGTATAAATCTGATTTATGCCATCATAATTCACTTATACAATGTCAGCCACACTTTTCACCATCTTCTTTCACAGTACAGGGAAATACAGGTATCAAAGCTGATATAATATATGCAAACACACACTGATCAAGCTGTGTGATAGCCTACAATCATAGCTGGACTTCCTTTTCTGTTTCTGTATTTCTATCTTGTAAGGCACTGCGTCAGCAGCTTTCAAAGATATTTCCTCAGCTGTGCTTTGAAAACCCATTGAAAATCTTTTCCTGAAAGACCAGCTGCACTAACACAATCACTTGTCGGGCACTTTGAGGTGAAATAATTTGCTTTCACTATCTTTATGATTACAGGCCCATCCTGGAGCACTAGGGGAATTATGTGTGCGCGTGTGTTTTTCTGATGCAGAGAGTGAAACTAGCCCTTTGCACTTTGGAGAGCAAGAGGAGAGATTAAAGCAGATCAGATTTCATCCTGAGCTCAGCTGCAATAGCAATTCAAGACAGGAAAGAAAATATTGGACACAATACCGAAAGCAACAGAAGCCAGGCAGAAGCAGGACTTGACAAGGTGTCATAAAACATTTAGTGCTCTTCTATATCTATTCTGGCCCTATTATGAACACTAAAATTGTTGAGCATCCCCAGCAGTCTCATTATAGTTAAGTCCTGTCATGTCACCTGATGAAAACATTATGTTGTAAAGGGAAGGTTTAGGAAGACATGGGCCTTGTGATTCTTTTAAGGTGCTTAGATGTTCAAAAATGCCAGCCCTTTACTCTCAGAATTTTAAGGGGGCTTCATGAGTTGCTGAAGGTTTATGGGAAACTAAACACAGTGGTTCCTGGTCTATTGCACACTTATGAGGGCGCATTGAACCAAGTGAGCTCTAGTCCAAAATAAAGGGAACAGCAGGGCAGTTTATGGCAGATGAAGCAAACGGTTCACATGGTATGCCTTGGATTAAGCCACCTCATTGCCATTTGAGCTGTTTTTATTTGTATAATTACCATCATCATCACCACCACCACCATCTTGCCCTTTTAGTCCAAAATTTACACTTACAACATTTGAAACAAGTATAATTAAAAGAAACCCCAGTATCCATTGCTTCCTCTATGGATACTGGGGTTGCACAGTATTTGTTTTGAGAGGAATGTGGGGGTTTTTTGGGGATTTTTTTTCATGAGCAACCAATTCAAACCTGTTGAACAAATTACACGTAAAAATACCTTCACGTGGGCTTAAGTCTGCCACTATACTTTCCTCCCATTTTTTTATTTTAAAAAAACCAAGAGTGATGAAATCTTTAGGAGTTGTGACAGTCGAATGACCAAAACTCGAGCAGCAGCATGCTGTACAAAGCTATTCTGCAAAAGATGTGTGTGAAGTGGGAGTGGGAATCAGGAATACTTCCAAAAAAATCAAAGGATCCCAACTTCAATTACCACTTTAGTCACAGCTGCAGCTCCTTGATTGGCTATATCTCTGTGTAAGATTAATATCCCCAGACTTGGGGACATGACCACCACTTTGATCTTCAAATGGTTATACTGTATTTCTTGCTTCAAATACTGTGTTTGGTGACCTGATAAAGGCAATTAATAAACTTTACAGTTCCCATGCAAAAGAAACCTCAGATATAATTATGAAGAGCCATGCTCACTCTGTATCATTTTATGGTGGGAGGGAACCCCCAGATAGATTTCCTCTGCTTCCTTTCCTATGTAATCTGAAAAAAACCCCAACTAACACATGATATCTGTAATCTGATTAGAAAGTATATACATTCTGTGTTGCTGCAGCATTCATGGCAGTTAAAGAGATATCTATGAACTCGTATACATTTACCTTTAGAGTAAGCATATTGCAGAAGCCTCTTTTTGCATTTTGACATTTAACTGATGATTTCCTTGATTCTTTTGAATTGAACTATCTGTCTGCTGCAACATTTCTAGTCAGGTACTCTATGCTTTTCATATATGCAGCTGACCCTCCATATTTGCATATTTCACTTTTGCAGATTTGATTAATGTGGTCTCTCTAGGAATCTCTAGGTCAGGGATCCTCAAACTTTCTAAGCAGAGGGCCAATTCATGATCCCTCAAATAATTGGAGGGCTGGAATATAGTTTGAAAACAACATGAACAAATTCCTATGGAAACTGCAAAAACCTTCTTTATAGTGCAAAAAACATGAAAGAATAGTACAATATTTAAAATGAACAATTTTAACCAATATAAATGTACCAGTAGTTCAAAGGGAAGTGTGGGCCTACTTTTGGCTGATGAGATAGTCAGGTTAATTAGAATTGTTGTTGTGTGCCTTCAGATATAGGGTGACCCAAAGTCTCAAGTTTAGGAAGAGGTCAGGTAAATGACCTTGGAGGGCCACATCTGGCCTGAGTTCGAGGACCCCTTTTCTAGGACCTCCAGTGGGACTCCAACAGACATTGATCATAGAGTTACTCTAAAGCACTGCTTCTTAAGTTGTGGGTCCCAACCCCAAATGGGTTCACCTTAGCACAATGTTGTGGTCATGAAATATTTGATAACAGTAAAAGATTTCTGAATGCTACCCATTTACACAAATCTGTTAACAACAATGTGCATTGTTTAAAGTGGACTCTGTAGAAAATGCTTCAATTGTACTCTATAAAATGAAACATTATCTTTTTAACAAACCTTGCAAATGCAGGTTTATTAGTGTGAAATGTATTTATTTTATACACCTATATACTTGTGGCCATGTAAAAATTTGTCAGGGAGAAAGGGATTGCAAGTGGAAAAAAAATAAGAA
This sequence comes from Anolis apletophallus, assembly GCA_030556195.1. Classification (NCBI taxonomy): domain Eukaryota; kingdom Metazoa; phylum Chordata; class Lepidosauria; order Squamata; family Anolidae; genus Anolis; species Anolis apletophallus. The sequence continues at coordinate 52,716,691 of JARBWK010000004.1, read as the reverse complement.
GCCTTGCACTAGTATACCTAGAGATTCCTAAAGTGATGTTCCCTCAAGTTTAAAAAAATGTCTTTATGTCGTGTTTTTTTCCACTGCACCCATGACCCCAGTTAACACGGAAGGCCGATTGTATACACATGCAGCTTGGGTCCAAGATATTTGAAAGATGGTCTCTTCCTGTATGAGCCTCCTGAGTTCTTAGATCTTTAGAAGAGACCCTTCTTTCACTTCAAGTCCAAGTGGGTAAAAAGGGAGTGCACTTTTTTTGTATTGTCGAGACCTCACAACCTCTGAGGGTGCTTGCCATAGATGCAGGTCAAACCTCAGGAGAGAATGCCTCTAGAACATGGCCATAATTCGAATTGAAATCGTTCCTGGGCTCTGCCTGCAAACAACTCTTCGACTCATCAATCCGCTAAAACCTTCTATACGGCTTGCCAGCTCTCCTTTGGAAGGAGAGCTACCTGGCTGGGCTTGGACACAACCCGTTTGGCTTGTGTTCCTCCTCCCCCTTTGTTTACTTACCTAAAATCCACTCTCACTCAATGAACCCTTGAACTTTTTCCCTTGAACTGAAGTATCTTGACATTGACTGATGCCATTGGCGTATGGGGTAGGAGCCCACGGCGGGCATGCTTGACATGTATATTCATATGTTAATATTCTGATGTTTTTGTTTATGAATGTGTATTATCACTATTGAATCTCAAAAAATACTTTTGTTATTTCTGCATATTGCCTACACTTTTTGTGTTGTGTTGCTTCGTAGCAACTCCCCCTCTCTGTTGTATACTTTCAGGATTGATAGCCATGGGTTTTTAATTATGTATTGTTTTGTTGTTTTCATTTACGTGTTATAACAAATGTTTAAATTTTTAAATGGATGCATGTGTTGTTTAACTATTTTCTAGAATTAAGCTCTAATGAATGCAGTGGAATTAATGCTTGAATAAGCATGCATAGGATTGCACTTCTAAAAGGAAGAGTAAAGGCCAACAATCTTTCTTACTGTCAGGAAGATGAAACTATATTAATCAACAAAACAGGATGAACCATTGGAAAGAGGTAAAGATGGAAAGAGGTAAAGATAGACAACTATGGTCTTCTATATGTTTTTTTTTTAAAAATGAAACTCCCATGATCCTTCACCACTGACTGTTAGAACATCTGGAAGCTATGGCTGCCCATTCCTTGTCCAGATGATCCCAGTAGGTAACAACTAATTATTAGGACAAAGTAATTTTGATTATGTTGGCAGCTTAAAGGGACAAAATTAAACAGTGAGAAATTTGTATTTTGTAATTGCCAACAAAGTGAAGGGGTGTGATGTAAGGGGGTTGTATTCAAAGCATGAACTTGCAGTTGAATTTGGTTACTCATTTGAATGAATGTTCAGTCAAAATTGTTACCAGTTTTGTTTGCCTTTTAAACTAAGTTCACAGAGCAATGAAAACTTGCAATGGTGAGAGTCACTTGGATCATATTTGGATTAATGACTATTGAATGTCTTGAAAGAATCTAAGGCATTGTTTATGTGGAACTTATGGTATAGTAGAAAATTACTAGTTTTCTCTAATTATCTAGGGCTCTGATCACCAAGTCCAACATCTTACATTCACAATGTCAAAGTCTTTGTTGAAAAAGCAGCTCAACAAAACTGAGCAGATTTGGTGACAGCCTCTCATAACAAGCATGAAAGTGAATAAAATACAAGGAGCTAGACAAATTAGGAGTCTAGGGACATGAAAATATCAGCACTGCAGGAAGCTTTGCTGTTCAAGTCATTTGCCTTGTTGCAGTTTATTTCTCTTTTGTCTTTTGTCTCTCCTACCCTGTTCACGATTTGTTATGTAGCTGTTAGCCTTTTTGTGTTTGGGTTACTAAGCAGCCTGTACAAGTCAGTTTCTGTTCTAAAAATCTATTCTTAGAATAACTTGTTTATCCCTTTTATTGGAGGTGCAAGTACAAACTAATGCTTTGGTTATGAAATCAGGGAAATACAGTATATCCCTACATGTATTTCACAATATATTGGAATGCCAAGATATTGTCCTTGATGAGATGCATTTTATATATTTATTTGTAATTCATTACACCAGCTGTTTGGCAAAGTGTTAAGTTATACTCTGATTTCATGAAAACCCATGCTTGAATTATCAAGAGAGCATGAGGTAGCCTCTCTCTTTATCCTTTATCTTTAAACCTTTGATAGGCACATTCAGCCATCAGTCCTGTTTTTGTGACCTCCAAGGCCCACAAGGATCAAATGTTTTTGCTCCAAAATGTCCCGAAATGCTCCTGTGGGAGTGTGAAGGGCATTTACAACATGTTCTTACTACCTCATCAGATGGGAGCCCATTACATAATGCACACATACTTCTGGATGAACTCCACCCAAAAAGAGGAAAGCAAGCAGTGTATGCCATCACAACATAAGAGCCTTCCCGTGTTGTCTTATCAGCAGTGGGGGGAAGTTGGGTGGTGATGCTTCCCCCCATGGGATGTGGGCAAAAGCAAGTCACACAAGGCATGGAACATGAGATGGGGCATGGACCAATGTGTGGAAATCCATGGGCCTTGGGTCCTTTGACACTCCCAGAGGGTCCCTTGACACTCCTAGAATGTCCCTTCACAATCCCACAGATCAAAGCAATTTTTTGCAAAATGTTTTATTTTCCCCTCTCCCCAAATGACTGCTAGAGAGCCAGGAAGACCCTCAAAACATGGTGGGAATGTTTCCATGTCCCCTAGAGGCCTTTAGAGACATCATGCACCTCCTCACATGGAGATCAAGAAGCTGGGGGACACAGGGGAAATCATGGGCCAGTGAAATGCTGTGTTCTCTTACTATAGTGGTTTCTCTTCCCACAATGTTTCCCTGCTGTCCCCTGCTTCCTCCTGCTTCCTCCCAGCTTTTTCTATGAGAAATCAGGTGTACACACAACTCCTCAGAGCTCTGTGTCTCTGCATTGCCAGCATGCTTCCGGCACAGAGCCCAAAGAAGCCCTTCCAGAAGTAGCCTTGCGTCATCTGATGGGCTTTAAGGGATTTGGCACAGAGAAGCGCAGAGAAGACAGTTCTTGACCTCCATGTGATGAGAGCATTAGAGACATCTTGGAATAAAAAAAATCAATTAAATTTTTCAAGGATAATGTTTGGCTAAAATTGGAATTTATAATTTTGAATCTATATGCAAGCTTTGGATAGCATAGAGAAGGGTTAACACCCATGTGGTGTTTGTTTTGCTGCCTGTGCCCCTGTTCAGAAAATCTTACCTCACTTTCTGTCCCTTTGATAACTGGATTTTGAAAAAAAATGGCTTGTTGTGGAAACAAGGATTGGCAAGAAAGCTTCAATTGAGACACCTTTCCCCCATGATAACTCTTTCAGGAGTGAATTTTCCTTCCTGGGGTTAGATTTCTCTCACTTCCTGTTGTCTCACTCCCGTTCTTGAGTCCTTTGTAAGTTGGATGTTTGTAACTCAGGGACTGCCTGCACATGGTTCCTTCCTGGTATGTGTTTGAGTAAATTTAACACATGGGAAGAACAATCTGGAGATCATTGGTGGCCCTAAGCAAATGTCCCCTAGATCACCCAGTGGATTTCTGTGACGGAGTGGGGATTCAAATAGTCCAAAGCTCAAAACCTACAACACCACAATGATTCTTGCTTTTGAGTAAATATGGAAATGAATTCACCTCTTCAATGCGGCTAGACTGCAACATGAATAAATCCTTCTGAAAAACAAAAACATGTTAACTGTTTCCAGGTTACCATGAAGAAATACTTTTGAGTAACAAGAACATGTCCTATAGACAGGGATGTACTTATTTATTTATTGCATTTATATACTGAATTTATAGTATATTATACTATAAGAGACAAGAGTTCTTTCTCCCACCCTGGACATATATAACCCAATTTTCCTAGTTTCCAACAGACCTCACAACCTCTGAGGATGCCTGCCATAGATGCAGGCAAAAGGTCAGGAGAGAATGCTTCTAAAACATGGCCGTATAGCCCGTAAAACCTACAACAACCCAGTGATTCTGGCCATGAAATCCTTTGACAATACATATATTGGGATGGTTTGTTTAACATAGTTCAGATCCATCAGGAAATAACTTTCTGTCTGGTTTCTCCTCTGATAAGCCAAAGGGAAAAAAATATGGTTTCTTCTCAACAATTAAAAATCTCTGTTGTGTGTTGTCTGAATGCAAAACATATTATCTATAGCTCCTCCCTCTGCACTCTGTATTGTAAACATGTACTTGATTGAGTAGCCATACATGTTAAAAGCAGCTGCTGTATTTTGACTTTACATATAATCATGCATATTGGAAAACAACAATGCATGAAAAAAAAGGAGAGATCTATCATTGAGCTCGAGCATAGAATTAAAATTTTCCCCAAGGAAACTAAATTGATTTGCTGACTTATTTTTTTATAACTGCACCAACATCTATCTATCTATCTATCTATCTATCTATCTATCTATCTATCTATATAATAAAACTCAATGTTTGCGGTGGTGCGGCCGAGCGGCCGAGTGGTGGGGCGAATATGTGCCAGCGTTTCGATTGGCTGGCACTCTGGGATTATATGCATAGCTGGCTATGATTGGCCAGCCTCAGAACTCCAACATTCTACGGCCCCAAACAGAGGGGATTGGTTGCCACTGAGAGCCAGATGACAGTTATTTTCTGTTGGCAATGGAATGTTCATTTTCTGAGAGGATTTGTCTACAGTGAGAGAGTTTCCGGGTGTACTGAGAGCATTACTGGCATTACAAGCTAGGCCCCAAAATAGACAGACATCCTTCAAGCAAGTGGCAGCATAAACATGTCTCAAAAAAGGGGGGAAAATGAAAAAATCCCAACAACAGCAAAAAAGGGAAAATACCAACAGCAATCATGTTGGCAATCAACTGATTGCCAACATGAGGAAAACCAACAAGCAGCTAATGCATCAAGCACTGTAGAGGCTCAAGAACAATGTGAAGCCAGACTCAGAATACTTCAACGAAAGTGAGAAAAGGCCAGGGCATCCAGAGTAGCAGAGACCACAGAACAGCAACAGGTCAGGCTTCAACAAAAGCAAAAAAAGTCCAGCGCATCCAGAACAGGAGAGACTCCAGAACAGCGACAGGCCAGGCTTCAACAAAAGCAAGAACATTACAGCGCATCCAGAGCAGGAGAGACTCCAGAACAGCAACAGGCCAGGCTTCAACAAAAGCAAGAACATTACAGCGCATCCAGAACAGGAGAGACTCCAGAACAGCAACAGGCCAGGCTTCAACAAAAGCAAGAACATTACAGCGCATCCAGAACAGGAGAGACTCCAGAACAGCGACAGGACAGGCTTCAACAAAAGCAAAAAAAGTCCAGCGCATCCAGAGCAGGAGAGACTCCAGAACAGCAACAGGCCAGGCTTCAACAAAAGCAAAAAAGTCCAGCGCATCCAGAACAGGAGAGACTCCAGAACAGCGACAGGCCAGGCTTCAACAAAAGCAAGAACATTACAGCGCATCCAGAGCAGGAGAGACTCCAGAACAGCGACAGACCAGGCTTCAACAAAAGCAAAAAAAGTCCAGCGCATCCAGAGCAGGAGAGACTCCAGAACAGCAACAGGCCAGGCTTCAACAAAAGCAAAAAATAGTCCAGCTCATCCAGAACAGGAGAGACTCCAGAACAGCGACAGGTCAGGCTTCTACAAAAGCAAGAACATTACAGCGCATCCAGAGCAGGAGAGACTCCAGAACAGCAACAGGCCAGGCTTCAACAAAAGCAAAAAAAGTCCAGCGCATCCAGAGCAGGAGAGACTCCAGAACAAGGTCAGGCCAGGCTTCTAAAAAAAACCCCCACCAAGGCCAGGGCATCCAGAACAGGAGAGACTCCAGAACAACGTCAGGCCAGGCTTCTACAAAAAAAACCCCACCAAGGCCAGGGCATCCAGAGCAGGAGAGACTCCAGAACAACGTCAGGCCAGGCTTCTACAAAAAAAACCCCACCAAGGCCAGGGCATCCAGAGCAGGAGAGACTCCAGAACAACATCAGGCCAGGCTTCTACAAAAAAAACCCCACCAAGGCCAGGGCATCCAGAGCAGGAGAGACTCCAGAACAGCGTCAGGCCAGGCTTCTACAACCCCCCCACCAAGGCCAGGGCATCCAGAACAGGAGAGACTCCAGAACAACATCAGGCCAGGCTTCTACAAGCCCCCCCCACCAAGCCCCGGGCATCCAGAGCAGGAGAGACTCCAGAACAACATCAGGCCAGGCTTCTACAAAAAAAACCCCCACCAAGGCCAGGGCATCCAGAACAGGAGAGACTCCAGAACAGCGACAGGCCAGGCTTCTACAAAAGCAATTTTTAAAAAAACCCCCCCGTTTCTTAAATAAACATGACCTGGACCAAACTTGGCAACAGACAATTTACATCCTGGTGCAGTTTGGGGGAGGATGGATATCAGATGATAGGATTGGCAGCACCTTCACCCATTTTCAGACACCACTGTGACCTCCATGAATGATCTGGACCAAACTTGAGTTTGATTAAGACATAATGTAATATATGACTAAACTGATATTACCTAACATCCAAAAACAAACAATACCCTTTTCAAATAACCCGGGCACCGCCGGGTCCCCAAGCTAGTAGTATAATAAATAATCCTTGCTAAAAACCTTTGGAGATAATTGAAGAAAATACTATAAAGTGATAATTGTTAACTGTTTCCAGGTCACCTCCACAGAATATTAGCAACATGAAGGAATACTTCTGAATAACAAGAACATGCCCTTTAGACAGAGCTTAATGAAGTATAGAAATTTAAAATGAAAGCGTTGAGTTTGCACTATTACAGCATACCTGTCAGATTCAGGGAGATGTAGTATCCCATACTGGGAGAGCTATTTTTAAAAATCTATCAGAAATTTTCTTTTGGCATCTTTCTCCAGCATATATGTTTTAATATGACAAATGACATTATGCATACAAAGAGAACAGGCAGTCTTCATGCCATATGTACAGTCACTGGGCCCTGGTCACTTGTGGATAGTCATCAATTAAAAAACCAAAGTACATTTCTTATATCTTTACAGCTGTTCATATATACTGCATTGCAGGCCACTTTTTACTTTTCAGCCCTATAAAAGCTGGTACATAGGGGGATAAACTACAGAAATGTATGAAAAGGCTTTATTAAAAGACTTTATGAAGAGACTCTTCAGGCCAGCTTCTGAGTCTAAACAAGGCCGACTCCTTGTAATAGTATTCATGTCAACTATGGTAGTTCAAAAACCATGAAACTGAGCAAAGACCATGTAGGACTTGTCTACACCAGCAGTCCCGCACTCCTCCTTAGCCACACAGACACCTTTGTTGATGTCAGCAAAACCACTTAGCAATGGCCAGCATTCCCCAAAGCTCTCTAGCTGGCTATTGTGGCAAGAACAGATAAGAGTAACAGTCTGTTGGGACCAAACTGGTTTTCAACTGACTGGACCATTTGGACTCTTTTCATACCACCAAGCTTTTCTCTCGCTTAAGACTTACTCGGGAGGTGGGAGGGAAAGGAAAGGAATCCATCCACACTGGTTTAAACTGACATGGATCCATCCCATCCACACTGGTTAAAACCGCTTCTCTTGCTGACGTGAGAGGGAAAGGAAAAAAAAGGAATCCATCCACACTAGTTTAGAAGGCTTCTTTGGCTTGAACCGAGGCCAGGGAACAGAAGTGGGGGGAAAGCTGAATCACTTCCGACTCACTTACTGATTCGTAAGAGAAACGGCAGAAAAAGGAAATCTTTCCGAATTTATTCCAAATTATGAAGATTCTGAACGAACCTAACCATGCCTAGTAGGCAGTACAAGGAATGATCAAGAATTAAGTGCAATAGATATGATACTTGGAGCAGCCTAGACTAAGCCTGTTCGATTATGTGATTTTAATGTTTATATTGATATGTTTTTAATTCCATGTTTTAATGTTAAATGAGGTTGCATTTTATGATTTAATTGATAATTGTATGTTATTTTTATGTTAGGTTTCTGTATGTGAGGCATTAAATTTTGCCATAACTGCTTTGAGCCCTCAGCTGGGTTGAGAAAAGTGGTATACAAATGAAGTAAATAAATAAATGTTCCATCTTGCTGATATCCTTTTTGAACTGTGGTGTCCAGATTTGGGCATTGTATTCTAGGTGAAATGGCTGCATATCCTACTTTCCCAGTGAGACTAGGATGGTGGATACACACAATAGGATTTTCCCTGTAGCAGCATCCTGATAGTGGAACTTTCAAGAAAAGTCAGGCTGGCAGAGGAGACTGTGATACTTCATTTAGTCTTCAGGCCTTAAAACTGGGAGATGGGCTGCTTTAGAGATTTGCTTGAATTCTTTTAACTGCTTGAAGCTAATTAATTATATTTAAAGAGGAATTTTAGTTTTTAACTGTTTCTAATAAAGCATTTACTGTTTTATGTGGCGCAGCTGGCTGGGTGTCAGCTGCCCTTAGAAGGTCATGAGTTCGAGGCTTGCCCGGGTCGGGGTGAGTGCTCGACCATTTGTGTAGCTCGTTGTCGACCTTTGCAACCCGAAAGACAGTTGCATCTGTCAAGTAGGAAATGTAGGTACCACTTTGTGGGGAGGCTAATTTAACTAATTTATGAGGCCATAAAACTCCAGGAAGTATGTAAAAGGACTGAAGGAGTGTGACAACTCCCCCTGGTGGCCAGAAACTGAAATGTTAAATTGCCTCCGAGTGTCTTGTCCTACATGTTTGTATATCAAAAGGCATTTAATGTTTGCCTGTATATGTGCATTGTGATCTGCCCTGAGTCCCCTGTGGGGTGAGAAGGGCGGAATGTAAATGATGTAAATAAATAATAATAATAAATCTTTATTATTGTTTACTTTATTTTTATCCAATACAGGGACAAAAATCATTGTACATCATTTTCAGAGCCATGGTGGGTTGAGTAAATACCTCTTTCCTTGCTATGCCTGACTGAGTGTTGGTATTATGGCAAACACTGTTTTCTTTTATGCTATTTCCAAGCCATGTACTGCTATACTGTTCCATGAATACTGATGTAGCTTGTACATGTTGGTGTGCAAGGGGGCATAGCCATCATATTCACATTCAGAAACAATTATTTTCCTTGCCCCTTGATTTTTTCTTGAAAGCACAGAGTTCCTTTCTTTGTTACTGGAACATACCTCTTTCATTCATCTTTGCTTGTTTTCCTTTACACAGTATTATAGGAACAGAGAGGGTTTTCTTCCCAGAAGAGGCTCTCCCACTTACCGCAAAATTTATGTTTCTGGTCTTAAACAATTGGGATGAGATTATGTGCATTGCTTTCAAGATTGTCAGAGGGTACAACAGAAGTGGATTGTTAGGAACCATATCATTTAAAGCAAATGTACTTCCTCAAAGGTATAATTTTTGACAAAGGAAATGGCTATTTCTGTTGTTTTCTGCTTTCTCCCCTGTAAATTATTCCCTGGGCTCCCTTGAAAGGAGAGACTGGCACAGCCTGGACACAAACATCTAGAAATACATCTTCTGTCCTCACCAAACATTTACTTCAGAGTGGTGGTAGAACTAAGAAGGCTTTCACAGGAAATCCATAGTCCAGGAAGAGTATTGTCTTTCAGATAGCCTGATTGAAGTCTAAGTAATGGGTTTGAAGGTGTTGGTTCAGCTCATGTGTGGATGATATGCAGCTGTCATAGCCTGCACGATGCTTTATTTGCATCTTGAAGCATTGCTGTCATGGATATTTAAGGCACGACTTTTATTGCATTCTGCAGTTGTCTGTGCTAAATATTTCCTCCCCTTTTGAGTTGATTGGCTATAGATTCTGATGGCCATTCCACCCAGAGCCAGCCTTTGCGATTCCGCAATGTAAGCGGCCGCGTAGGGTGCGACCGGCTGGGCGGGGCATCACTGGCTGGGAGGGCCGCCGCCGCGCCACCCTGCCTCCGCCGCCACCTCGCCTCTGCCTCTGCCTCTGCTGCACAGCCGGCCCCACGCGCCGACTGCGGCGCGCCTCCCAAAGCACGGACATTTCTGCACATGTGCAAATGTCCGCTGGGTCCTGAGCGCGCCTGCGGCTTTGGAGCCAGCGCGCAGGCGCGCTCGGGACCCAGCGGACATTCGCGCATGCGCAGAAATGTCCGTGCTTTGGGAGGCGCACCACAGCCGGCGTGTGGGTCTGGCTGTGCAGCGGCGGCAGAGGCAGAGGCAAGGTGGCGGCAGAGGCAAGGTGGCAGCGGAGGCAGGGTGGCGCGGCGGCGCCCCTCCCAGCCCCATGCGCCGACTGCGGCGCGCCCCCAAAGCATGGACATTTCTGCGCATGCGCGAATGTCCGCTGGGTCCCAAGCGCTCCTGCGGCTTTGGAGCCAGCGCGCAGGTGTGCCCGGGACCCAGCGGACATTCGCGCATGCGCAGAAATGTCTGTGCTTCGGGAGGCGCGCCACAGCCGGCGCATGGGGCTGGCTGTGCTGCGGCGGCGGCGGCGGAGGAGGCGGAGGCGGGACCGAGTGACGCGGCGGCCGGGGGGGCTGCCAAAATTTTCTTTGCCTACCCCCCTGGAAAAGGTCAGGTCGGCCCTGATTCCACCACTGTATCAATGGCCTTTGTTTTCCAGTGTAATGGGGCAAATGAAGCAATGTATCTACAGATATTATTTTACATTCCTCTAGAGACTCCTAATAAAAAAGCAAGCTCTTGTTACATCCCATTTAGACTACTGCAATGCACTCCATGTGTGGTTGCCTCTGAAGACTGCAGTCAGATTGCTCACTGGAATGGGCTACAGGAATCATGCAATATCCCAGCTATGCCAGCTCCACTGGCTGCCAATTTGCTTCTAAGCACAATTCAAAGTGCTGGCTTTAGCCTATAAAGCCCTAAATGGTTCCAGCCCAGTTTACCTGTCCAAACGTATCTTCCTTTACGAACCATCTAGGACCTTAAGATCATCCAGGGAGGCCCTGCTCTCAATCCCACCTCCCTCGCAAGTGTGACTGGTGGGAATGAGAGACAGGGCCTTCTCAGTGGTGGCTCCTCAGTTATCAGATCTGCCCCCTCCCTCCTGGTATTCCAAAGAAAACTTAAGACCTGGCTTTGGGGTCTAGCTTTCGAACAATAAATATAGCATTGGTATGTGATTGACTTATGCAACCGGCAATAGACTCATCCTGGATCATGTTTTTAAACTGGTGATTTTAATATTTTTCTAATTTTTGGTGTATTTATAATTGTTTTAATTGTTTAATTTTTAGTTAGTGTTAATTGTTAGTACTATGTTTGACATCTAATGGTTACTTTCTGTAAGCTACCCTGAGTCCCGTCCCCGCTTCCCGGGGGGTGAGAAGTCTGGGGTATAAATGCTTGAAATAAATAAATAATAAATAAAATTTTATGGCAAATATTATCTGCACTAAGTAACTATAAAAATAATAACACTCTATTTATAACCTGGCCTCTCTCCCCAAAGGGAATCAGCAAAGTAAGCAAACTATCAGCAAAGTAAGGCAAATTTCTCAATGCCTGCCAGAAGAAGGCATCTTATTTAACAGGAAAGTTAGGGCATACATTTTGGCTCGAGTCTCTGCTGTGTCTTTTCCCTCACCACTGCAGCCCTCACTTGTTGCTTGTGACCCCTCCATCATTGCCATAACTCACCTTCTGCAATCAGAGTAATCTGATACAGAGGAATTGGATTGTGAGTGGTTTCCGGTTTCGAAAGAGAACTCCTTATCCAAATCTGAGAAGCTGGTGGCAGTAGGATTTTTAAAATGTTGTTGAGTGATCAACCCTGTTCAGGAGAAGTATGAAAAAATGATGAAGGAGTGATGAAAGATGGAAGACATTGTAGGAGTCAACATCTTTTAAATAGGAAATGCTGAGTAATCAAGCACTTGCCATCTATAAATCTTTCAGTAGCTTGTTCAATACAACCATTCAGTCTCGCCTAATGACAGGGCCTTGCATATTTCTTGGGATTATTGATCTCTGGACTAGTTAAATTTAATGTCACCTTGACAGACCCCCTTCAGGTTTGGTTCTGGACTACTGGTTTGTGTAATGAATCTGATCTACATGAAACCTTGGACTTCCATCCTTCTTCCAGAAACTTCTTGGATTACTTGTGCATTGCCCAGCCTGGCTTGATTTAGCTGCAGTTGTTTACTTTATGTTAACTTGAACACTTGCTTGGACAAACATGGCTATTCTGTGACCAGTGGAGACCAGTGGGAGGAGAACCAGAGAAGCATCTGTTTATGTCCTTATAATGGAATGCCCCAAAACAACAATCCAGGACAATGCATATATTCTTCTACTTTCCTTGTGCAAAGAGCAGTTCTGAAGTCTCCTGCAAAGTGCAGGCAAACACTTCATTGCCATTTACTTGCAAGGGCCAGGTGTTGTAAGCATTTGTTGTTGTTTATTCGTTCAGTCACTTCTGACTCTTCGTGACCTCATGGACCAGCCCACCCCAAAGCTCCCTGTTGGCCATCACCACACCCAGCTCCTTCAAGGTCAAGCCAGTCACTTCAAGGGTACCATCCCTCCATCTTGCCCTTGATTGGCCCCTCTTCCTTTTTTCTTCCATTTCCCCAGCATCATTCTCTTCTCTAAGCTTTCCTGTCTTCTCATGTGGCCAAAATACTTCATCTTTGCCTCTAATATCTTTCCCTCCAGAGAGCAGTCAAGCTTTATTTCCTGAAGTATGGACTGGTTTGATCTTCCTGCGGTCCAAGGCATAGGCATAGCCAGGAGAAAACAGCAGCTGTGGCCGTCCTAGATCCCCAGTGTACTTGCTGAATGTTTTCTTTTCGCTCCTGTCTGCACAAGTGCAACCAACTGTTATGTCTCGGCATTACTTCACGAATGAAGGTTCAGGAAGGACTCATCCCACTCTTTCTACAAGCGCGTTAATGACTAAAAAGGCCAATCTGAGATAGGCAAGTTCGGTTGCAGAAAGCACAGCAGAAAGTCTACTTGGGTGATGTTGTTTCCAAGTTCCGGTTCTTTCTGTGTTGTCATTTCTCTTTGAGACTCATTCGGCATGTCTTCTCGAAAGAGGCCGCAGTATTGTGGATAGTGCATCTCCATGCCTCCTGATGTGAGGCCAGGGTGGACCATTGTTGGTGATCAATCTGGCTGAGCCTGAGATGTTGTTTCAGGGAGTCCTTATATCTCTTTTTGGGGGCACCTCTCTTGCACTGACCCGTGGCAAGTTCACCATAGAGTAGTATCTTTGGGAGGCGGTGGTCTTCCATCCTATGGATGTGTCCTGCCCAGCGCAGCTGTGTTCTCAATAGCATGGCCTCAAAGCTGGTGATCCCTGCTTGCTCAAGGACAGCAACATTAGTCACATAGTCGGTCCAGTGTATATTTAGGATTGTGTGAAGACAGCACTGATGAAAGCGTTAGAGTAGTCGTAGGTGTTGGCGATAGGTGATCCATGTTTCAGACCCATAGAGGAGAATAGACAGTCTGTATTTATCACTGACCACTACAAGACGTGGTCTCTGGGTGGGCATCACTTTTCACCTAGTATGACGTAGGATCTAAGCAACTGAGCCAATCAAGTCAAGTATTCACATGAGCAATTGAATTCAGATGAAACTTATTGTTATAAGGATCGAAAGATTATCCATAATTATTTGTCCGGAAATGCTGTCAGGAAGAATAATAGAGTTGTGGGAAGTTTGCACAGATTTCTCCTGGTATTTGATTTTCCAAAATAGTGTGGATAAGTTTTCTGTGGGGGGAAAAGGCTCAAAATCCCACAATTTTCTGTGTAAAAATGGGTTACCTGTGTAGGTGGGGGAGAGGAAAATGTTCTTCTCTGCAAAATATTATTTGTTTATTTAATTGTTTAATTTGCATGCTGTCTTTCCCCAAGAGTGGTACCCAAGGCAACTTCCAAAAACTATAAGTTAAAAAGCACAAACTAAAAGCAATCAAATAATATCATAATTCATTTTAAAATAAATTAAAATGCACAAAAATTAAAGGATATATAAAACACAGCCAATAAAATCCACACCTGCTTGTACATTAAATTATTCATATTGTACTTCAGGGAGAAGACAACAAACACAGTTATTCCTTGCAAATCATGATGGAATATAGTAAATGATTTACTCACAATCTTTTCTATCTCATTAATTGTGTGGCATAACAAGTTATATTTTTCACTGATGGTAAAAAAAGAAGTCACATGTAATAGAATCCAAAAGACAAGAAAAGGAAACTGCAGCTTTAGATTTAGAGTGAAGCCATGAATCTGATTCTGTGATTCCTACGCTCTGCCCATCTGCATTATAATTAAGACATTAAAAAAAATAAATGAATGCAAGTGGCATTTTGCAATGAATGCAATGGCTTATGGGAAAGGGTCAGGCAATCTGATGTTTGCATTATGTATCCAGAAATTCTGCATATGGCCTGCATGTACAGCTGGCAGTCCACAGCTGTATGATGCGCATAGCTGCTCTCATACTACAGTCTTTGTACACTACAGAGCAGAAATGCCTATGTGCAAACACCAGACCATAATTTAATTTGCCTACAGTTCAAATGGCAGGAAGAAAATGAAATCCACACATAAAATGTCAATTTATATTTTTAAACTCCATTGCAAGGTTCCATTCAGCATTGCTTATCAGACAAATGAGTTCCTTCTTTTGAGTTTGTAGTGAGATTTATATTCTTTGTAGGATTATTATAACTATTTATATCAAAGTCTTTTCATAGTCTCCCCCCCCCCCCTCACCAAGATAGGCTATTTCCAGTGTGACTTGCAAGTGACAAACAAAAGGAGTTGCTATAGAAACAGAGATAGCAATTTGTAGGATGGAAATGTAAGAAAAATACTGTTCAGTATTTATCAGTCACTGTTAGGAAGATAAAATCAATATGGATGGTGTGTGTCTTTGAAAAAAGTGGAGATATGGGTTTTCAATCTTTTTCTTTGTGTCCTAACATTTAGAGAGAATTTAGTCCTTGTACATGCATGTTATCATTTACCATTATTTGACACTGCACATTTCAATTTTGAGATATGTACTCCTAAAAATCTTACTCTTATGCACATCATTGCATACTTCAGAGAGGAAAATGCCCTGGAGACTGTCCTGAAGATGTGGATTCAGATGAAGTTTCAGATGTGTCTTGCCATCAAGCTTAAGAGGACAGAAAACATACTGGTACTGTATTCTCTGTTGCTAATGCACGATGCAGCACATTTTTGTGTTGACTTTTCAGTTCTGTGTGGCATTCCATTTCCTGATACACAAGGTGCCAGCTGTGTAGATGTCATAGAAGAAGATTCAGTGTTGGCTGTTGTCATGTTTACTAAAGTTGGATCTCCACTTATTGTTGAACTACATCTATCCAAAGCTCTGATCATTGGTCATTCTTATTAGGGCATGTGGGATTTACAGTATAGGACCATCCACACCTGGGAACTCCATCTGTAGTGGGTATAGATAGCAAGATCATTGTAGGACTTGGGTCTTCAGGTAGCCAAAATACTAGTATTAATACAAATGGTATCAGCAAAGCACAAATACTTTTTAGGGAAGAAATCCTTTGGAGGAGAAACTCCCAACACCCAGTAAGCACTGGGTATGCTTGGTTTGCCTGGAACATGGACTACTGACAGGGAATATGGAATATGGATTTTGACTGCCTGGAATTATGAACTGGGGGCACCCTAAACACTGTATAGTATGACACCTATATCTCTGGGGGATACGTTCCAAGACATCACATGGATACTTTAAATTTTGGATAATGGCGACCGCTACATTTTGCTTTGAGACACAATCATAACACAGAATTGTACCCAGATGGTGGAGCTGGAGGACTCCTGTTTGACTCCCTGGCCTATGACTTGAGGGGTCCCTCAGGGTTTGTTTTTGTCCCCCATGCTGCTTAACATTTACATGAAATCACTGGGAGAGTTCATCCAGAATTTTGGAGTTTGGTGTCAAATTTATGCAGATGACACCCAACTCTATTACTCCTTTCCACCAAAAGCCAAGGATGCCGTTCTGGTCCTGAACCAGTGCCTGTCATCAGTAATAGACTGGATGAGAACCAACAAGCTGAAACTAAATCCAGACAAGACAGAGGGACTCCTGGTGAATTGGAAGCCAGAACAGGGTATAGGGTTACAGCCTGTGTTCGATGGGGTTACAATCCCCCTGAAGACACAGGTTCATAGTCATGGGGTAATCCTGGACTCATCGCTAACCCTAAAACCCCAGGTGGGGGTGGTGTGCCTGCTGTGCCCGTACCATGAGATGCCAGATCTGGCACAGCAGTCCATGCCTTAATAGTTACATCCCATCTGGACTCCTGCAACACTCTGTATATGGGGCTGCCTTTGAAAATAGTCAGGAAGTTTCAACTAGTCCAAAGATCAGCAGCCAGGTTGCTAAATGGAGCACCACACAGGGAACTGACAACTCCCATGTTGTAGCAGCTCCACTGGCTGCCTGTCCGCTTCTGGGCTAAATATAAAGTGCTGGTTATTACTTTAAAAGCTCTAAACAGTCTGGGCCCAGGTTACTTAACTAACTGCACCTCTGCTTACAAACCTACATGGACATGGTGGTCATCAGAGGGGGCCGCACTCTCATTCCCACCTCCAATTCAAGTGCAGCTGGTGGGAACAAGAGAGAAGGCCTTCTTCATGGCTATTCCCTCCCTCTGGAACTCCCTCCCTATGGAAATAAGAACAGCTTCCTCACTCCTCTCCTTCAAGAAACAATTAAAACACACTTCTATACACTGGCCTTCAGAGAGGAGGAGGATTGCTTCTATTAACTTCTTATTGCTTCTACTCTGTCTGATGAGGCTGACTGAGATCATATTGCCTTAACACAATGCACAACAATGTTTCTATTGTTTATTTTAATGTTGGTTTTTATCAATCTATTATGCAATTTATGGAACCTATCATCTATTGTTTTAATTATTATTATGTTACTGTGAATTTTGATGGTTTGCTTTTAATTGTTTGTTTACTGCTGCTTTATTGTCAAATTTTGTTTTTGTCTTTGTAAGCCACCATTAGTCCCTCCGGGGAGAGAGGGTGGGTTACAAATAAAATTATTATATTATTAGTAGTATTAGTATTAGTATTACAGGAGAATCTAGAGAGATCCATAAACAGTTGAAGGGGGGAGTTGGAGCGTGTAGACTAGATATAGACTGGCCTGTAAAACCAACCTGTTCTGCCAGGCGTTTAATCTCTAAGGTTGTGCTTTCCATTCTGGTCCTAATCTGTTTTTATTCTGTTTTTAACTACGTTGTGTTGTGTATTCATTGTTGTGAACCACCCTGAGCCTTTTTGGGAAGGGTGGTATATAAATTGAAATAATAAATAAATAAATTAAATAAATAAATATCAAATCCAAGAGGGTATAACTATAATATTTGTTTTGGCAGCCCTAGTAAGATTGACATAGGTTCTGCCACAGTCTTCCAGTGACTATGGGCATGCACTTCCATCTAGCATTTCCATTTCTATAAACTAGTATTTATGTTCATTTGTTTGTGATAAAACCAGATAGTTCCAGCAACAATTTGAAAATTCACAGGGAAACCTCTGGCTAATACCTTCATGTGGTCAGTGTAACTCTATGTGAGAGAAGAAATTACTGGATTATAAAATAACAAAGGGGGAATTGCTTTCTATATAAGGAATTAGCAATTAATATTTAATAATTCTGAGTGGTGCTCTCATCAGGATTGGCTTCATCATTATCTGGCATCCATCTTCACTGCACTTTCTCTGAGTTATTAGGGTTATTAGCAAGCTACTCCATCAAGTAAAGTTTTATAGCAGGGATGGGCATTTTATATCCACCCAGATATTGGCAAACTGCTATTACCCTTATTCTTAGCCTGTACAAATGATGTTGGACAATTGCTGTTGTCATCCCTTAGAGGGAATTCTAAAATCTGGGATCAGCCATCAAGAATGTCCTCTACCTCATTCCCAAACCAGGCAGAAACGTTTGTGGGGCAGAGAGAAGGGCCTCTCCGGAATATCTTAGGGCTCATCTACACTGCCATAAAATGCATTTTCAAACTCAGTGTGGATTCATATAATGCAGTTTAACTGCATTGAACTGCATTATCTGAATTTACACTGACCATATAATGCAGTTTCAAACTGCATTATATCCCAATATAGATGGGGCCTTTGATCATCAAGAGAAAAATAACAGTGCTTCGAATAGTCGGGATTGAAGTCATACAGTATTATTTGAAAGGGAGTTTTGAATAAACACCATGATCCAGGTATAACACATTGAATGAACATAAGTCCTAAGGACAAACTCACTTTTTGCAGGGAGCATTTTCTAGTCTTTTTCCCCTAACCACCATGCTATAAGGAGGAAGAGATGTTTAAAACCAATTTGCCTACCATCCAGCAACCAGATGTGTTGAGCAACTATTAATTTGCTGACAAGAGAGCCAGTGAGTTATGTCCCTGGAACAAGAGGAACTCTAATTGCCATGTTGTTTTAAGTTGATAGGTAGCAAGAACACACAGGGCTGTTTATAATCAGACCTTTTCAAGGTGTAATGAGAATGCCAAGTGGAATACAGTCAGGTGACTGAATTGGATCTTGATGGCTAAACTGCTCCCGGGGCCCTATCTAACAAAGAAGACACATTTTGATTTGAATCATTAGGAAGTGAAAAGGGGACAGTGTGTCCTACTTTGAAGGGAATAGGCTCTGAAAACTATCAAGAAAATTCATAACCCAACCAACCAGAAGCAGCTTGAACCACCAAACAGTGCTACTTACTGTACACATACCATTCTGCTGTATACTGTCAACACTGCCATTTCAATGGTGAGTAAACTTGATGTGTATAAAGCACAAGCAGAATCTTGGACAGAATATTTGGTGCAGCAAATCAGGCTGAATCTACACTGCTCTATATCTCAGGATCTAATCCCACATTATCCCCATTGAACTGGATTATATGAATCTACACTGCCAGATAATCTGGGACAGTCCTGGAATATTGGACATTGTAGATCCTAATTGAGAGAATGAAATTTGTGGAATAAACATTTGCAGACTATGGTTGGATCTATACTGCTCTATATCCCAGGTATTGATCCCAGATTATCTTCTTTGAACTGGATTATGTGGGTCCAAGATACCAGAAAATCTGGGATAAGAAGGTAATCTGGGATCATATCCTGGGATATAGGACAGTGTAGAAGGGGCCTAGGTCTACTTCCTCAGGCCCCTTCCACACTGCCCCTATAGCCCAGGAACTGATCCCAGATTATCTGATTTTAACTGGATTATATGAGTATCCACAGATTCTGGGATATAGGGGCAGTGAGGAAGGGGCCTCAGGCCTCTTCCACACAGCTATATAAAATCCACATTGAACTGGATTATATGGCAGTGTGGACTCAGATAATCCAATTCAAAGCGATATTGTGGGATATCTGATTTGATATTCTGGGTTATATGGCTGTGTAGAAGGGCCCTCAGATGCAGATGCATATAACACAGATGGGCAACAGTGGCCCTTCCAGTGTTAATTGACTACAAATGCCACAGTCTCTATCCACTACCTATGCTGTCTAGGACCAATGGGAGTCATAGTCCACCAACTCCTTAAGGGCCACATATTTCATTTTTAGGCCCCTTCTACATTGCCATATAAAATCCAGATTATCTGTTTTGGATTATATCTTGGATTATATGGCAGTGTGGACTCATACAATCCAATTCAAAACAGATAATGTGGATGATCCGATTTGATAATCTGGATAAGAAAATATAATCTCAATGTGTTGTCAAAGTCTTCATGGTCTGGGGAAATCCTTTGTTGGGAGATGATTAGCTGGCCCTGATTGTTTCTTGTTTTTTTTAAACATGAAAGTCACTGCAGACTAATTCAACCAGAGAAGTCAGCCATAGCAGAGCACTTGATCAACCAACCTGGATGCAGTGTATTATTTGAGAACACAGAAATGCCGGACCACACTAACAACTACCATTTCAGACTACACAGAGACACCATTGAAATTCACAAGCATGTGGACAATTTCAACAGAAAGGAGGAAACCATGAAAATGAACAAAATCTGGCTACCAGTATTTAAAAAAATTCTATAATCGGGACAGTAAATAAAGAGGAACACTGAAACAACAGGGGAATTCCTGACATGAAACTACCATGCGAATCACCTCTCAACAAAGAATCCCCCAGGCAGGAAGCAGCCAAGCTTTGAAATTGCAAGAATATTCAATTTTAATCAAGGTGATCAATTGCAACATTCACACTTGCCTCAAACAGACAAGAGTTAGTTCTCCCACCCATGACATTCCAGATTTATAAACCTCACTTACCTAGTTTCCAACAAATCCCACAACCTGTGAGGATGCCTGCCATAAATGTGGGTGAAATGTCAGGAGAGAATGCTTCTGGAACATAGCCATACAGCCTGGAAAACTCACAGCAACCCTATAATGTTCACTTTCGGGAGATGTATGCACTTACATCAACTGCAATTTCAGAAATATCTTGTAAAAATCGCATCCAAAACTGTACTGGCTTTCTTTTTGTAAGCTTCACTCACCTACCTCTTAAGTGTACAGTTACTTGTGAGGGATTGCTTATGCAGCAAAACCTGTGGAAATGAGAGAAAATACACCAAAAGTGTCTGATGAAGTAGACAGTTGCCATGTAAGCAAGCCAAAGAAAGCTTGGCAGTTTCGACAATGCATGCAATTACAGAGGAAGAGATTAATAGAGCCTCAGATAAAAGTACATAAAATACATGAATGGGTTTTGAAAGCAGTAGGTAGGAAACAGCTGTTGACACTTTCCCACAGTAAAAGAACCAAAGACCAGCTGAAGGCATTGCAACACACTACCCATTTAAACTTAGTCAAAGACAAATAATGAAACTCAATGTGGTGAATGCAGGAAGTCTGGCCCCAGTCAATTTGCTGCCTGAGGTGAAGGAGATGTCACTCCCATCCGTATTCTGTACACAGAAATAGAATGGAGTAAGTCGATTCCTACTTCAACAACAACAACAACAGAGTCTCGAGGCAATTTAAAGACTAACAAAATTATTAAAGCGGAAGTGTTCACATTTCATCCCTGACAATGGAATAGCATCCTTTCTAACAGTAACAGGCAAATTGTAGAAAACCTACATGGAATACATGGCTACATCTCTCCTCCAACTGTTCTACACCTAGCAGGGCCTGCCCCTGAGACAACCACCTCATTCATTCTCATGCTAGGCCTGGCCTGTTGATGTGGACATTATGATGACCCATGAAAAGACTATGGATGGTGGGTGGTTCTGTTCTTAATGGCAAGGCATGGAGGCAGTTATTTTGTCTCACTTCATTTTGGTCTACTTTGCTGGCCGGTGGGTGATCACATGGACAGAAGTGAGGTGTGCCCAGAGTGACCACAGCTTCTCTCTGCAACCCAAAAAATACAGGAGGCTTCCTGCGTTGCCAGCTCAAGGCCACTAAGTGCACACTTTGCTTCCATTCATGTAATTGCCGGCTGGCGGGCAAAACAGAACTAAATGAGGCTAGGCAAAACGATCACCTCCATGCCTCGTCCTTAAGAGCAGCGCCACCGCTGGCTGACACCAGCCATCTTATGTCCTAGAACAGAAAGACTCCAGCAATATATGGTGAAAGAGCTGGCTTTAGAAAAGGCAGAGGAATGAGAGACCAAATTGCTAATATCCACTGGATAATGAAGAAAGGCAGGGGGTTTCAGAAAAACATCTATTTCTGTTTTATTGACTATTTTAAAGCCTTTGACTTTGTGGATCATAATAAATTATGGCAAGTTCTTGGTGGCATGGGCATACCAATTCACCTTGTCTCTCTCCTGAGGAATCTGTATAATGACCAAGGAGCAATAGTAAGGACTGACCATGGAATAACAGACTGGTTCAGGAAAGGCATATGGCAGAGTTGTGTACTTTCACCCAACCTATTCAACTTGTTTACAGAACACATCACGCAATGTGCAGGGCTTAATGAATGCAAGGCTGGGGTTAACATTGCTGGAAGAAACATTAACAACCTAGATGGCCGAAAGCAAGGAGGAGCTGAGGAGCCTTCTAATCAAGGTGAAAGAAGAAAGCTCAGAAACATCTGACTTACAAATGACTCATAGTTATGAATGGGGGTGAGATGATAGGAAGTGAGAGAAATCTACCTCTAGGAAGGGAAATTTACTCCTGAAGCAGAGATCATGAGGAAAATGTGTCTCCATTGAAACTTTATCACCAAGCTAAATTTTTCAAAATCCAATTGTTACAGGGACAAAAAGTGAGGTGAAATCTTTTGGACAGGGGCACAAACAGTAAAACAAACACCAGAGGGGTGTTAACCCTTCCCTATACTACCCAGATAGATAGATAGATAGATGATAGAAATATACTAGGTAGATAGCTAGGTAGGTAGGTAGATAGTAGGCATGTTTTAGAATCATAAAATCGGGATTCTAAAATCAAATGGGGGGGGGATTTTTTTTGATTAGTATATCAAAGACTTACAAAAAGTTTCCCAAAAATTTCGGAAATGTAACTTAATTACTTACGAAATTTCGTTAGTAGTTCTAAAGTAGGCAAAAGCAGGGAAACAGGACTGATACTGTTTTAAACACAGGCAAATCAAGGGGCAACATTTCCCTTGGTTTCCTTGCTGGGAGATATAAAGCATTAATATATTATTATTATTAATATTATTAAAGGACAGGGTTCCTTTGCAGGGACACATATCTCTCGGCATTACTTCGCGAACGAAGATTCAGGAAGGACTCATCCCACGCTTTTTACAAGCGCGTTGATGACTAAAAAGGCCAATCTGAGATAGGCAAGTTCGGTTGCAGAAAGCGCAGCAGAAAGTCTCCTTGGGTGATGTTTTCCAAGTTGCGGTTCTTTTCTGCGTTGTCGTTTCTCTTCGAGACCCATTCGGCGTGTCTTCTCGAAAGAGGCCGCAGCATTGTGGATAGTGCTTCTCCATGCCTCCCGATGTGAGGCCAGGGTGGACCATTGTTGGTGATCAATCTGGCCAAGCCTGAGTTGTTGTTTCAGGAGTCCTTATATCTCTTTTGGGGGGCGCCTCTCTTGCGCTGACCCGTGGCGAGTTCACCGTAGAGTAGTATCTTTGGGAGGCGGTGGTCCTCCATCCTAGAGACGTGTCCTGCCCAGCGCAGCTGTGTTCTCAATAGCATGGCCTCAATGCTGGTGATCCCTGCTTGCTCAAGGACAGCAACATTCGTCACATAGTCGGTCCAGTGTATATTTAGGATTGTGCGAAGACAGCGCTGATGAAAGCGCTCGAGGAGTCGTAGGTGTTGGCGATAGGTGACCCATGTTTCAGACCCATAGAGGAGAATGGACAGTATGATAGCTCTGTACACACTGATTTTGGTGCTTTGTCTCAGGTGCTTGTTGCTCCAGACTCTTTTGTGAAGCCTTCCGAATGCACTATATGCCTTTGATAATCTGTGATCTATCTCTTTGTCAATCTTGGCGTCTGAAGAGATGATGCTTCCCAGGTAGGTGAACTGCTGAACGGACTTAAGCACAGATGTGCCTATGCTGACGTGAGGATGGTGGTGTTCTTCCTGTGGTGCGGGCTGGTAGAGGACTTCTGTTTTCTTCAGGCTGACTTCCAGCCCAAACAGCTCTGCAGCTGTTGCAAAGCAGGATGTGAGGCGCTGCAGGGCTGCTTCTGAATGGGCGACAAGGGCAGCATCGTCAGCAAAAAGTAGCTCACGGACTAGATAGTTTAGAGTCTTAGTGCGAGCCCTCAGACGGCTTAAGTTGAACAAGCTACCATCAGTACGATAGCGTATATATATGCCGTCTTCTTCTTGTAGGTCTGCCATAGCCCTTTTGGAGCATCATGCTGAAGAAGATTGTAAATAGGGTTGGTGCAAGAACACAACCTTGTTTCACTCCATTAGTTATGAGAAAGGGCTCCGAGAGAGCATCGCCATATCTGACTTGACCGTGCTGGCCCTCATGTAACAGGACAATCATTTTGAGGAACTTGGGGGGACATCCTAGACGTTCCAGGATCTGCCACAGACCTTTCCTGCTCACAGTGTCGAAGGCTTTGGTGAGGTCGACAAATGTTACATAGAGTCCTTTGTTCTGCTCTCTACATTTCTCTTGCAGTTGTCTAAGGGCAAAAACCATATCTGTGGTGCTCCTATTTGCTCTGAAGCCGCATTGGCTTTCAGGGAGAAGTTCTTCTGCAATAGCCGGAACTAATCTGAACTAATGCATTAATATATTATTATTATTAATATTATTAAATAAATGCCTAGGCCTACCTCTGGTGCAGGCCTTGCTAATCTGTAGAGTTCTCCTCACTCCATCTTTTTTTCCCCATTCAGTTTTACCATAGCAGTCTAGGACCTCCGTTGGAACTCTATGGCTTTTCTTGATTCTGAACTCTTACTTCTCCTCTCCGTGCTCTTTTCACTCCTGCTGCCCTTCTCTCAGCAGTTCTTATGTCCTCCTACTCTGTTCTTCTATCTAAACCCCCTTCCTGGGTGTTTAAATCGCTTTTTTCGTCAGTCCTCCAGCCCCTCTAGGAGTCCCGATTTCGGGCTCTCTATGGTTTCCGGCTCCTTTTTCACTTCCTGGAGGAGGCCTTCCACTCTAATTAGGCTTCAAGCATGGAAAGGCCCCGATTTCACTGTGAGTTATGTCTGCAAAGCTATTTTGGAGGGGGAAATTTTCCTGTTTAATAATCTAACGAAATTTTGGGCCCAGGGGGTGCGTAAAAGAAAGTCCACTTCCGGGATTGGCCTTGCGATCCGTATAAACTTGAAAGGCCCATTACATACGAATCACTTACGATTTCTTTTAATTTCCGTTTCATTTTTCTCATGCCTAGTAGATAGGTAGGTAGGTAGATAGATAGGGTTGGAGTTACACTTTTAAAAAGTACTTGTTCTGACTTACGAACAAATTCAACTTAAGAACAAACTTGGGGACTGTCTGTATTTGAAAACTAGTCTAATTCAGCACAGGGGTGGACACAAGCTTTTTTAGTCAACGTGACTGTTTGCAATGCTGGTTCAGAGGCTAGGTGCTGAATGCATGCACACATCTTGGTGATCCCCTTCTCTGACGCAAGTAGATTGAGAATCATATTTCCATGCCAATTCTGGCTGGAGGATTTGGAGAATATAGTTTTCAAGAGTAATATTCCCAAGCTTTGGCTGGCTGTGCACAGAGGAGCGTGCTAATTGTATGACAAAAAGCTATTTTGTTTGAATTCCTGTGTGGGTTTCTGAGTCTTCATTCAAGACTTGAACCATCCTGTTCTTCTTTGCGATTCTTTTTTAAATTGCTGGGCTTCTGGAGTTGCCATGCAGCTGGTGGCACTTTGAACTTGGGGCAGGGGGGATGTGCTAGAAGCTGACATGGAAGCAAGACTGTTTAAGTGTTGGCCTAGTGGCTGTTATTCGTACTCTCCTTCAAATATCAAAATGGCTTGGGTAGCCTTCCCCTTCCCTGTGCATTCTTGTTTTTACATAATTACAGCATTAGCTCTTTCCCAAGCACTCACTTTGTCATGCCAAGGGGTTTTCTCTAATTCAGGAGCTCATTAGGGAAAGACAGAGAAGCTGCTAGAGTTGTTCCGCACCCTGTGGGATGAGGTGGCCTTATGGCTGGATTGCAGTCTTTACGAGCCAGCGAGGTGAACGTCTCTCTTGATTAATTAATTTCTCTGCTTGTAATATTAATGGGTCATGGGAGTTCCAAAGAGTCATATGCAAAAATAGACCTGCATTTACAGAGCTCTCCTTTCAGCCAGAAAGGGCAACACCCTTTCCCTCTTTGACCTATTCCTGTAGAGTACTGAGCAATTCTGTGATCTAGTTATAGCAGTTTTTCTTTTGTGTGTTGTCTCAAAATAAAAGCTTGAGGAACCTGAACAGCCTTCAGGAGACATATGTATGGATACACCTGAACAACACATTTGTCTCCACAAAATACTTCCATTGATTCAATGTGTAAGTTTTAAATAACAGGATGCTGAAAAGAATGGGGTTATGACACCAACTTGTTCCCATTACAGAGAAGGATGGAGTGGTAAGGTAGTAGACAAAAAAGGTGGGTTTCTTGATTACCTGTTTATTCACCTGATGCTTTTGTGAAATGACTAAAGCTTAGCTTCTGTGGGCATAGGAATAATTCCATATTGTTGTTTACAAGAAATGGGAATAAAGCCACAGTAATGCTTCATTCTGAAAAGAATATATCTACAACTGTGCTTCAGGTTACTTTCTCCCAGCTCCTCCTTGTCACACATCTTGTCACACATGTATCAGGCATGCATACTTTCTGCTGTTAAAATATTAGAGAGTGAGAGTTATTGGGGTTGGTGGGGTTCAGAATGCTCTTTGATTGTAGGTGAACTATAAATCCCAGCAACTACAACTGCTAAATGTTAAGGTCTATTTTCCCAAAACTCCACCAGTGTTCAGACTTGGGCATATTGAATATTATTGCCAAGTTTGATCCAGATCCATCATTTTTTTGAGTCCACAGTGCTCTCTGGATGTAGGTGAGCTGCAGCTCCAAAATGCAAGGTCAGTGACCACCAAACAACTCTCAAATGACAAAATCAATCCCTCCAACCCCACCAGTATTCAAATGTGGGCATATTGGGTATTTCTGCCAAATCAGAATTTAAACACACATGTCAAAAAGGGGGGGAAAGACCATCTTCCATCTACTGCTGTGGAAATAACCTCAGGAATTAGCAGTAATTCTGGCACCACAAGATGGAGATGTGCAGCTACAGGATGGGGAAATGGGGGATCTTGATACATGGCACTCAGTTTCAGCAGAGGTTCCATACTTAGCATAACATAAGCACATTCACACAGGTCAAGAAAAATGTGACTCCTTTCTTGCAGCAAAATTATCTGAAAGATTGTGCTTCATCTTTCAATGACAAATAATAAAATAAAGTACATTTTTTCTGGAATATGCTACAGCAATCAAACAGCTTTAACCATTCCAGGAAGACCTCTTCTTACTTAAACTGAATACCTACACAGAGACCATGCAATGCTAGTTCTCATCCATATCATCCCCTCTGTAAAATGAATGAACATCTTTTCAGAATAGGGATACTATAGGAGAAGATTGTCTTGCTTCTGACTCCATATCTCACATGTCAGATGGCTATTTGGAGCTCTCCAAGGTCCTGCAATGCAGCCTGATGCTACCTGCTATCTACTGTAATCTATAAGGTATAGATAGCAGCATGTGACAGCTAACCTCAGATATCTGTTTTTCCTTGTAGGCATTCACTTGTGGTTAAGAAGAACAGGGGCCCTTATTCACACCTTCAACATACTCTGATCAGGGAAGAAACTGGCAACCATCTGATGCAATGTGTTTAATACATGGAGGAATATCAGTTTAATGTATGGAAAGGGCTGTTATTACATAATAGTAACTGTCATTGATCAGTTACAGCATGGTGAGCCCTTCTGAAATGCAAAACAATGGAAATTAAACCCAAAACTCATGATCATTTGTTCTAGAAAATAGCCCTATCACACAATTTCCTTCATTAGTTGGGTTGTTTTGACCTTAATAAGTATTCAATGTTTATATGGACCAATGCTCTGTCAGTTGAGATGTATCTAAGGTCCCAAATATCTGCTTTAAACTGGGTTATCTGAGTCCATACTTAGGTAATGTTGGATTTTCTGGCTTGATATTCTGGGATATAGGGCTGTGTGGATGGAGCCTTAGATATATATATATCCTGATTTCATTCATCTTTATATGGCAAACATTTCATATCTCCCATCTTCTAAACAAGTTGTTGTGAGTCAGTACAGGCTATCCCTGAGTTACAAACACCCAACTTACAAATGACTCCTAGTTAAGAACAGGGTGAGACAACAAGGAGTGAGAAAAACCTATCCCTGGGAAGAGATAGTTACTCCTGAAAGAGTTATCTTAATGAAAAGGGGTCTCAACCGAAGCCTTATCACCAATCCTTGTTTCCACAACAAGCCAGATTTTTCAAAATCCAATTATTACAGGGTCAGAAAGTGAGGACACCCTCCATTGGTAAAAGTAGAGAGTTTTTTAAAGTCTACACAAGGGGAGGAAAGTAAAACTCCTTTTTAAAAAGACTAGAATGGGTCCCTTGTTGCTATTCTTCTGTTGGTGAGCAAAGGCTTTTTTTAAAAAAATGGCAGTTTTTAATTATTTTTTTTAAAGAAAGGGCCTTTAAGAGCATGTTTGAATCAGTTTGCTTTTAAATTTTTAAACATGTTAATAGTTTTAGTGTTGTTAAAAGCTCAATCCTATTTTAACTGGGTTATTTGGATTTTTAAAAAAACTGTTACAGTACCTGTTTTAACCTGGTACTGAGAAATGTTGGGTTATAAAACAGCAGCATCATTTTACGTTTGTTACATATGCTGGAAGTCTCTCCTGACAATGTCATGAACCAAAGTCCTATTCAAACCTACCCTTTAGGCCAGTGGTTCACAATCTGTGGGTCCCCAGGTGTTTTGGCCTACAACTCCCAGAAATCCCAGCCTAACAGTTTACCAGCTGTTAGGATTTCTGGAAGTTGAAGGCCAAAACATCTGGGGAGCCACAGGTTGAGAGCCACTGCTTTAAGGAGTACAGCCCTTCCAATTTGTCCAATTCTTTGGTGCCAGAAAGTGGGGTATAAGCCTTCCCTATTAGGTCATGGACCTGCTTTGGAGCAGGGCTTGGAAAACATGTTCTTTTAGTGAAGAATCTTCCCAATATTCCCCACCCCTTGTGCATCCAGATCATGTTGACTGGGAGATGCTGGGAGTTTTAATCCACAAAGTGACTGCTTATCTTGAGAGTAGGGTTGCCATATGTCCCTTATTCTAAGGGGACGTCCCTTACTTTGGCCCTAAAATTTGTGTCCCTTATTTTCAGGCCCTGTCCCTTATTTTTGACTAGCAGGACAGGACTGGGCGGGGTTGACCAGAGGAAGGTGCGCGCTGTGGTTTCCACGGCAATGCCTGCCCAGGGATTCCAACTCGCAGGGCAGCCTGCATCCCCGTTGGACGGAAGAGGCAATACAGGACTTTTTCAAAGTACAGTAGACTCATTAACTGTTACCCAAGGGGAATGTTGGATCATGTTGGATAAAGATAGTTTCTGGTTGCTTGAGAGTTACTCTTAAAATAGGCCTAGCTGTGCATCCCAATACTATACAATGCTGTGTATCCCATACTATACTATACCATTAACTATTGACATAATAATCATGAAGATGTACTGTCTTATAAAATTTATTTTATTTTAATGTTTATAGACAGTGCACTTTTAAAGTCAGCAAAGTCAAGTACTAAATACAGATGGAGAAAATATGGTAGTTGTAATAATGTTTTTTTCTGCATGACAAAACATGCAGAAACATAGCATGTACTGTTAAGAGGATGTAGGTCAGGGTTTTTTTGTGAGTTTCAATCATTATCTTATTCTGTTAATAAAACTATTTCTACCTAATGTTTGAGTTTCAAGATTTTAATGAAGTGTCCCTTATTTTTGTGAAAAATCCCATAAATGTCCCTTATTCACTACGTTCTGAGGAGTTGAATTTGCTTTTGATTCCATCGGTCCGCGTCTGTCACCTGTCGGCAACTAGGCAGAGGGCTTTCTCTGTGGCGGCTCCGGTTCTTTGGAACTCTCTCCCGGATGACGCCCGAGCCGCCACGGAGCTTATCCCGTTTCGCAGGATGTGTAAGACTGCTCTGTTTAGACTGGCCTTTGGCTAGGCAAACATTGAACGTACTCATCTGTATAAGCAGTACCTAGTCCAGGGATTGCTATAATGTGTAACACTACCATACTCGGGACCTATGTTGCTATTTTATGTGGTTTTATGTCTGTTTTTATTGTACGGCGACATCTATGTAACATGCTAGCCGAATTTCATATTGTTATCCGCCCCGAGCCTGCAGGGAAGAGCGGAATATAAGATGGAACAAATAAATAAAGAAATAAATAAAATAAATAAATTTCTTATATCAAAAAAATGGCAACCCTACTTGAGGGGTCAGCTGGACGTTCCTTATATAAAACAGAGTGCAATTGAGGTTAAATAACATGCACGCACACAGTATGAAGTGCATTCCATATGGAGAACTTGTTTATAAAGATTTCAGCCCTATTAACATGTTTATGGTTACAGAAATTCCTTTTATTAATATATTTTATTAATCTACTTTATGGCAGAATATATAATCACATTGCAAATTGCCCTGATTTCAGTGCATATCTGTTTTACACATTTCAAAGGGTGTTGTAGTAAAATTTGCATCGGGGACCGGGGGGGGAGGTGGGTGTGAGTGCTCTTGGTTTTCTTGCAAGAGAAAAAGTAGCACAGCTCTGATTACTTGCAGTGTTAGAGAGAACCCAATGAAGCAGAGCATATCTCAGATCAAGAGTGTATGTAATTATAACTACAGACTTTAATTACCTTGAAACCTGACTACTATAACCCCTCTCATCTTATTACAATCTTTGCTCACTTGCCTGTTCAAAATGTGGTGAACATCATTATACTTGTTTGGCTAGATTCTAGCTGCATGGGCGCTGCAGGATATGATTCTGCGGCTCAGCAAAAATTAGGAAAGGGTGCAGGGATACATCTCTTTGCATTCCTGCTGGTGGTGACAATGGTAGAGGGAATTAATGCCTGTATATCATTCTGGAATGAAGTGTAATGGTTTAGTATTATTGCCAGACACAGAGGGAGGCAAAATCACTAAAACACTAGGACAACAATCCAAAGGGAATGGGAAAAGCAGCAGCCAGGAACACTTTTATACTGCACATTATAGTGCTACCATTCCTATTTATCTGCTTTAGTTCCATCTTGTGATAGTTCCTCATAGACCAAAACATGAAACACACTCCAATGAAATTGCTGAATGCTTGTCTGGGGAAGGATTCTTGTGGTTGACTGTTTGGTTTGAGGGTTCAGAAGTTGTATCAGCCTATACATGGGCAATCTTGGTGTGTCTGGAGGCCCTTCAAAAATGCAAAACCCACTAAAAATGGCCATACTCTAGACATGCATAGACATCAACTTGCGATAAAGAAAGGAATATTGTTAAAATCTTAAATACTGTGGAATCTGCAAAATATGTATAAGGTCAATTGCTGCTCCTAAAGGCTTCCAGCTACAGCAATTCTATTCTAATCAGATGCTAGAAATGGGCACAATGCCTTGTGACCTGCATTTTGTCCAAATCTGTTTATGTATTAGTTTAAACTGGAAGCAGAGGTTGGAAAATGATTTGTTGTTTTTTCAGTAATTGTAGTTGGAAAAACATTATATGGCCTACAACTTTATTAATTCCCCAAGCAGCATGACCACATAGTTAGCGTTTAAAATCTGCATGATGGAAAACACTGTGGTACAAAACATATTTTTTCCCTGTCTTGTCGACCTCATTCTTTTTTATATATTCTTTATTAACTTTCACAAGATACAGGTTAAAAAGGAGATATAAGAAACAAATAAAGAGAAAAAGAAAAGTTACTTAGGATAAATATACAGAAAGGACAAAAACTGAAATTAAAAGAGGTCCCGGAAAAATTTGGGTCGGTGGATCCTACGAAACCTTCAATTTGAGCCTTTAAGAGGTTATTTCTTTTGTTCTTAACTTATCTTCCTGTATGTTCATCTACTTGCCTAAAAAAAGTAAAAGAAACTTATTTTTATTAATCATACCCAGCAGTTGATTATTTATTTATTTATTTATTTATTCAGATTTATGAGTCGCCACTCCCATCCGGCTCGGGGTGACTTACAACAAATAAAACAGCATTACAACATGTGTATAAAACATTAAAATCACAGACCTAAAACAGCAATTCTAAAATAGATACAGTGTCAGGGGATGCAGTGTCAGGAGAGGCCTGTCGATGACGGTAGGTCTAGACGCTACGGTCCCTGCCAATTATTGCCCAGTTTCAAACCTTCCTTTTCTGGGCAAGTTGATGGAATGGGCAATGGTAGGCCAGCTGCAGAGGATTTGGATGAGACAAGTGGATAAGATTCTTTCCAGTCAGGGTTTCGCCCAGGTCACGGGACAGAGACCGTCCTGGTCGCCATTATGGATGAAATTCGTCATCAGCTAGACCATGGAGGGTCAACTTTACTGGTACTCCTTGACCTTACGGCAGCTTTTGACACCGTAGGTCATGATCTACTGATTCATCGCCTTGCTACATGTGGAGTCCGAGGCTCAGCCCTCAAGTGGTTAGACTCCTTCCTTAGAGATTGAAGGCAATGAGTGGAGTGGACGGGCCAAGCCTCTGAGAAGTCCCCCCTCCATTGCGAGGTGCCTCAGTGTATCTGGGGTCAAATACCAGTGTTCTTCTCAATATGAATTCTATATATACGTATCAGAGAAGCTCTTTCCAAATGCCACGTGTTCATAGGGTTTCTCCTCACTGTGAGTCCTTTGATGTTTACGTAGATGTCCATTCTCAGTAAAACTCTGTCCACACTACAGGCATGTATAGGGTTTCTCTCCAGTGTGAGTCCTTTGATGTGAACGTAGATCTCGAATCTGAGTGAAGCTTTTTCCACACTCCACATTATGACACTTTTGATAAAGTTACAATATACAGTAATTCAATGTAATTTTAGTATAATTTCTATATTCTATATATTTTATATATTCTATATAATTATAATTTCTGTATTCTATATAATTTCTGTATTCTATATAATTTCTGTATTCTTTGTGGTCTCTATGTTATCCACCTCATTCTTGATTCAACACCCACAATGGAACATGAGGGCCAACATAAGACATAACATGGAATATGGGCTAGTTTTTCCAAGCTATTTAGCAAGGCCACACAAAGCACAACTATAAAAGTAACTAAAATGTACAGTTGCACCTTGAAGGGGGGTACATGGTTTCTAATTAAGGCACACCTATTATGTGGCTGGAAAGCAGAATTAATTGCAGGTATTTGCAACTTCATTCTTCCAAGCTCTGGGTGGAAAGGCATTAATACAGATGTTGTTGTTGTGTGTCTTCAAATCATTTCTGACTAATAATAATCATAATAATAAACTTTATTTATACCCCGTCACCATCTCCCCCAACAGAGACTCGGGGCGGCTCACATGAGGCCAGGCCCAAACAACAAATTACAATAAAATAAAATAAAATACAATAAAATAACAACCAAAACACAAACAATACCACAGTAAAATACAAAACATATGAATACAATGAGTAATATACACAAAACATAAGAAAGCAATAAACAAAATAATGACAATGATTGGGCCACATGTACAGTAAAATGATTTAAAAACTCAGGGTGAGATAAAAAGAGCAGATTATTTGCAAGGGGAACTCATAGAGAAACAGGGTAATAGACATACCTTCATATGGGGGGGGGGTGGTACTCCTAGGACAGAAATGTTGAGGGGAGCAATAGCTTATGATTATGTGGCTACTCTCCAAAAGCGCAGCGGCAGAGCCAGGTCTTGAGATTCTTTTTAAAGGTTTCTAAGGCTTTCCTAATCTCTCCGGACAATGAGTTCCAGAGGCAGGGAGCCACAGAGGAGAAGGCTCTTTCCCGTGTACCCACAAAGCGAGATTGAGAAACTGGCAGGGGCAAAAGGAGGGCCTCCCCCGAAGATCGAAGCGCTTAGGCTGGTTCATGGAGAGAGATATGGTCACGAAGGTAGACGGGTCCCAAACCATTTAGGGCTTTATAGGTAAGAACCTGTACCTTGAATAGGATCCGGAAGATGAACGGCAGCCAATGAAGCTCCTTAAAGGGGGGGGGGTTGACCATTCCCTGTAAGTTGCCCCAGTTATTAATCTGGCTGCTGAGCATTGGACGTGTTGTAATTTCTGGACCGTCTTCAATGGAATCCCCACGTAGAGTGCATTGCAGTATCCCAGTCTAGAGGTAACCACCATGGTCAAGTCCAACTTCACAAGATATGGTTGCAGTTGGCGCACAAGTTTTAATTGTGTGAAGGTTCTCCCGGCCACCGGCGACACTTGTGCATCAAGCGTCAGCGAGGAGTCCAGGAGGACCCCCAAACTGCGGACCTGTGACTTCAGGGGAGTGCAACCCCGTCCAGCACAGTTTGCCACCCAATACCCCGGTCAGATGGGTGACTGACCTGGAGGACCTCTGTTTTGTCAGGATTGATCCTCAGCTTGATCACAGCGGCCAGGCACTGGTCCAGTATCCTGGATACTTGACATCACAGGAGTTTCTTGGCAAGCTTTGTTCAATGGTTTTCCTTTGTCCTTTCTCTGAGACTGAGAAAGTGTGAACTGTTCAATGTAGCCTAGTGAGTCTCCATGGACGAGCAGGAAGATATAGATTGTCATATATGCAGTGAGCTCTTCATATCAACTAGAATTTATTTCCAGGACCTCCTATGGATACCTAAATCTGTGGATGCTTGTTGCATTATAGAGTATGCAATGGCATAGTAAAATGGTGCCCTCTCAGTAGCCTGGCAAGATCCAGGTTTGTCTTTTGGATTTTTAAAAATGTATTTTTGAATTTATGTCTGTGGCTGCAGAATCCATGAGTATAGAGGACTGACTATTAACAAAGTAGGAGAAGAAAAAGAGAATATATAAACAATGCAAACAGTATTAATGGAGGAAATGAAGTGGTCATTGTTTTCTCATTCTCAAAAGCGGGGTCAATACAGGAGATAGGATTTACCTCCATGAAGTAAGGATAGCTTCAAATATATGTTTATAATGCTACAACCTTCATCAGTGGCATGGAAGTAACAAACACGGACATACATTTAACTGGAAATGTAGGCATTAATTCAATTGTCTTTGGTAACATTAAAATAACAAAAGCAGCACCATAGCAGTGAAATGCGAGGCCAGAGTCCCTGACAAAAGCAGCAAAATGACATCACCAGAGTGTATGGCAATGTTGAGAAACGTGAGTAGGTAAAGTCTCTGCTGGTTCCTTTGGATCTTACCACTTGGTCCCAACATTATAAGTAGCTGGTGGGGGCCATTGACTATAAGTGTAGTGATAAAAAGAGGAGAGTGGGAACAGTGTGTTTATTTGTTTATTTTAGATCCACACAGAACTTTAATCTCTGCAGTGATTCATCTTTGCAAATCAATTTGGCAAACTATCAGGCTTTAAATCAATTACAGTAAATCAAAAGCCATGTTTACTGATAATACACCATGGGACACACTTACATAGCAATGACCTTTGATGCTGGCACAAGTTACTTGTCATTACATGATGCGGTGTCCCCTTACAATGCTAAATCAATTATGCTAAACCTATTTCAGTCTGCAATTGAGTGCCTAAAGGGAGAGCACTGCTGGAGGCAGATTCCTTTGTCATTGGAAGAGGGAAAAAAATAATCAAAATGACATCTTTCTTTATTGGGTTTCCCTTTCCCATGTTACATTGTATTCTGGAGAGACATTAACAACAGTAAAACTATTTTATATGCAAGAAAAGCTAGAGATTTGACCTGAAAAGGTTAATGCAATGTAATTAACAGTCCTCCATACTTTTCAAACAAGGTATTACATACTGGGAGAAAGATGGAATTTAAATTACATTAAATAAAAAGAAGGTATTAGGTGCTAGAAGTGGTTGTATTCATTAATGATGCCAAAATCTCTAAATAATCTTTGTGCACTTGAGAACCTGTAGCTCTCCAGATGTTGGTGTATCTCTATTTCTATCATGCCTCTCTGTTAATGTTGCTGGCTTGCTTTATAAATCAGCTACTTTCAGTTCTTTAGTTTATTGCATTATTTATTATTTATTTATTTGCTTTTCGCCTTTTTTGCCCCTTTCCGCCGCTTTCCGCCGCCGCCGCTTACCGCCGCCTCCCTCGCGCCGCCCGCGTATGCAGTAGGTCCCAAGCGCGTCTGGCGCGTCTGGCGTCTGACGCCAGGTGCGCCAGGCGTGCCTGCGTCAGCGGCGCCAGCGTCAGGCGTCAGACGCGAGGAGGCGCGCTTGGGACCTACTACCTGCGCATGGGGCGGCGGCGAGGAGGGAGGCGGTAAACGAGCAGCGGGAGGCAGCGGAGGCGGGCGGAAAGGGGCGGGAGGCTCCCGCCGCTTTCCGCTGCCCCCGCCGCCTCCGCTTACGCGCCTCCCTCGCCGCCACGGCGCATGCGCAGTAGGTCCCAAAGCGCGCCTCACGCGTCTGGCGCTGGCGCTGGCGCCGCAGGCACGCCTGGCGCACCTCGTCAGGCGTCAGACGCGTGAGGCGCGTTGGGGACCTGCGCATGCGCGGCGAGGGGAGGCGGCGGTAAGTGGCGGAGGCGGCGAAAGGGGCTTAAAAGCGGCAACAGCGGAAAGCGGAAAAGCGGAAAGGGGAAAAAGCGGCGGAAAGCGGCGGAGGCGGCGTAAGCGCGAGGCGGCGGGGGAGCGCGGGCGGTCGCGGAGGCAGAGGAGGCGGAGGAGGAGGCGGGACCGAGGAGGAGGCGGCCAAGGGAAAGGCTTAGGGATGGCGGAGGGCGCGAGGAGGGTCCACCCTTCCAGAAGAAAATTGGAAAAATATTTTGGGCCAAAAGTGGGCCCCGGCGCTTGAAGCACTTTTTGGCCCAAAATATTTTTTTCCAATTTTCTTCTTCTAAAATCTAGGTGCGTCTTATCATCCGGTGCGCCTTATGGTGCGAAAAATACGGTATTTATTTACTTTATTTCTACCCTGCTCTTCTCAACCCCCAAGGGGGGCTCAGAGCGGCTTGACAAAGGCAGCAATTCAATGCCGATACACAATATACAATGTACAATATAAAAACCATAAACATACAGCATTAAAATACAGTTAACATTAAACATATACACATTCAATTGAGTTAAAACAGTGTTCCGTCCACAACATAAGCATTGAGCCATGTCCATCAACTTGCCAGTCCAATTCCAGTCCAAAGATCTGCATTGTGCTCATGTGCAAAAGCTTGGTCCCATAACCAAGATTTTACTTTTTTCCTGAATAGTAGGAAGGATGGGGTCAATCGTATTTCACTTGGAAGCGCATTCCACAGGTAGGGAGCCACCACCAAGAAGGCCCTATCTCTCGTCCCCACCAATCGCGTTTGAGAAGGTGGCGGGAGCCAGAGCAGGGCCTCCCTGGATGATCATAAATTACGAGGTGGAACGTAGAATCATTATGTGGCTATTATTTATTCTACTTGATTGCCCCACCCTTCAGCCAAAAAGACACCCAGAGCAGCTTCGGGATTCTTAAACTGACAGATCCTTGTGGTCTTATACAACCTATTTTTTACTGACACAAAAACACAGTATGTCACAGCAAATGAGATCTATATGCTGGATTTTGTATCACAGAATCACAAGTCGAACACTTCCCAAGCATCTAGGACTGTGTCATGTATTTTCGAATGATGCATGCAGATCCAAGTAAGGTGGGCTTTTGCAGTTAACAGATCGTAATTTTGTCAATGTTTATTGTTTCCAAATGCCGTCTGAGATCTTTTGGCACAGCACCCAGTGTGCCGATCATCACTGGAACCACCTGTACTGGCTTATGCAGTTTTCTTGTACTGATTCTTTGTCTGCTGTGCTTTGAGAAGTTTCCAATTATTGACTTCAATTAAAGCAAGTTCTTGGCTTTTCTTGACATATTCTGCCAGGACGTTTTTCTTCAATTCCTTGTTTTACTTGTAAAAGTCCTCTGCTACCAGACCTTCGAGGCAGATATATCTGGTCAACACTACTACCAGGGTGTAGTGAATTCTGAATGGTCATGAGTTTTCTTGTTTGTCTGTCCAGTTTATTGTTGTCCAGTTCAGCCTGCATCCAGTTTATGATGCCAGCAGTGAATTTTATGACAGGTATGGCCCAGGTGTTTATGGCCTTGATGGTATTGCCTTAATTGAGCTTGCTTTTGATAATTTTTCTGACCCTTTGAGTATATTCTTTGCTATTATTATTATTATTATTATTTTGGCACTGCTGGGTGGAATTAAGTCCAGCAGATTCCAGCTGCTCTTCTCTCCCACAGAGGACAGCAGAATGGAGGCAGACTTCAGAAATTTCATAGAAAATGGATTTGGGGGGGGGGGGGATCCAAAAATGGAACTGAAAATGGTATGATTTTTGGGTTCCCCTAGAAACTAACTTATTAGCAATAGTAAAAATATGTAAAAACATATTTGTTGCAATTTGTATATTTTCCACAACAATGTAAGTTACATTATAATTGAACACTCATAATGAATAATATTGTTCCTTTTCTAGTGTTACTATAAGATTTACAATTTAATTTATACTTAGTCTCTTCCTGTGAATCTGGAATTTTGTTAGGAGACTTGGTTTGACTGTGAATTTTAAAGGCCATGTAAGTGTATTTATTGTATTTTAATCTGTTTTTACCATGCTATTACTATTTAATTGCTTTTAAAACTTTTGTATTATGATTTTTAAACTTGTTGGGATTGTTGGCCGTCTTAAGTCCACACAAGGAGAAAGGTGGGTTATAAATAAAGATAATAATAATAATAATAATAAACACATCGAACTATTCAAAACTTCTGAATTCAGACTGACAGAATTTTTGAGCACAATACTCCTGATTTCATGATCATGGGGGAAAAGTATGGATTGTCGATGTTGCAATCTCAGGTGACAGCAGAATTAATGAGATGCAACTGAAAACGTGTACACAATACGAGGATTTAAAGATAGAATGCAAAGACTCTGGCTCTTAGTAAAGGTGGTCCCAGTGGTGATTCGCACACTGGGTGCAGTGCCTAAAGACCTCGGCCTGCTCTTAAAAACAATCGGCGCTGACAAAATTACCATCTGTCAACTGCAAAAGGCCACCCTAATTGGATCTACATGCATTATTAACTGATACATTATACAGTCCTAAACACTTGGGAAGTGTCAAACGTGTGATTGAATACAAAAGTATAGTGAACTAGTTTGCTGTGTACTAATCTTGTTGAGTATCAAATAATAATAATAATAATAATATAGAAGATATTACAATACAAGATTTATTACGGTCAATGACCA
This sequence comes from Anolis apletophallus, assembly GCA_030556195.1. Classification (NCBI taxonomy): domain Eukaryota; kingdom Metazoa; phylum Chordata; class Lepidosauria; order Squamata; family Anolidae; genus Anolis; species Anolis apletophallus. The sequence goes on along the minus strand of JARBWK010000004.1, from coordinate 52,677,540 downwards.
GCATAAAAAATGTACAAACATCAGGATGTACAAAGATCAGGGTACACATACATGTACAAACACATGTACACAAATGTACAAATGTCAGGGTACACACAGGGAAAGTTTAAAACCCAATATTGAATAAGATTGTTAAAATGGTATTAATCATTTAAATGCTAAAATGACAATGGTAAAACCAAAATAAATATTAAAACTTACTAAGACTGTGACAGCATCTTGCGCTGACAAGCTATTGCTGCTGCACAGAAGCTGGCAACCTTAACAGTGACCTTGGGGTGTCAGTCAGACAAGAGATCGTCTATATAAAACCTTACAGATCTCCCTGGTAGACTTTCTTAAATTGGATGTATAAAATGTTTACGAAGGTCATGGTAAAAAAAGCAATACAACATAACGTGCTCCACAGTTTCCACTGCCTCTGCCTCACAGGGACATAAGCGTTCATTGTATGGTACTTTGTTGTATCTTCCCTCCAATACAACAGAAGGGAGTACATTGAATTTAGCCAAAGAGAACGCTTTCCTATGTTTAGGGATGGTTAGGTTGCCTAAGTCAGTGTTTCCCAACCAGTGTGCCGTGGCACACTAATGTGCATGAGCGATCATCAGGTGTGCCGTGTGAAATTGGCACTCTCCCCCCTCCTAGCAGCCCCCTCATAGGTTTTCAAGAAACAAATTGAGCCTCTCCACTTGGAATTTTTAAAAAAAACTATTTTACTGGATTTTTCCAGAGTTGCCTCCCCCGCCAAGGAACTGTTTATAACAGCTTCATGACATCCATAGTTAACTGGAAGCAAGTTTCACTCAGGGTGAAATTTCACAAAGGTCTGGAGAACAAGCTCTATGGGGAGTGGCTTAAAGAGCATGTTTAGTCTGAAGAAGAGAAGGCTGAGAGAAGACATGATAGCCATGTATAAATATGTGAGAGGGAGTCATATCTATGTTGTGTTCATAGAAACAGGCCCAGGTTTCACACTGAGTGTATAAATACATTTAAAAACATATTAACTATATGTATTACTGTGTTAGAGTGTCCTTTTGTGTCATTTTGGTTGGTGGTGTGCCCCAGGATTTTGTAAATGTAAAAAATGTGCCGCGACTCAAAAAAGGTTGAAAAACACTGGCCTAAGTACCCTGCAGGAAGCAGCGCCCTTCCATTATCTTTGAATATTGGAAGAGTAGAGGCTGCATTTAGGTAGTTTTGGAGCTCTGTGTCCCAGATACGCTGTCGTATGTTTTCTTTGGCTTTTGTATAGACCATGGTAAGAATGGTATTAACTGAAAATCCAAGGTTTAGGATTTTCTCATGAACTATCTTTTCCCACCTTGATTGGAATAGATCACCGAGGGTCAATGGGGCCAAACCTTTAGGCGAAAACATTAGTTTTAACCAAAGATTTAATTTATAGATCCAGATCCGAGACTCAACAGAGATCTGACCTGTCTCTAAAAGTAAAATTACATTAGGCACACAGCTTGGGAGGCTAAGAATGCTTCTTAGGAGTTTTGTCTGGATGGTTTCTAAAGCCTTTACACTTTTAAATGCACAAAGTTGTGCTCCATATAACATTTGAGGCAAAGTCTTGGCATTAAAAACTTTAATTGCTAAAGGTACATGCTGGCCACCTTTACCATTAAAAAAATATTGAAATAAGTGAGTTGCAACTCTGCTGTGCATTTGCTATAGAATGGCGCACTTGAGCATTCCAGGAACCGGTGGACTGGAAAATGACTCTTAGATATTTATAGAGTTTAACTTGTATAGAAGATATTATCATCATCATAACCATAATCATGCCTGCTGCTACATTCAAAAGGGTGAGAACAAACTGCTCTCTGAGGGTGCATCTACACTGTAGAATTGATGCAGTTTGACACCACTTTAACGGCTATGGCTCAGTGCTATGGAATCCTGGAATTCGTATCATCACTCTTTTGCAGAGAAGGCTAAAGACCTTGCAAAACTGCAACTCTCAGAATCCCAGAGAATTGAGCCATGGCTGTCAAATTGGTATCGACCTGCATCAATTCTACAGAGTAGATGAACTCTCAGTTTGTTACTTCTGCTTTTTGCCTAATGATCTATTCATTTGTACTTCTGAGTATTTCTGTGCGATTTCCATACTCTACCACACTGCCCTGAATCCTTTCAATACTGTAGATGTAAAAAGAGTTTATTTTGAGGAGGTTTCACTGATGTGCCTTTTCTGTCAGTGACATACTTTTGAGTAAAATGCACAAAATTGAGCAAATTGAAATTTCACATGAAAAGCCTTCAGGAACGGCAGAGAAAACAGTGAAATTATACGATCCTTCTCTGACCTGCCTGAGCCAGAGAAAAGAAGTAGAATAGACAAATTTGGACTAACAATCAAACATTGTCCATAGGGCAAAGCAGGAGTCACAGGGCCTGCCCTGTGCCCTCACAGACTAAGTAGCCTAGACATAAGAGAAGTTGTAAAGGAAAATGTAGATGTGCAGTATTGATTGAAATTGATTTAACAAGGATCAGCAAGCACTTCCTTGCATAACTAATAAACCCACAGTTATACTACAAAAATCTCAACAGCCAAGCCACTCTTCCTCACTTTAAGGCAATGATTCCCAAACTCTGGTCCTCCAGGTGTTTTGGACCGCAGATCACAGAATATGATCATAGACCAAGGTGGTTGAGGCTGCTGGGAATTGAAGTCCACAACACTTAGAGCGGTGTTTCCCAACCTTTTTTGAGCCACAGCACACTTTTTACATTTACAAAATCCTGGGGCACACCACCAACCAAAATGACACAAAATGACACTCTAACACAGTAATATATATAGTTAATATGTTTTTTAATGTATTTATACACTCTGTGAAACCTGGGCCTGTTTCGATGAACTCAACATAGATATCCTGGCAGGAATGGCAGAAAGACACAAACTTCCCACACAGAACTCGCATAACCAAGAGAAAATACTATAAGAGTTTGGTGGACATTGACCTTGAGTTTTGGAGTTGTAGTTCATCTATATCCAGAGAGCACTGTGGACTCAAACAATGTTGGATCAGGACCAAACTCGGCATGAATACTCAATATGCCCAAATATGAACGCAGATGGAGTTCAGGGGAAATAGACCTTGACATTTGGGAGTTGTAGTTGCTGGGATTTATAGTTCCCCTACAATCAAGGAGCATTCTGAACCCCACCAATGATAGAACTGGGCCAAACTTCCCACACAGATGTAGCACAGCAGTTCTCGTTTGTGCCTGGAGGGCAGGGGTCAGGACCTGGGGTCCCATTAGCATTAGAACCAGCAGTGCCAGAACATGATTCAGAGGATGAGCTAGATGACTGGGGCGAAGGGCAGCTTTCCCCTGATGGGCCTCCTTCACCCACAGAGAGCTTGGCATGGGAAGAAATGTTGTTTGGCCCTAGCAAAGACATAGATAGCCAGGTGCAGATGGACAGCGATTCTGGCAGCTATGAACATCCGGAAGGAAGAAATTCTCAGGAGCCTTCAGGGGAAAACATGGAAGAAAGCGCATGGGAAATGGCTAGGGAGGAGAGCTCTCAGGGAGATAGAAACACAGCTGCGGAGAGACAGTGCTCCGGCCACGTCTTTCCTGAATAGGCGTGAAGCGGAGTGGGACCACGAAGCTAAGCTAGCCCGTGGTCATCAAGCCTTGCCTTGCCTTGCCTTGCCTTGTTCCTGATCCGCCTGGTTGTGCGGAGCCTTGCCTTGTTTCCTGATCCGCACGGTTGTGTGGAGCCTTGCTGAACTTTGAGCCTTGCAGAACTTTTAGCCTATTTGCCACGGTTTTTGGACATTGTTACTTCAAGCCTTTTTGGATTGTTTCACAATTCTAATGGACAATATCTTTGAACTGTTTCTATATTCAATAAAGTAGTTAGCCTTCAGTCCGTCTCTGTGTGTGTGATTAAGGGGCCGGTCAGTCCGTGCATCGTGACAACAGAACCCCCAGGAGGCAAGAGGAGGTCTCTATTTGGGGAAAGGGAGGCGGGTCTTCCCAATGCATGGGGAGGGAGAGACCAAGTAGACAACGGGTGGGGAGGGGCCTTTATCGAGGTAGGTTTCTTAGGGTTTTTATACTTCAACACACTAGACTCTCCCCCCTCCCCTCCTGGAGGTTCCAATTTCCCACAACACACCTGATGATCGCTCACGGCACACTAGTGTGCCCCGGCACACTGGTTGGGAAACACTGACTTAGAGGACCAGAGTTCGGGAATCACTACCTTAAAGCCTCCTTGTTCTGACATCCTTCTCCAAAGGGAACGAAATCCTGATTTTGGAGATAGGGAAGCTACTTGTTGGTGTTAAGAAAAGAGCAAACCAGAAATGGCTCCGAGACACTTTTCAGTAGATCAAGGGACTGGTAGTACCCAGCAACCCACTCATATAAAACTATACCTCTTCACAGAGCTGAGCAGAGTATACTATTTCCAGCTGAAGCAAAGTATGTATCTTGCTTTAGCTCCAGCTGAGATTTGGAGCACTTCTTGGTGGGAGTTGCCACTGATTCTGATCTAGATGTTTCCCCTTCTCTTCTCTTCTATTTCCCTCTTAGAGTTTAGCTTTTCCCTTATGATCGGTGGCTAACCTCCTCTGAGGTGGTTAACAAGGTAGAAAGCTAGTGGCAAACTACATTAGATTAAGTGGTCATGGCACTTCAGTTTCATTAATACTTGACTAGCAGTGCAAAATTGTGGTGTATGTGCATTTCAAACAGGAAATTGCTTTAGTGAATTAGCAGGACTATTCCTAGGGTCTTTGAGTTATGCAGTATATTTTCCTACAATATTAGCTTGTTCTGTTTTTATAATTTTGGTACACCTTCCTGACAGTATATTTGCTTATTTTTTTTCTTCCTCCTTCCTATCCTAAGATATCTCAGGTACCTAGGTTCCAAAGCAGGGTATTGCCATGGGAAAAGTGAAAAATGTTATTGTGACAACTTCCATGTATGGGCATTTTGTTAAATGTGTGCTGTTACAGAAACCTTACGTAAGAATCATTTTATTGGGTCAAACCAATCTGTTCATACTGCTCTTCAGTCTATCTGCTATAAAACCATTTATTCCTGATCATTTTTTCAGGGTTGGCCAGCAATATATGAGGAACAGAGGCTACATTTCAAACAAGAGAGGCTGTTTAGGCATCACTAAGGGCCTGCATGAACCTAGCAAATGACTTATGACCTTTCTTTGAACAGGAACTCCCATGGTATATTGCTAGCTGCTTTTGAAACCCTCAAGAGACTCCTAAATATGTACTCTGCAGATGCTGCAGCAGAATACATATTAAGCATATAATCATTCACAATAGTCATTATAGTGTGTGCAGTATCATTTATTTATTTATTTATTATTCAAACTTGTATGCCGCCATTCCCCAAGGGCTCGGAGCGGCTCACAGTCATATAAAAACATCACAGAGAACGAAACAACAAAATTAGAATTAACCAACAGGGTTATAGCATACTCAACAATCAAACGCTAACTGGAAAAGATGGATCTTGCAGGCCTTAAGAAAAGATGGTAGGTCTTGTAAGGCCTGCTACCTTTTCCACTTGCTTCCACTTGTTTTGCAGTCTTTGGGGCAATCCTGCACTTTTATTTGTCTTCCAACCCCCCGAAATAACGAGACAGACACAAATATATATGGTTTCAAATTTGGGCAACTTTTATTTAAATAGTTACCTATTTAACTTGTAACTCAACTAACTTTTTGGTGTCAGTTCAACTTGGTGTGCGTAAGCTGAGGTAGCGTCACCTGACGTCTACCCCTCAGCTATTCAGGCGTACTGCCCGGGTCCCCTGTAGACTTCAACCCGGGCAACCCGGAAGGGAAGCATCAGGAGAAATCTCTCTCAACTTTTGAGACTAGACTCTCCCCGCTCCTGGGACATTCCTCATCACCTCACCCCTAAAATTAACCGTCTAGGTGAGTGTTTGCATAATGCCCCACACCCTTAAGGGGTGCCTTAAGTGTCTACAAACCTTTGAATAACTCAACTATTTATGCCACGGATTGGGAGCAAATGTCCTATTTAGCTCCCATCCCCCACCAAGCCATCCACTATAAACCGAACACCTATCATTATGCAGAAACAATAAATTGCCCACAGCAGACAGATTGATTCCATCTGATCTGTACAGGTGAGGGCTGTCCAGCAAGATCTACCCATGGGATGTGTAGGAGCCCCGAACTCTTGCAAGCACCGTGCGCATGGCCCGGTTCACCCGTTTCCTAGCCGATTCCATATATATATATATATATATATATATATATATATATATATATATATATTTTAAAATTATTATCATTATTTTTGAACATCCCCGCTACTTGACACCGGAAGCGAGGGATGATAGCCGACCAGGCGATGTGCACCCGCGACCATGCATGCCATATTTTACAGATGTCATTCCAAGCTTGCAAGAACAGGGCCCTACCCTTCAAAGGGGCCTAGATCGTTGCCTCCAAGGTGTATAACCCAACGTCTGGAGGGGGCCCTCTCCTAGACTGCAACGAAAGCGGGAGCAAACCGTCCCAACGCATACCTCCGATCCCATGCTACTTCAAATGCAGCAACTGATCGAGGCCCAAAAGCTGACCATAGTGAGACCTCATGGCCTGCCGGGACACCCAGTGTATGAAACTGTGTCCGCAGACGAGGATCCTCCATCTATGGTTCAGCAACTCAGGATCTGAAACGACAGATCCAACCTTAATTGTGACCCCGGAGTACCCACATATTTCCTGAAGGCATTTGAGTTCCATCTGCCCAGGGTTTTTTTTTTTTGAGTCACATCACATAGCATTGGCCACCGTAGCTTCTCCAATGCAGCAATAGTGGGTTGCAAACTTGTATTGCCCCAAAATGCAGACCATAATGAGTCCTCATGGCCTGCCTAGCCGCCAGTAAATATAACTGTGCATGCAGACGAGGATACTCCATCCCTGGTTCTGCAAATGGATCTCAGGAGATCGCCACAATCAATTTGTTAAAACGGAGTACCACGCATTTCCCGAAAGCATTTTATTTCCATCCGCTCGGGGTTTAACCCCCTCGGAGTCTTGTCTGATAGCATTGGCCACCGAAGCTTCTCCAATGCAGCAAGCGTGGGTTGCAAACCTTAATTGCCCCCAACACGCTGACCATAATGAGTCCTGAAGTCCTGCCATGCAGCCCAGTCCGAATAACTGTGCTCGCAGACCGGATACTCAAACCATGGTTCAGCAAAACGGATCTCATGGATCGGCACCATCAACTTATGACAACGGAGTACCACGTATTTCCTGAAGGCGTTTGATTTCCATCTGCCCAGGGTTTGATCACCTCCGAGTCATGTCCCATAGCAATGGCCACGGGGACTACTCCACTGCAGCAAGAGTGGGTTGCAAAACCTGTATTGCAGCACCACCCATCATCCTTAGCACCTAACTGGTGCCTGCCTACAACTGGTAAGTTGTTAGCTGTATACCATCCGGCTTGCCAAACGGTAACCAGGCCCAATCATGCTAGACTGTTTGAAGCACCAAAGCCTCAACTGGCCATAAAATGGGTCCTACACTCCGCCAGTTTAATGACGTTGCCTCTAGACCCCAAATAAGATTTGGATGACTGGACCAGCCACTCTATGCCACTACGCATAATTGTAATGCCAAACTCAACCAGGGCCGCATCAACCTGTCAGCTTTAGACACTGGGACTATTCTCGCTGATCCCATAGGGCTGCAAAGAATCTGTCCTAGCGTCCGCATGAATCAATTCGCTCCCGTGTGTCCGCGTAAGCCACGAGCTTCAGGCTTTTAAAATTACAGGGAGCTCGGTTCTCTGTATCTCCGGAGTCTGGCCCTGACGGCCAGACCACCAGGTTAACTTTTTATGCCGCCAACCGTCAATGTAGTCTGAAATGCCCAGCAGTAATAAGCTGGCACAGCTAATTGCACCCTGTTCGATTGTGGGTACAGCCCCGCCTGTTGAAAACACCCAAAACCGTGTTATGCTCATGATGAAAAACTGGGGGTAAACTGCAGCAGGGCGTATGCCCTTCCCAATTCCTCAAAATCATTGACCGCCCCGTAACCGATCACATAAAGTTTGCGGCCAGCGCTAAGTGTAATACCCTTAAAGTTTCGGTTGCGACCGGCACAAATGGTCTGGTTAGCTTGGGCCGGACTAAAGACTGGGACTATGCCACTGCTAAAGCCCACCATCAGACGGAACCAGACTGAAGTACAACAAAACCATCAAAAACCGTAATAAGAGTCACCCCAAGTGCAACCCCACAAAATTGTAGAGCGAGCGAACCGAAACCTAAAACCAGCGTATACTTCCAAGCCTCAAGGCCCCGCGGCATAAGAGGCCACCCCTACGGCATATAAACAGTCACTTCCAGTCCTGTATATTGCCAAAACCCCCTGCTTTGATTCATCAGTATTACTTAATTGAACATTGCCGATGAGATTTGCCTGCTAAGGGGTGCGTGTGTATAACGTGGCTTAAAATTGAGGCATTTAATGGACCAACAGCCTTGCACTGAAATCGAAGGAACCCCTTGATGGGATCCCCTTCCGAGCTGAAGGGTTGACCAATACCCAAGCCTCATTTGCCACGCCCTTGCACCTGACTGCCATGAAGAAAACTGGTCAACTACTAGGATGAAATCTATCCCAGTGAATGGGGTCCCCTCGTGGGGTCCCATCCTAATAACAAGGACGTAACCCAATGACTTAAGGAAGAGTATGCGAGGATGGAGGGTGCCTCATGTCAGCGCATCCCTCCTGGGAGCACTGTGAGGAAAGTTCGACCCAACTCCATCCCCGGTGAACTCCCCAAGCTCTGTGTGCCGTTGAACTACAAATCCCCACATCCACCAATCGCAATGTCCATGTCCGTTGTTCGTAAACCCCCCCCATGTTCACGTTTGGGCATATAGGGATCTGTGTAAATCTGATCCAATGCATAACAACAGCCTACATATCAGTAATCACTTTACCATTCAAAACAGTAATAAACTACCTTTATGAAGCGAACAATCATTCTATAGGCATCCCTTGCAGCTTGGAAATATGGAACATATTCAGGTATCACCCTTTCCCATCGTCTGGCTTTGAACGCATGACTTCTTGGTCAGCAGGGATTTAATGCAGCTGGCTACAACCAGAAAATGCAACTATCTCTAAGGTTGCATAGGTCAACAGTACCCTAGAATATTACCGTCGAAAGATTACTCAGCCCCCAGGCTGGCTTTGAAGGCATGACCTCATGGTCAGCAGTGATTTAATGCAGCTGGGTACCACTAGCCGGTGCCACTATCCTTAATATTGTATAGGTCAACAGCAAGCTAAACTATTAACAGCAGGGAGTTCCCTCTGTCCACCAGCATGCTTAAACCCATAACTTCTAGAGCAGTACTGATTTAATGTAGCTGTCTCCCCACTAGCAGATGCAACTATCCATTAAGGTTGCATAGGTCAACAGCTAGCTAGGTTATTAACCGACAGGAGCTCACTCAGCCCCCAGACTTGTTTTAAACACATGACTTCATGGTCATTAGAGATTTAGTGGAGTTGGCTACTAACTCGCCGATCCAACTTTCAATTAAAGTTGCATAGGTCAACAGCAAGCTAGGCTATTAACAGTGGGAGCTCGCACTGCCCCCGCACTTGCTTTGTACACGTGCCTGCTTGGTCAGCACTGATTTTAACGCAGTTGGCTCCCAACTTGCAATGCAACTATCATTTAGGTTGCATAGGTCAACAGCAAGCTAGACTATCACTGTCGGGAGCTCCCTCTGCCCCCCTGCCCTCATTCTGTCGCTAGGCTTGTTTGGGACACAATGTCCTACCGATCATTAATGCTTTAATGCATTTGGCTACCAACACGTGGATGCCACTATCCATTAGGGTTGTCTAGGTCAACAGCAAGCTGGACTATCCACAATCGGGAGCTACCAACTGGTGGATGCCACTGTCCATTAGGGTTGTCTAGGTCAACAGCAAGCTGGACTATCCACAGCCGGGAGCTACAACCTGTCCCCAGTCCTACTTTAAACACATGACTTCTTGGTCAGCAGGGATTTAATGCATTTGGCTACCAACACGTGGATGCCACTATCCATTAGGGTTGTCAGGTCAACAGCAAGCTGGACTATATACAGTCGGGAGCCACCAACTGGTGGATGCCACTATCCATTAGGGTTGTCTAGGTCAACAGCAAGCTGGACTATATATAGTCGGGAGCCACCAACTGGTGGATGCCACTATCCAATAGGGTTGTCTAGGTCAACAGCAAGCTGGACTATCCACCGTCGGGAGCTACCAACTGGTGGATGCCACTACATTAGGGTTGACTAAGTCAACAGCAAGCTGGACGTCATTCAAATAATTAAATAAATAAACATATGAATATATAAACTCGTTATTTTATTAGTATTATTTCATTCTATGTCGCTGTTTCTTTTATTTTTTATTATTTTATTATTATTTTATTTTAAATATATATATATATATACAAACATAGGTCAGCAGCAAGCTGAACAGATGGTCGTGAGCTCACCCAAAGCAAACCAACTGGACAGCCATGACCCTCAGCACCATGGCGCTGGCCCCTGCTCTATCCATACTTAATAAGTGGATGGGAACCTCCTCAAGTTATTAACATCATCACTGTTCCTGTCAATAAATAAACCGCAATTACAAATATGTCTAATCATCCCTTTTATTTCTTTTATTATTATAGTAGTGTTATTTTATCATATAAGAATTTCTTCTTATTTCATTATTATATTCTTGTAATCCATATGTAAACTTCCTTTTTCCATTCATTTTTAGTATTATTATTAATTATTATATTTATTTAATTATTTATTTAATTATTTATTTAATTCTCTCTTCTTCTTTTCTTTTTTCTTTTCTTCTTTTTTAAAAAAATTAATAATAGAGTTTGTTTTAATTATTCAAAATGGCGGCCCCCTTGCCAGGCCGCCATGTGGCCAAAATGGCGGCCCCCATGGTGGGCCGCCATGCAGTCAAAATGGCGGCCGCCGTTTGCTACAGTGCGCATGCGCGCAGCCCTAGATCCAAAAAGGGGGAAGCGGCGGTCGCAAAGAGAGCAGCGTAGCTCTCCCATCGGTGCCGCTCAATTGCGGCTACTGAGCGGGCTCTGGTGGCCGCGAAGAAAGCCGCGCAGCGCTACAATCAGCGCCTCCTGATTGCGGCCCCTGAGCACGCCCCAACCAAAAAATGCGGAGAAGATCAGCAGCGGCTGAAACGAGCGCAGCCCCGCTCCCACCGGAGCCGCCCGCTCGCAGCCCCACAGCGCAGCCATGCAAAAGCACCCGGCAGCGCCGATCTCCGCGCGGCGTCACAAGGCCTCAGGGGGGCCTGCACCAGGGCCGCAGTGCCGGAGGGAGCTCCGACCAAAACAACGGGGGCCGTGTCTCCAAATACGGGGCCGCTTCGGGCCATACACGAGCCCCCAAAGGGCCAGCACAGCCGTAGCGGCGCGGCGCCTCAAGCCCCAGCACCTCCCTGTCTGCCTGAAAAGCACGGGCCGGGCAAAGGCGCCCTGCCTTAACTGGTGGCCGCGCCTCAGGGCAACCGCCATAAAAAACCCGAAAGAAGAGCCCAGGCCTGTTCGCTTGCCGCCCACCATGTCCACCCCTCGGCCTAGGGGGCAACTAAAAACACTTGCAGGCCCAGCCCCGCCCTGCATCCCGTTGGGAATTCAGGTAAGGGCTGGGTGTAAGAGGGGGGATGAAGGAGCCCAGATAACACCTCCCCCCCCCGCACGCGTAAAGCCTCCTGGAAGGGATTTGCTAGGCCTGGACTCTCCTCTTAGCCCAGGAAGGCAGCTGTTAGCCAAGGGAGTGAGGTGGCCCCCTAGGTGGTTGTGCCATCCAAACACTCCCTCGCTCCCTGGCAGGCCCAAACCGACCTTGATCCTTGGTAATAAGGGCCTATCCCTCGAGCTGCCTCTTTCTTCGATGTCTTGATGCAGAATGAGGGAGAAGGGGCTGGCACCACTATGCCAGCCACTCCTCCCTTCCAGCAGATTCTGCCAAATTAACCAATCTCTTCTTCGAGGGGAGGAGACAAAATTGCTCCACCAGCCAACAAGTTGGATGGTGAAGTGTAATATGATTAACAATTACTTTTAATAGCATTTGTACAACTATTTTGCAATAGAGAGAAATTGACCCAAATTTAGCTGGGTGTGATGGGCTAGTGCAGTGGTTCTCAACCTGTGGGTCCCCTGGTGTTTTGACCTACAACTCCCAGAAATCCCAGACAGTTTCCCAGCTGTTAGATTTTCTGGGAGTTGAAGGCCAAAGCACCTGGGGATCCACAGGTTGAGAAACACTGGGTTAGTGGATTTCACATTTATCTCCTCCTCCAAAACCTTAATACAAGGCTGAAGGACTTTACTGACAGTGCTCTGGCCAAAATTAGGCCCTTTTGTATGAACAGAAGAGATGGTTGGATTAGAAGTAGATTCCTGTATGTTAGCCCCCTTTCTGAGAAAGATGGGACTGGGCTGGCATTAGGAAGTTCCCAAGTGGAAGTACTGAATCTCTTGGGCCCCTCTGAGATTATTTTTAGCTAAGGAAGGCAAACAGGCAGTATGCAAATTTCATAATTACAAAGCTTTACCTTTAAAAGTAAATTCAAACTAATATATATGCAGTGTCTAAGTGTGTCAGCATTTCATATTACAGACAGAAAATCCAACACTCTTCGTGCTCTGCAGAAAACGTGGTTTCATTTCACAGGCCTGAAAACATTCAAGGTCATGTGGATCTGAAATTATTCATTAATGTGAAATGGCATCCTTTTTCTTTCTCTTTATAACAAAGAGGACACCTGTTGATTCTTTATGTCAGGTTCATACACTCTGAAGCATTTGGCGACTGATTTCTGTGGAAATCCTCACTGTGCTGCCTTCATCAGATCAAAGTAATTGTGATTATAGAGCTAAAGGTCTGCTTGGGGAACATGAAGAAGCCGCTGCAAAGCCTCCTTTCACTTAATGTTTGCAGTTTCCAAAAAATATTCAGAGATGAGCCCTGCAGAGATTCTTGCATGTATGACTGATTCCCAACCTTCCCCTGACCCTCATTAGTGGAGCATCTGACAACTTACAGCTAACTTCTGTGTTTCTCCCCAATGAACATGCTTTCAGTATTTGACTCAAGAGAGAAACAGAAAGGAGAAAACCTGGGTGACAAGGGAGAAGAAAGACATTTTATGCCAGGTAGGGAAACACACTGGGTACAAATATTGCAATTTTAGGTCCATATCACTTGGAGCAACTGCTCTAGAATCAATAATAATAATAATAATAATTTGTAAGCCATCTCTCTTCACAACTCGAGGCAGAGTACAACATGGTTAAAACACAGAGATAAAATATAATACTATTAAAATGCATATACAAATACACAGAGAAAAAAGAATGACACCAATACTAATAACATGTAAAGTTTAAAGTCACAAGTTAAAATTGACTGTGTAGTCCTGTCTGAAGAGATCGGTCTTCAGTTGTGTCTTAAATTCTGACAGCTGATTTACTTGTCAAATTTCTTCCAGCAGGTCATTCCACAGTCTTAGGACAGTAGATTAAAGCATCCTCTGAGAGACGGTTGTCAGTTGGGTTCTAGCTGGCTTGGCTAGATGCTCCTTAGAGTACCCAAGTGTCTGGGGCTGATTGTATGGGAGAAGGTGGACCTGTAGGTAACCTGGACCCAAACCATTATCTATTGTGGGAGTGGCGTCCCACATTCAGTTGTGGACTGTGCTTGAATGTACATTGTGAATTCTTGTGCATTATATGTTTTTGCATTTGCTTGTATGATGGCACAACTCACTAACAAGTCAATTGTGGCATAACTCCATAGTGTAAAGATTCACTCCATCCACTCCAAGTATGAACTTGGCCAATAATTAAATTCATATGCTTTACTAATAAACACATAGTACACATAGTATGCACATCTAGTTATGATACCTGTTCATTCAATTGAGGTTCTGAATGGATAGGAGAATGTCTCACTAGAATACTATAGGTATACTATGTACTGGTTGCACTTTTTCCAGGGCTGTGCACCAGTGGTAAGGGAAGGCAGATAAAAATCTGAGATTCTGGGCAGCTTATTACACCAGTGGCTGACTTCTATCACAGCTGGTCTGCTGGCCTCCTTCAGCCACCACCAATGGTGACTAAGGACCTCATCACATGGAGGTCCCCAATGTCGGTGACAGTGGGGGGATTCACCAGGCAGCCTGGTGAATCCATGGGACAGTGGGATAAACTGTCATCCCACACCCTTGTGCTATACAATGAGAACAGAGGATGTTATTTGGGTTCCGTCCTAAGACACTTCCAGGATGGAGCACTGCCAGAATATAATGGGCATTGTCAGACTGTGTCCTGGAAGCATTCTAGGACAGAGCTAAAGCCCAATGTAATGATGTCCAAAGTTATGTTGGTGCATATTCTGGATACTGCCCCATAAATCCTATGAGGATAAAAGTGGGCAGTGCTGACTGTGCCACACACAGAGAAATCCATGGCTGACTTGCCCTCAGTTTTGTTCAAACAAAAGCTAAATTCCGCAAGTTTTATGCAGGTTTGCTAAAGAAAGTAAACTATTTCATATCAGCTTAATGCACTTTGCTTCTGCTTAATTAATGGACATGTTAGGATTTATGAAGATTAATAAGGCACCACCATTCTAGACCTCAATTTACTTTTTAGTGTATTGCAACTTATCATGGCCTTTAGACTTCAATTAGGCATTTCCACCACCTTTTTCATCCATCCCCAAATTTCTAGCATTTGAGAGTGTGAGACATTGAAAATCATTCACATCTGCAATTCTTAACTTTGCTTCCCCCTTTTCTCTGAAAGCTTATATGGTCTTTATAAATGTTCAACTGAAGTGTTAGAGTACCATAATGTTAGAAACTTGGAAACTTATGTAAAACTTTATTTTGGAGGGCAGAATTATTATCTGGGGAGGACAATACTCTCATTTACCACCTCTGTAAATAAACTTCTGTGATGCTTCCATTTTATACTACATCAAACACATTTAAGGTGCTTTAAAGGCAGTTTATAATTTTCAAGATATATCCATATTGCTACTTGTAAAAGCCATGTTTAGTGTGATTGTGTCACAGTAGTGCCAGATACAGTAATGGAGTGTACAAGGATAAACTTTGCCATATTTGATTTATTCAATTTCTTCCTGATGCTGCCTCCATATGGCTGACCATATGGAGGACTATTTTTCAAGCTACTTTTCTTCTAAGAGCATTGGAAGCAATTTTCACACTTTTGCTTACACAGCCTTGGGGGAGTGGGAGTGAGTCAGGGCTGCTGCCTCTCACTACTGCTCCATGAACTGGAAAGAAAAAGAGAGCAAAGAGAAAATAAAACCAGCAAAGACATTTCTCCTGCCTTTCCGCCCCAGCACGGTGGAACATTTCACCCATGGCCAAGCTCCATTGGTCTAAGAAGTGAGATTGACACAAGAATCTGTAGAGAATAGGAACAAAAAAGGCCTGCCTCTAGAACTTCCATCATTTTGTTGAACTGTGCCATCATGATATTATATTACGAAACATAGTGAGTCTTTGGGAGTTTATTACACACACACACACACACCTTATTATTGAAGAGCCATAGTTTACAAGGCAGTATGGAAGCATATTTTAAGAGGCTAATAATAAAACCATGGCATCCTCCCTAGCATAAAGCCAAACTTACTGCTATGCTTAGTGATCAGACTGAGTTCTGTTGCCTGCAGGGAATTTTCTAAACATGGTGCGACTGAGAAGGAGACCTTGTTTGTCAGCATCCTCTAAAATCAGCACAAGATCCAGATGAATACTTTATGTCACCTTGAATCCTGTGCTGGGAAGGAATAGGAAATAACAAACAAACAAAAACATAACAAAGAAATAAAGAGAAATGAAACAAAAGTTAATATTTGTGTCTACAGTTCAAGTTGTTGCAATATTTATTCCCTTCTGTTCAAGAAATAAAATGATTTTGTTTATTTTGTATAATAAGAAAAAAACCCGTCTTGGTTCATGCAGAATCAATACTTCTATATAATTGAGCCAGGGCCGTAGCCAGGATTTTGGTTCGGGGGGGGTGAGTTTGGTTCGCGAGAGAATCGGACATTGGCCTTAGTCCTGGTAAGTTCTGGTTGGGGTAGGCTGGAATGGATCTCCCTCCACTGCCTTCAGTCCCCTCTGATGGAGAGGGGTTAGATGCATTTTGGGCCCCATCAGACTCCAGGTCCTGGGGGTGGCCTGCCCAGTGGGTTAGAAGCGGCAGCAATTCAGGTCCTAGGGGGACGGTTGTAACAGGCAGACCACCCTGGGGGGGATCAGTAGGCTGGTCGTCCTGGGGGCAGTCAGCACAGGGCAAATTAGTCTCCTCTGACAGCCTACCCAAGACGTCCTGGGGGTGGTCAGCAAGGGGCAAACTGGTCTCCTCTGCCAGCCTACCCTTCAAGTGCTCAGCAGAGGGTAAGGCTCTGAGTTCACAGCAGGCAGAAGGAGAGTCACTGCTGATCGGCTTGCCTTGCATTGGAGGAGGAGCTGGGTGATGTAGAGGCTTCCGTCGGGCCCGCCTCTGGCTCTGCCTCAGGCTCCACTTCTGGCCACACCTCCATTTACTCTTGCTCCCTGCCCCACGCCTAGGAGCCGGGGGGGAAGACGGGTGGACTCGGGGGGTTACGACAACCGGCTCCACGTCCATGGGTGCCGGTGTGGCCTGTTGGCTTGGGCTGCTGAGTTGGTGCCTCCAGTCCCAAGGAAAAAGAATGTGAATTATCAAATGATAAGTTGCACCTTTAATTTATACTGTAGTACTATGTTGTACTTCAGAGTTACAAGCTCCATTGAAGAAGAGTGATGGTCAAAGATGACCAATACACTGTTGATAAATGTGCATCTTTTTAAAAAAATCATGAATAGATGTTAAGTCTTGCAGGCACAGACTTACGTCTTGACACAGAAATGAAATATAAAAGTGCTTGACGGATTCCCACAAAGTTATACTTTATGACCACCTTGTTCTTTGTCTCAGGATGTATCTGTATTATGCCATAGGCAGGGCCGTAGCCAGGATTTTGTTTGGGGGGGGGGGCTGAGTTTGGTTCGGGAGGCCTGAGACTGGGTGGAAGAGGGTCTACCCTAGCAAACCTTTTGTATTGTTATCCCAATAACCCCATTCATGTGGGATATAATGAGCATGGTGATCAGATCATGATATGAATAAACATAACAGTTTAAATAATGTACCAGTAAGGCCTTTTCGCGGACCATCCTGAGAATTTCGGGGGGCTGAAAGCCCCTTAGCCCCCGGCTACATGCCTGGCCATAGGGATTTTCCTGATGAGCACAAATCTCAATCTTTTTGAACTATGGTTGGTGTGGGACCAGATAAATGAATGGGATATTTAATATTTACTTTCTTGGGTATTGCAGGCTTTTACAAGCTGGATCCAAGTATACGGATTACAGAAGACATTTAATGTTAAGGTAAAAGAGTCTGAAATGTTAAAGGAAATCAATGTAAAGAGTGTTTTGGTATTCATTTGAGCATTTCTTCCCACTAATACCCCCCTGAAGAAATTGGTTTGTTCTTGTTGGAAATAACAACCTTTTTCAAGCCTTCTCTGTTTATCCATGGTCCTGTTGCTTACTGTTTCCTGTATGTATGTTCTGGTATGCAGCTTTCTTTACTCTATAGTTCCTGAGAAGTTATAAAAGGGGCTGCAGACCACATAATCACAGCAGACAGACTACTGTAGACCACTTGCTCTCTCTCTCTCTCTCTCCTTATGACTATGGGCCCTTCCACACAGCCCTATATCCCAGAATATCAAGGCAGAAAATCCCACAATATCTACTTTGAACGGGGTTATCTGAGTCCACGCTCCAATTATATGGGATTTTCTACCTTGATATTCTGGGATATAGGGCTGTGTGGAAGGTCCCCAAGTGACCTGTTAATAGCTATTTTGTTATAAAAAAACATGCCCTTGCCAGATGGCACAGAGAATTATCTCAAACATATCTGAAACTGGACTGATACGTTTTGTACCTGTGTATGCTGAACATATGAAGGTTGTGAGTGAACCAACTATGTTATTTTTATCAACATCTACTTCAGTTTTGTCTCTTGAATGCATGATATAAAACAAGTTGTTTTATGGGAGAGTATATATTTTTGGGCAATTGAAAAACACTTCTAAAGCTCTGTTGTTTTTATGCACTGGCAAATCTCTTTTTCCTAACAGATCACAGAAACAGGTTATTCAGGGCCCTTCAACACAACCCTATATCCCAGAATATTAAGGCAGGAAATCCCACATTATCTGAGTGTGGACTCAGATAACCCAGTTCAAAGCACATATTGTGGGATTTTCTTGATATTCTGGGATATAGGGCTGTGTGGAAGGCCCCTCAGTCTAACAACTGAAACCACTGCCTTGCATAATTATATCTGGTAGTATACCACCAGAGAAGATTATACTCTAAAGGTTTTTTTGGCTCTTCTCTAAAAGTCATGCTTTTCTTTTTTAAAAAAAAAAGTCCATTAAGGCTGCTCTGAATCCTCTTTGGGGTGAGAAGGGTGGGATATAAATATGATAAAGAAATGATAAAGAAAGAAAGATCTCCAATGTGTTTTCCAAAAGGTTATAAATGTCATTTTCCAAGTTCTGTGCTGCCTTTCATGATGGATTTTGCTTTAAATAAACTCCGGTGCTACCTTTCCAAGTCTTTCAAAAAAGTTACTTTTTTAGATGACGAGTCCAGGCAGATTCTTCCAGCCAGCATGGGTGGTAACTTTCCCATGATGTTCTTTTTCATATTGTCAAGGAAGGGTTACAATCATGCACATTTCAACTGGTTATGAGCTGAGGCTCCAAGAAAATGCTTGCAGAAAACCTATAAATTAGAGACATTTTTCATGCTCCAGAAATTTGACCGTGACACTGCAGATGTACATAAGCGTTCTGTATGGTTTTCTGAGCTCAACTCCTTGCTTTGTGTGATATTCTAACAATATAATTGGTTTCTTTCAGAAAATTAGAGACTCTATGACTGCTAGAGAAAAAAGTAACATTTTTCACTACAGTTCCCAGAATTCTCTGTACAGCTGGGCCAAATGGAAAATAGGTGTCACTGCTGACAAAAACAGAAGATAAACAGGAAAGTAGTAATTTGTTAGATGCCAGTTGCATCATTTTATGTATTCTGGAGTGCATGAATATTTTCTTAACTGAATCAGGAAGTACAATTTATACTCATATATAGGTCAATCTCATGAATAAGTCAAAACAGATTTGGGGGCCAAGAATTATGGCTTTTGCTGTGACTTGTGGACAAATCAAGGGTCATTCTGCCAAGGGAAAGCACCAATGCGACCACAGGGGCCAGTCCCTCTTAGTTGCCATCCTCCACGATTTTCCTACCCTGGCATTTAAAAAATCCAGAAACAGCACCACAGTGGAGCAAATAGAGGGGATGGGTGCTTCTTTGAGGTTTGTTCAGGATAGATGAAGCTCATGCCTTTCACTACTCTATTCAGAGAATGGCGCAGTTCCTTTTTTCTTTTTTGATAAAAGGTAAGGTATAGTAGTTAAACTGACCTATGAACAAGTTGATCCAGGTGTTTTGAGCACATTTTTTTGTTTAAAATTTCCAGAGTTATACAATATATACAATATATTGCTCACTTCCAGTACAGATTGACTGTGATCAATAGTACACCTGAGGGCATTACATTTTATTATCTTTTTCCTTCTCCCAGAGCTTTCCAGAATCTGGGCTTATTACTTCAGTTTTGCTACAAACCGAACGAAAGCCTGTCTAGACTCCAGTGTGATTTGAGAGACCTGAACAATGGTCAAAACTTCACTCTTGTTTCCCATGGCAATTCACAGGCCCTGGGTCTCAGAAAACAGAAAAAAAGAGAATTGCTTTGTTATTATAGAATAGCAGACTAAGCACTGACTAAGTTCCTTAAAGCTGTACAGCACAAATGTTTCCCCATAGATATATTATTTTTATTTAGCAAAATGCTATTTCTTATGATGGTCAGGACATGTGAAGAGAGAGTGTGTGAGAGCAAGTGAGCAAACTTTCAAACTGCAAATCTAATCCTTTAAATTCTTAAGTCTGCATATCTAGACCAAACCAGGTGGGATGCAGGAGATCCATTGATAAAATCTTTTTTATTAAAAAAGAAAGAAAATTTAATAGCAGTCACTGTTAACTTCCCATATCATATTTTCCCAGGGCCAGCCTTCTGCAATGTCAAATGAAGCAGCTGCCTCAGAAACAAGTGATGGAGACCAATAAGTAGAGGCAAAGTCCTAGAGGAGACTTTGTGCCTTATGGTATATCCTGACTTCATAAACTAATCTTTGCCCACAGGTATTATGCTGTGGTGTAAGCTTCGATGTATGATCCTAGGGCCTCATCACACGAGTTGCAGAAAGTGTGTGTTGGGGGGCATCTTCTTAGGAAAGTGTATTGTCCTGTTGCATTTAAAAAGAAATTGTTTCATTTCTCAAATCCCATCACACACCTTATCTTTGATCCTTTCTCCTGAAAGGATCTATGTTCTGTTTCATCACACGAGTGAGTGCAGTCATAATTATAAGGTTATTATCAATTGTTCCAGAACTTTCATAGGCACTGGAACTTTCTATAGTTGGTAAAAAAAAAAGAGAGAGAAAAGCAATAGCATCATTTCAAAAGCCAAGATTACTATGAAAGAGAAAATTCAGGATAAGCAAAGTAATGACATTTTACAGTTGTGCTACTCATAATGATTAAATTAATTTTCAAAAGTTACAATGCCAGGCTCACACAGCAGGACTTTTGAAAAGAAGTGGAGTATCAATGCTCAGTAAAAGACCGTCCATAGGAATGCCCATTCTTCTGCATCACTGAAACAATTCAACACGGGTGAATCTGACAGATCCCATCTCTGGAACTCTGGAGTACTTTGTCTATGAAATGCTTTAGAAGTGTGAAGAAATGAAAGAAAGGGAGACACTTGCATGTGATGAAGTCCTAATCTACTTGCCTTGTGTTTGTAAGTTCAGGGGCTGCCACCCCTTCTTTGTTTCTGGCAGCATAATTTCTTGGATTAGATCTCCATTTATTATGTAGGGCAAATGTTACAGATACCAAACGGATGTCAAACTTCTCACAGAAAAAATAGCAGGAACTGATGAATTCATTTGCCAAGCAAATGATGCATTTTAGTGTGTTGACACTAAAAATCTTCATTCCAAAATTCAGATGTCAAATTTTAAGAACAAACTTATTTGATTCTGTTTTAATATTTGCATATTTTAAATGCAGTACTAACATTTTTATGTTAAGCCGCTATGAGTCCCCTTCAGGGGAGATAAAGTGGGGTAATAATAATAATAATTTTCTTCCTTGATGATTCTATAAGGACAACGAAGAGCTGTTTCACATTTGAAGCTTATTCATGAAGCATTTGCTAGTATATTCATGGCTACAATTAATGACATTTTAGATAATTTTAAGCTAACACTATGGAGCAAAAGAACGCAGACAACTGTATGAATTTTTCCTTCTTTTTATAATTGACTGGAATATATGACCAACATTATATGTCTGTTTTGTTTGCTTGTTAAGCAAGGCTAGTTGTGAGACATAAAACCTCTGTATTAATTAAATGATATTCCTGATATATGTCTTTTGATTTGGCGCTAGGTAAGTATCTTAAGTTTATATCTTTAACAGGCAAGCTTTAATATTTGTGCTGTAAAATTTCCAGACAGTAATAACTGAATATGATTTACAAGTAAACCAGCACATTTCACCTTTATGGCAGTTAATTCTAAAAAATTATATGATGTTTAAGAGTCATTACTGTAGTGTTAATACTTCCCATCTTGTTGTTCCTGCATGAAAGGATCTCAGGACAAAATAATATACACATCCTACTCTCCATAATTATAGCTTCATCATCAGTTGAAACTGTTTGAATGACCATTCTGAACTTGAAATATGTCAACCAGAACAATATAAACAAGCACAAATACAATCTATTTTCTCTCCTCCTTATGTGGGATTGCCTGAATATTTTAGAACACAGATAAGGAAATACAGATTTTTTTTCTGTGTAATTTTGTGATGTCTGCATCTGGAACGCCTCTGAACAATTCACATAGTAAACACCAGGAAATCTGTAATGTGAACCCATTACAGATTTTCATGTATTTAACATGTGAATTATTCAGTGAACAACCAGTGAGTCATTTCCTACTTTTAATAAAAGTGTCGGATTTTGAAAATATCAATACAATGAAAGGAAAGGAATAGAAAAGCATGAGAACACCTAGGATATGAACGCATATAGTTTCATAGCAGCTGGCTATACCTCCAACAACACATACACATTTTATTTTTTAAAATCTAATATTTTGTATTATTATTTACACGTCTTTAACATTCTCATTGAAATGTGATGAGCATTGGTATGTGAAACTAAATCAGAAAATAACTGACCTCAGAAAGTGACGTATAAACCAGTAGTGAAAGCATTTCAATAAAGGCAGTATTAAATTGTCTGTTGGAGCAACAGCACTCCTGGTGTGCTGCCTTTGGAGCTATACTTTGTCACCTGTTGTTTGTTTCAATGAGTGGCACAAACGACATGGAATGGAAGAGGAGCATCTCAGGTGATCCCTTCAGAGAGTTTCAGCAAGTCTGATAGAAGACATAAGCAGTCTTTCTGAGTTGCTAAACGCTTCTGCATCACCTGCATGTAATAGTTTCCTGCCATAAAGTGTTTCTATCTCAACACACATGAAGGGAAATGAATGAATTATGAGTAAGAGATGCTACTTATGTGTGCCTTACTTTGGGAATTCCCATACGATCTGTTTGGCATTGTGGGAAGAGAATCTTAACCTAGATATTTGGTTGATAAAACAAAGGAGCAATAGCATTCTTTTGTTGATGTACTTGTGAAGGCACAATCTAAAGCAGGCCAGTCGGCTGTTAGGAACTGTGGGAGTTGAAGTCCAAAACACTTAGAGGGCCAAAGTTCGCCCATGCCTATCTAGAGCTATAGAATTCTGAGATATTATCTAGGTAGCTATTGCAGCTATTGCCATGTAAATTGGCAGAAAGGTAGGTAATGATAGTGTGCATAAATTATCAAAATTTGGTTGATACAGTGCTTGCAGTTCTGGAGGAATTCTTATTTTTGGTTCTCATAGACAGCACGGGGATTTGGTTAACCACTTAAAATTCTTGAGTAAACCAGGGGTTTTCTTAACTGAAATTTTTGGATGGGAGGGGTTGAACCCATACCACCTCCCCCTTACATGCTTTATTTGAAAGGATGTCTAATAATATAAAACTTTATTTGTATACCACTCTATCTCCCCTAAGCGACTCAGGGTGGTTTCCACACAAGCAAAGCAACACAAAAACATACAAAGTAGCTATTTAAAACATAGACATAAAACTATTAACACAATCCTATACATTAAAAGACCAATTCCAACACTATTCTATTTCGCCAAATGGACAGTGGACAGAATTTCAAGTGGACCTAGTCAGTTTGAAAAGGCTGGGCCGGGGCTAGTGTAGTGGTAATACAGGTCCAGGAAATGGGTAAAGTGCAAAGATCAGTCCTAACTAATGGCTAGAGAGGGGCCTGCAGCTACTAATTTCCAGGGTCTACTGAACAACTACGAGAATTGAATGAAAAGTAATGCCTCCACCTTTGTTACTTGGGTTTGGATGGGAATATTTTAATAAATCAAATGCAGAAATAATCCTTAGAATGTGCTCTTTAACTTGCTTGAAATTTCTCTCTGAGTGATATGACAATTGTCCTGAATCAATCAGTCAACCTTTTGCTTGTGAAACTCGGTGGTTGCTGTCACAGGACATCCAACTCTTTGTTTGTCATGCTAGTCAGATGTTCCCACCCCAGCATCTTTAAACTTACTCGCCCAATGACGCACAGTACTCACATCAACACTATCACCATAAACAGCTTGCATTCTCTGATGAATCTCCTTTGGGGTGACACCTTCTGCTGCCAAGAATTCAATGACTGCATGTTGCTTAAGTCTCATTGACTGACCGTCTGCACAGGGTTCCATACTTCACACTTTAACATCACAATCATTCAATGCTAAGGCTTCCTGCCAAAATGGAACTGTAGAGGAAAGTCTATTGAACAAGCCAGTACCTGTCCCACACCAGTACTGCCATCTGTTAAGTTATGCAGGTGGAGGCATTACTTTTCATTCAATCCTTGTATATAAAAAAAGGTCTGGGTCATGGCTAGTACCACGAGATGAAAGAGAACCATGGGAGTCAGTATAGTGCAAGATCAGGTCCTAACTGATGGCCTGGGGCCAAAGACTAATCATTTTCAAAAGCCTGATGGAACCACCAAGTCTTCAGGTCCCATTTAGACATCAGAAATAATTTCTTGGTGGTAAAAACTATTCAACAATGGAATATGCTGTTTTGGAGCCTCCTTCCCTGGAGACAGGGCCATAGCCAGGATTTTGATTCCGGGGCTGAGTTTGGTTCGGGGGGCTGAGACTGGGTGGAAGAGGGTCTCCCCTAGCAAACCTTTTGTATTGTTATCCCAATAACCCCATTAATGTGGGATATAATGAGCATGGTGATCAGATCATGATATGAATAAACATAACAGTTTAAATAATGTACCAGTAAGGCCTTTTCGCGGACCACCCTGAGAATTTCGGGGGGGGGGGGCTGAAGCCCCCTTAGCCCCCCCTGGCTACATGCCTGCCTGGAGATGTTTAAATAGAGGCTAGACAGCCTTTTGTCAGGAGTGCTTTGATTTTGGACTTCATCCCATGGCTTTTGGACACTTGTTTTAGGTGTTTTCTATGGGATCTAATGCTTGCCATCCCATGATGTTAATTCCGTTTTGTACACATTGTGTTGGATTCCATAGCAAAACTGTTTTCAGCCTCTTCATTTTGAAATCCAGTTAGAAATAATCTTCACTGTTATAGGGTGTATCATTACTGTCTTTTTTTAGGTGGGTTCCGTCATTTACTTTGCATTTCATCTACTTTCTCATGATGTGTCAGGTGGGCGTGCATCATGGGTGGTCTTTTAGCATGTCTCTTTCTGCTCTTTCTTTCACATCTGTAGATAAGTAACTGGTGAATGTACTTGCACAATTTCTGGAGAAGGAAAACAAGAAAGGAAAGGGTTGGGTGGCCTGCCAACAAGATTGAACAAGATGATCATTCACTGTGTGATAAGGACAAATGCATGTGGTTTAATTCAAGATAGGCATGTGTGCTGTTTTGAGTATTTTTTTCATCAGATATCAGGACGATTTACATATGGAACACTATGGGATGCATACTCTGCCCCCTTCAGTGAGATTAGGCTCTATTAATTCCTTCATTACAAGGGGTTGTGATTGGATGGCACTTAAGGCCCCTCCAACTCTATGATTCTATCTATTTAAAATTTGGGCTAAAACCCAATGCAGATTCAGTGATCACACTTGCATGGAAGCCACCAGACATCACTACATCTGCTGTCACTCTTTCCCTTGAAGTCATGTTTTTCAACTGGCTGCTTCCTCCTGATATTGATTTACTCAGCCATATTATCTCATTGTAGTGCCACCATGAGATAATCCTGTGTGTTTGAAAGAGGTAGTGGTGTCCTGCCTTTTCCTCATAAAGCGTGCTGGCTCACAGAGATGCTTACACAGCAGCACCAGTACTATTGTGATGGGCTTTTTTATGTTGCTTTCTTATTGGGATAGTTTTGGCCTCTTACTCAGGGCTCATCTATGCAGCCATATAACCCAGAATATCAAGACAGATAATCCACAATATCTGCTTTGAACTGAGTTATCTGAGTCCACACCGCCATATAACCTAGCTGAAAGCAGATAAGGTGGGATTTGTTACAGCTGTATGGAAGGGGCCTCAGGAGCATGTCTTGAGGTGGCTGTATACCTGATTAAAGTGTGGAAAAGCAGGCAGCAAACTTGAATTTAAACAGAAACACAATTTATGCTATTCTGTTACTCCTGCTTATCAGCCACACAATACAAAATGATAGAGAGATGGTCCTCAGATAACTATTTTTATCATATTTCTCTTTCAAAGCAAATATGGAAGTTATTACAAAACTGGGCAGCAATATCTGATTGCTATCTTCTGCAAAGGCCTTTGGCAAGACAAAGAGACAATATAAACTAGAGCATGAGAAAAAGCAAGGCATGAAATGAAGGATTTTCAGACATACAATTTCTGATAAAATCTATCTAGTAGATGTGGAATTCACTTGGGAGAGAAGGGGATAAATTACTAAATTCCAGCCTTTGTTCAAAGAAATTAAAGTGAAAATGAAATCATAGCATCCTAGAGTTGGAAAAGACCCATACCTTGGGAAGTAAAAGCTCTCCTGGCCACCACCGAGACCTGGGGCTCCAGGCTCAGCGATGAGTCCAGGATCACTCATAGACTGCGAACCTATGCCTTCAGGGGGGTCATGTAAATGCTGAATAATTACATTAAAGGCAGAAAAGAAAATACATAAAAAGATAAAATGAATGGCTTCCTGAAACTTATTATTGCAGTAATTAATAATGAGAGAGCTAGTTTTGGGTAGTGATTTGAATGTTGGACTAGGACTCTGGAGACCAGGTTTTGAATTCCTGCTCATGGTCACACTCTCAATCCAGGACTGTTTGTGATCTTAATCAAAAGCAGGTTGAAAAATTACTTCACATGAAAACCTACTCAGAACTGCCATCTCCCCAGTGTTCTTTCTCAACAGCCTGAATTAAAGTTGTGAACATGCTTAGGTTGTTGCTATTGCTAGATAAGTGGCAATCAGGAGGCCTTAGAGATCTACCTGAAATAACTCAGAGATCGATCAGTAAATCATGATTAACCTATTGTCCAGTCTCTTTTTCAGGCCATGTGATCTTTTTTCCTATAAAGTTATAAGAAGATGTGGGCTCTAATGTCTTAGGACTTTGGTTGGCTGAGTTTGATTCGGGGCTGAGACTGGGTGGAAGAGGGTTTACCCTAGCAAACCTTTTGATTGTTATCCCAATATCTATGAGCATGGTGATCAGATCATGAATAAATAACAGTTTAAATAATCATCTCAGAGTCACAGATCAAAATGAGTCATCTGCACAGTCAAAATGAGTCATGCCATATTTCTAGTGCAATAGAATCAATTTTTGGTCTTCTACAGTTACAGACATGTCATGCTCCCACTTATAAGATTCATCAGTGTTATACAATTTTTCTATACCTCTTGTCATCAAAAGGCTGTGAAGTAGTAACTCCGTGCATTAGCTATGAAAGGTCCTTTTTGCCAAATCTCTATGAAGAATTGTGTGTGTGTGTGTGTGTGCATTTTGTGTTGTTTTGCCAATGTGTGGTACACCAATAATATTTGCTATAGTACCTTCAAATCAGTCTTTATAATCGGAATTGGGGGAGGTTTTTTGTATGTCAAAGCCAATGATCAGATCATTTTCAAATAAAAGTTAATATTTGTTGTTTGAATTTTGATGTCATCTCCCTTCAAAGCTGAGGGATTATTTTAGCAAATGTCTGAATATTCATATTATTATAATGATTAATTACAATCAAGTAATTAGCTACAGAATATTCAGCAACCAAGATGCTTCTTTATATTTATATTAAGCTCATAAACAGTTGATGTTGACAATTGACTAATATATTTCAGAAACGGTCCCAACCTACAGGCACCAAGGCTGATTTTATAACATTGAATGAATGTAGTTTGACACCACTTTAACAGCCATGGCTCAATGTTATGGAATCCTGGGAGTTGTAGTTTGATGGGGCATCATAATTATTTGGCAAAGAAGCCTAAAGAACTTAAAAACTACCTTCCATAGTATTTGTCCACGACAATTCAAATGTCATAAAACTACATTAATTCTACAGTGCAAATACACCCATTGAGGTGTATTTTGAAGGGACCTATCCCCACCTTTTTTTCTTCTAGATAAATTATCTTTGTACCCTTGGCAGCCTCCTAGTACAAAATCCAAGGGGAAATGGTATGGGATGGAGGGCCAGTCAAGTAGTCAAAAGAAGACTAGACATTCGGGGAACAGTTAATTTGAAGTGTAGTGCTGTAGAAGAGTTCCGTGGACACCACAAACCGAGAAGACAAATAAATGGTCCCACAGCAAATCATACCTGGCCCCATCATGAGAGACTAATTAAAAAAGACAATAGTGCATGGCAAAGGAGAAGGCAGTAGGGAAAGAGAAAGACCATATTACAGATTGATAGACTCGGTCAAGCAGCCACATTGAAGAATGTTGAATAACAGGTAAAAATAAGCAGGCAAAGAGGTGTGTTGTGGCCAAAGCATGTGCCAGCGTTTCTTTGCGTTGACCTTTTTACTGTTGAAAAAAGTAAAGCCACAAGACTTAGCATCCTGATTGTGATAGACAGAGAAATGTGAGAAAGAAAACCAAGTCTTCACAGAGGCGAGAGCACTTTGGACCTGTGTTTCTTGGAGTACAGCCCAGTACTTCACCCTCTCACACTTCCTGGTGCAGAAGAGCAGAATGAGAATAAAGAAATAAGAAACTGAGTTCAACATCCATGATAGCTTCCTTGGGCCTTTATAGGAGCCTGTTGTGTTTTTGCAATACCAAACTGGACAAAGCATATTATTTGGGAACACAGAAGTGCTGTACCAGTCTAACAACTACCATGTCAGACTACATAGAGAAGCCATTGAAATCCATAAGAACATGGCAATTTCAACAGAAAGGAGGAAACCATGAAAATGTTACAAAATCTGGCTACCAGTGTTAAAAGAAACCTCTAAAATTATAACAGTAAATAAAGAATAACACTAAAAGGGGGAACTCCAGACAAGAAACAATCAGGGACAGCTAATCACCTCTCGACAGTCGTACATATTTAAAATTAAAAACCAGTTCAGTCCTAATTTTCATCGGGCAATACAGGTACTGTAGGCTGTATTTCAGAGGAAGGAACTAGCAAACCACCTCTGAGTATTTCTTGTATAAGAACACCCTCTAAATCCATAGAGTTATGACAAATCAAGAGTCACTTTGGAGACAAATCATTTTCAAAGTGATTTCTTGTTTCAGTTTATGTTTTGCTGGTCCTGGGAGCCATAAAATAATTTGCAAAATTTCCATGACTGGTGACAGGGGGGATAAAGCCTTAGTAGGTCCCTAGTTCATTGTTTACATTGTCATCCCAAATTATATTACAAATTCAACATTTGTTCATAAAAATACGTCCTTAGCAAGAAAATTTGAATTACTAAATGTTTTTAAAACATATTAGGGGTCCTAATAAAAAGGAATATTATCTGTCTGTGATTTTTGTTTCTGCTGAGGACCTCAAAGCTCCAGTGATCTGTGTGAATGGACCACATTTATTTATTTATTTATTTACGTCATTTATATTCTGCCCTTCTCACCCCGCAGGGGACTCAGGGCGGATCACAATGCACATATACAGGCAAACATTCAATGCCATTGACATACAACATATATAGACAGACATAGAGGCAATTTAACATTCCAGCTTCTGTCCAGATTTATGACCTCGTAAATCAGTTAAATTTAGCCGCCCCACAAAGTTGTACCTAAATTTCCAACTTGACAGATGCAACTGTCTTTTGGATTGCAAAAGTTGGCAACGAGCTACACAAATTGGCCGAGAGCTCACCCTGACCAGGCAGGCCTCAAACTCATGACCTTCTGGTCAGTAGAGATCTTATGTAGCTGACACCCAGCCAGCTGCGCCACATTCCTGATGGCATTGTAAGTGTAATATTGGGGTTCTCAAGCTGCATGTTATGTAGCCTTGGATCATTCTTGCCTCCAAAGATTTGATTTAAAACAAATCCAGACACATTTTGAATAAAATCAGAGGGAAAGCATGTGGAAACACTGCTCAAGTTTTGTGTTGCAAGCCTCTAAAATTGTCTTTTGCTTGTATTCCTAAATCTTCTCTTCTATGGATGCTCAAACAGCTCAAGGAAAGCCGTTCCGAATTCAGTAATGACAGGAGGGCAAAGAGGGAAACTTTCCATGCCTTTCTGGTGCTCAGATGTAGCAATTAAGACCCCTTTGGGGTTCTTTATAAAAAAACAAGTCACAAAAGCGTAGAAAGAGAAATCATGTTGTATTTTGAGCCTTAGAGGTCTCTTCTATGTGATTTCCCTTCATAGAAATTGTCTATATTCCGATGCACACATGACTGACAGATTCTTCTGTATAACATCATGTGCCCTTCAGACACAACAAAAGCTCTGCAGTTATCAGACTATACTAAAGCCAAGGTTAATCATGAATCCCAGCGGCTTTTCATTACCAAGTAACTCACAGATGCTAGCCCCCCTATTTGTATGTGTGTATCATGGAGGGGAGTATATTTATTTCCATTTGCATAACATTCAAAAATGGCACTCACAGCATTGCTTTCTGGTAGATATTATCTGAAAAATAACATAAAGGCATCATCTCTGTTATCTACTAAACTAGACTTCTATTTAGTCTTACATTTCTGACTCTGCGTTCAACAAGAAAAATTAGTTCTAGTTTTTCCTCAATGGTTTTCATACTGATGTTGTTAAAAGAAGGCAAAACCTTGTGCACACTTAGGTTGTGTTTTAAACTCCAGGTTTTATTCTGTGGTCTATATTTAAAATAAGTTCATGCTGAAGTCTATCTTCATCTAATGCAGAAGCAGGGAGCCTGTCCAGATTTTATTGAAATACACAGTCCCATAATTTCCTGCCATTGACTCTACTGTCTGAGGCTGGTGAAAGTCACCAACATTTGGATAACTACAGGTTTCCTGCTGCTCATCTGATAACCCAAGATTCTAAAAGTTACCCCAAACATTGATGCTATTCTTGGGCATCCACAATACAGTGATTGTTGACTACAGCTTCCCTATTGCTAATGTAATAGACCAGGATGCTAGACATTACCCCAAACCTTGATGTTACTCTTGGGCACCTAAGCTATGGGGGAGGGAAGGAGCCATAAATCATGAATTTTGTTGTCAAAGACCTCATTGCTATTCTGTTAGTAAATGGCAATGAGAAAATTTTGAGCCATCCTAATTTTTGGGAGTTTTCTTCTCAAATTCTTCCATAGTCTAGACCAAGAATGATGGGAATTGTAACCTCACAATAGCTAAAAAGCCACAGTGTTCTTGTTCTCACAACTTAGACTGTTAATTCTTTTTTTACTTCCATTCACACTATAGTAATAATATCAACATTATCCTATCTTGAATAATGAAAGCAATTTGAGAGTGTAACTGACACTTTAGCTGTCACGGTCCAATCCTATGGAGTCTTGGGATTTTTAGTTTGGTGAGGGACTCAGAATTCTCTGACACTGACCTCTGAGGCTCTCTCCTACATAGAACTCAAAGATCTTCACTAATCTTGGGATTCTGTAGGATAGAAATGTGACAGTTAAAATTGTCTCAAGATGAGTAATATATATATACAGTTTTAAGAGATTTTTCAGCCAGTGCAAAATATTATTTTACTTTCCCAAATATTTTCAAGATGGGAGTTCCTTAGACTCACCGCCCTTGTATTTCAACATCTCTTTCTTTTTTCAGTCCTTTCGTTCTGACTCTCCCTGCTGTGTTTGCTCCCCAAGACATTATCTGAGCTGCTTTCTCGGCTTGTTTCATTTGTAACAACTGGCTCCCTTTGTTCTTTCTTAGGGAATACATTTATGTCTCTCCTCTTCTGCTTTATTACATTGGCTGCTAAGATGAGATGGCATCTGAACTCTTGAGTACCACAGAGTTTACTGTGGAAAGTTTAAAATGATAAAAATAAGAATACTACATTGTATTGGAGCAAAAGATGTGGGTCCTGAATTGACTGACATTGACAAGGTAAATAAATGAGAAACAAATTAGCTAATTAGTCGAAGGGAAACTTGAAGTACATACAAATGTATACACATAACTACATTTCCTATTGCAACATGGTGAGGTTTTCTATCCAGTTTGGAGAGATTTTTCACATTTATATTGAAAAATGTGCAGAACTAAAAATGTTTTTATAGGCTGGTTATAGTGGTGACATTGAAATTGTTGTTCTCTTTGTCTTTGCTGTTGGAGACCACTGCCACTGTGCGGATACTAAACTGATATGCAAAGGGTTAAAAGAGAGCCAAGAAACAGAGTTTCAACAAAATGGAGACTCAAAAGACTAGTGGTTCCAAAGTACATGAATTGGGTAATGAACTTGCTCTGAATGTGTTACATTGGATGTATCCTTCTAAAGCCATTTCATGCCACATGTTTATAACAATATGATTCCATTTTAGCTGACCTGGGGTTTGGTGAGAGACTAGAGTACCAAATCTCCCTTCCTGACTTGCAAATTCCAGAATTTCATAGACTGTTGTCACGGCAGTTAAAGTGGAACTATAGTATTATAACTGTATGGTGTGACAGGAATCTATGCATATTCTTATGCATGTGGTGTAAGTGGGGAAGCAGAATGACCATGGGTATGTGAACCAAAATTTTTGAACATCACTTTGCTTGCATGGGAGATTAAGGCAATGATTCTGTGGTTACTGTAGTGTCTGGTGCCCCTTTCTTGGGGATTAGAAGGTATATAAAGCATTTCCAATCTTTGGGCTTGTGTTCGGTTTTTCAGATTGGATGACAAATTTAGTTTGAACTAGGAAGGATTCTGCTTCTGTAGCCCGAAGAACCTCTATTGGTATGACATATGTTCCTGGTGATTAATTTTCCTCCAAGTGATCTTAGTTCAGCCTCTTCTTCACTTTCTACCTCCTTAAATGAATTTGTCATCTTTCAATCATTTTTGTATAGTTCTTCAGTGTGTCATTTCCATCATCTTTATCTTTGTACTTGGTCATGTAATGTCCCCTGATGGTCATAGAGCATTCCCTCTCATGGTTTAGAGTTCCCTTTGATTTCTCAGATCTTGTAAAATAAGTCCCTTTTTCGTTGTCCTCTTCTAGCTCAGCATCGATTATTATAGTAGTTTTCCTTGTCCCTGCTCAAAAGTCTCAAAATAGTTACATTCAGAGTTCTTACACTTTTTCTGTCACCTTTTACTTTTGCTTCTTACTTGTCCTTAACTGTTTGAAAAGTTTTATCTGTCATCCATTGAAGCTTCTCTTTGTTTTTGGCTGCAGGTAGTGTCTTTTGCATTCCTCTCTGACAATGTCCTTGGTTTAGTTGAAAGTTTTTTCTAATTAATTTAGCTTAATATTGCAATTTTTCTACAGTATCTTTACATTCTTCAGGATGTTCTTTATGTTGTATTTTGGCACAAAAATTAATGTATAGGAGTATTCTTGTTTAGCTTTACTCTCTCTGTATAGAAGTGTATAGTTTGTTTGTAGGGAGTATAGAGGTTCTCTATCTTCTGCCACCAATTTTGCTTCCATTCTATTTTATTTTTATATGTCTGTATCCCTAAACTACAAATCCTAATATTCTTTATGATATCAGTTAAAGTGGTATGATGGTATATATTTATGTGGTGTGAAAGAGTCCTTATTCTATGACAATCAGAGATAAATCAGAAGCCTAGAGCTTAGAAGAATTACATTTTGAGATTGTAAGTCCCAGTCCCCAGATATCACAGCCACTACTGGCCCTGGAGTCCAAAGCAAAACCTTTCCCCAGTTCTGTTCTTTATATGTCCAGTATTCCAGTGGCTGGATGAAACTCTGGGTTAATAATTTTCTACTCAAGTATTTATTATGTAATTAGAATATGTTCCATCATGGCAAACAGATAGATGTTGACCTACTTCACCATCTTCTTTACATCAGGGCTGCCCAAGTGTGCTCTTTCTAATGAGGGTAAATAGTAGGCATGAGAAAAAAGTTATGAAAATGAAATGATTCGGAAGAAATTCGTAAGAAATGCTACTTTTGAGTATTTCCGCATCTGGAGCGCCAACCAGGAAGTGGACTTTCTTTATAGAACTCGGGGCCAGGATTTTCTTAAGTGTCGTTATTAGGTCGTAAGGGGGCACCCTCCTTCTCTCTCACCACCCTCCCCTCCCTTGCCAATAAGTATTATGGCAAGGCAAGCCCTAAACTCGCTCCTTCTTTCGGCGGAAGCCTGGAAAAATGTAAACAGAGAGGATTACTCAGAAGTAAATCTGCAAAGGAGGGCACTTTGGATGAAGTGCCCTCCTTGTGGATTTTACTTCTGAGTAAACCTCTCTGTTTACATTTTTTCAGGGCTTCCATGCCTCTCCTGCCTGCCATGATCTAAAGCATCAAAGAGTATTGGGGTGAGAAACCAACCTAATGTATAATAGAATGAATGCTACTGTAAGTGCCTAATATTATAAGTAATCCAACTGGTCATATACCTACATTCCATGCACATGCAATAATACAGCAGTAATAACAATGGGTATAAGAAGAGGTATAATTCAAACCGAAGTATTCTGACTGTGGTCCCTCCTCAATTGGTGCAAACTGCAAAAGGCTCTTCTCTATGAACCCGGGAAAAGCCAAAAGCCAGTGTTTGCTGCCTGGGTGCACACACATACATATTCTTTGGGGGAATTTGCTGCAGAATCTTCTCTATGAGCCCGGATTCTGCAGCAAATCCCCCCCCCCCCCAAGAATATGTATGTGTGTGCACCCAGGCAGCAAACGCTGTGCCCGGGCTTTTGGCTTTTCCCGCTCATAGAGAAGAGCCTTTTGCAGTTTGCACCGCTTGAGGAGGGACCACAGTCAGAATACTTCGGTTTGAATTTTACCTCTTCTTATACCCATTGTTATTACTGCTGTATTATTGCATGTGCATGGAATGTAGGTATATGACCAGTTGGATTACTTATAATATTTAGGCACTTACTCTATAAGTTAGCATTCATTCTATTATACATTAGGTTGGTGCCAAGCCTTGATGCGCTTTAGATCCTGGCAGGGCAGGAGGAGTGGGGCCTCCTGCCCCTTCTGCCTGCCAGGATCTAAAGCCTTGAAGAGGCTTCATGAGGGGCCAACTTCAGCCCTCCAGGTGTTTTGGACTTCAACTCCCACCATTCCTCACAGCCTCAGGCCTCTTTCTTTTCCTCTCAGCCTGGGCAAACTTGGGCCCTCGCTCCCTCAGGATCGGGGTGAGAGAGAGGCAGCGAGGAGCGAGGGGGGGCTCCTCCTTTTTTTGCTGCTTCCAAGAATAGAATACCCCCCCCCTCCCTCCCTCCCTTCCTATTGGAGAGTCCCATCTAGAATTCAGTGTGATTTATTCAAGTTTTGGCCTACAACTCCCAGAAATCCCAGCCAATTTACCAGCTGTTAGGATTTCTGGGAGTTGTAGGCCAAAACCATCTGGAATGCGCATGCGCTGGCATACGAACTACTAACAAATTTTGTTAGTAATTAAGTTACATTTTAGAAATTTTTGGAAATTTTTTTGTAAGTCTTTCTATTACTAATCAACCCCCCCCCCCCATTAGATTTCCGATTTCCTATTTTTGGGTTCTAAACCATGCCTAGTAAATAGGTTATTGAACTAATTAGCCAAATCTGGACTGGAGAAGGAATAAACTTCATGACAGCAGAATTTGTAGAGGTTTATGAACAACAACCACAACCACAGCAAAGGAGTGAATGGCAGCATTTACTGCCTAACCATCTTTTATACTTTAAATTTTATTGTTTTACCAACAATATGTAGATGAATAATGTAGCTAATTTGAATAGAATGCCTGAGGGCATTGCAAGGATTCTACGTCTTGAGGACCTCATCATATTGTCTTCAATATTGTCTTCATTCTAGGATGCTTCCAGGGTAAAGCCAGAATGGAGCCTGCTGGAGCTTATCACATGATGCAGGACTACTTCTGACAGGGCTTCATCCTGGCTCCATGTTGGAAATGTCCTAGGACTGAGTTCTGAGAACATGGGAGGCTTCCTGTGTTCTCATTAGCTAAGCAGGGGAAATCACAGGAAGAAGCCGGGTAGCAATGGTTTCTCCCGTGGGGTGGCAAATGGGGTGATGTGTTAACAGTTATCCCTGCTACCTGCCAGATTTGCCCCATTGCCCCACTGTTTTTTTATTTATTTATCACATTTCTATACTGCCCCTCTCAGCCCGAAGGCCACTCGGGGTGGTTTACACAAGGCAGTCTCTGCCCTCCAATCAAAACATGAGCAAAACATACCAAACAATAACCATATAACACAACAATTAGCAATTAAAACATACAATTACAGTCTAAGCGTCACGTTGAAATCACTTTCTGTCACATCGTCGTCATTCCATATATCTAATTAAAATGTTATATTTCATCAGCAAATGCCTGCTCAAACAGCCAGGTCTTGATTTTTTTGTGAAATGTTAGGAGGGAAGGGGCCAATCTGATGTCACTAGGGATGGCGTTCCAAAGCCGAGGAGCCACTAGTGAAAAGGTCCTTTCTCTCGTCCCCGCCAATCGCGCCTGCGAAGAAGGCGGGACCAAGAGCAGGGCCTTTCCGGATAATCTTAAACATCTCGATGGTTCATAAGGGGAGACAGGTAAGTTGGACCAGAACCGTTTAGGGCTTTAAAGGCTAAAGCCAGCACTTTGAATTGTGCCCGGTAGCAAACTGGCAGCCAGTGGAGCTGGCACAACAGGGGAGTTGTACGCTCTGAATGGCGCTCCTATTATCAACCTGGCTGCTGTCCATTGGACTAGTTGCAACTTCCAAACAGTCTTCAAAGGCAACCCCACATAGAGAGCGTTGCAGTAATCTATATGGGATGTAACCAGAGCATGGACCACCATGGCCAAGTCAGACTTCTGAAGATACGGGCGCAGCTGGTGCACAAGTTTTAACTGTACAGATGCTCCCCTGGTCACTGCCAAAACCTGGGGTTCCAGGCTCAGCAATGAGTCCAGGATCACACCCAGACTGCGAACCTGTGTCTTCAGGGGGAGTGTAACCCCGTCTAACACAGGCTGTAACCCTATGCCCTGTTCGGCCTTTCGACTGACCAGGAGTGCCTCTGTCTTGTCTGGATTCAATCTCAATTTGTTAGCCCTCATCCAGTCTGACACAGCGGCCAAGCACCGGTTCAGGATCTGAACAGCCTCCTTAGTAGTAGGTGGGAAGGAGTGACAGAGTTGGACATCATCTGCGTACAGATGGGCCATATAAATGCTGCAAATAAATGTTTGGAGAAACTAGAGGAAGTTCTCAGGGGCAACATGTCTCCTTATCGCTGATTAGGGGTAGATTTAACCTCCGATTCCTAGTAAAACTGAATTACTATATCACAAAATGATTGAGGTCTGAAATGGTGTGCCACCAACATGGAAGTGTTTGGAAACCTCTGGTCTA
Source organism: Anolis apletophallus (assembly GCA_030556195.1). Lineage (NCBI taxonomy): Eukaryota > Metazoa > Chordata > Lepidosauria > Squamata > Anolidae > Anolis > Anolis apletophallus. The sequence continues at coordinate 52,640,064 of JARBWK010000004.1, read as the reverse complement.
AATGTTAGGCTGGATGCCATAGCCACGTGTTTCTTGTCAGTTTAAAGATGGCAGCCAAGTTTCCAAAAGTGATGTTTATAACGACTCATACACAGCATTCACTATTGCTAAGGAATTTGCATATGCATATCATTCAGCCAGCATGGCCCTCTGGAAAACTTACTTTTAAATCTATAGTTCACAGAATGCTCACTGGCTATCCTAGATGGAGGATTCTCAGCATTGTCTAAAAAACTAATTTTTTTAAGCTCTAGATTCGAGGGCATGTTCTGCAAGCAATACATTCAATAGGTGGGGAAAGAGAGGGAGAGAGAAAGAAATATTTAACATAAGCAGAAAAGTTTCCAAAAACAGGATCAAATAACTCAGAGCAATATCCATCTTTGTAGTTATCATGAATCAAACAGAGGCATTAAAACATTAAATCAAACCCTCGAATGGTTTCCAAGCAAAAACGTTTGTGGTTTCACTACATCCGCCAGATGCTGAAAAATAATCTCCTCATTTGTTGGAAGCTTTCATCCATGGAAAGCAAAACATTATTGCCCTTCCAGTAGAAAAGTTACAGGAGACCCCTTCTCTTCCTTTCATCTTGCTGCAACCATTCCATACAAGTCTACTCAAAGTAAACCCAGGTGATTTTAGAGGGATTAACTCCCAGTTAAACATGCCGATAATTCAGAGTTCAGGAAGGTTCCTTTTTTGAGCTATGCCTCTCTGAAAGGCTAGTGCTTGTTCTGGCTGGAGGCCTCTGGAAACTATAGTGCAAAAAGGAGAACTTTTCCCATTTCTGCTATAATTGCAGCCTGTTTCTTGCAGATTGTCTGCTCTGGCAAAAGGCAACAAAACCCATTTGGAAGCTAGTGCCAGCGCCATCTTTCACACAGAAAATAATACTTTGCCATGCTATGTGCTTTGTTGATTCTAAATGGCTGGAGTGTACTTGCCATTTGGGTTCCTGCATGGCTCCATTAAAATTATAATTATATCTTTAAAAAGGGAGATAATGAGTGCTGAAATTAAAGCTCAAAGCTCAACCTTTTCCCCTGAAGAAGAGGAAATGAACAAAATGTTCTAGCTTGTTATTATTAAAGAAAACCTGAAGTTCCTGGTGTGATGAAATTTGTGCTATTAAGAGCATGACAGTGACAGAGCTGTGAGCTGCTGAGCACAGTTCAGCTGTGACTCAGTGTCTTGATGTAACCAATTGAACCATTTCTGTTCTATCAGTTTTATTTGCTTGCCAATCCCCTTCAGAATGTATGCTTGAGGAGGGAAACTTCAAAAAACCACTAGGATGGGATTTCAGTGTTAATTACACATGTAGAATAAAGTTCAGAGAAAGGGGTGCAAGGATCTATTCAGCTCCATCCTTTTTCGATTTTCATGTGTTGTTGTGGGCCTTCAAGTTATTTCCAACTCATGATGAGTCTAAAAGGAACCTGAGCAAGATTTTTTCAGATCCATTTGCCTTTGCCTTCTTTTGAGCCTGAGAAAGTATGGCGTGCCCAGGAATGCACGGCGAGTTTCCATGACTGGATTCAAAGAGTTGCAGTCCAGCATTCAAATCAGTACATCATACTGGCCCTCTTCGAACTTCGAGTGTTTGGACAATAAACAAACTTTGCATTGCATGGGTTTGTGAACAGTTTTAGACCACAAATAATATTCTAGTGTATCGTGGGCAGGGATGTAAAAAAATACACTCAAAGGTTTATGCCCTCAACAAGAAAGGATGCCATAACACCTCAAGACATCTAGTCTAAAAGGGGGAACAATAATAATAATCTTTATTTATACCCCACCACCATCTCTCCAATGAGGACTTGGGGCGGCTTACATGAGGCCGAGCCCAACAACACAATACAATAAATGAAATTAAAACACACACAATAACATGGTAAATTACATAAACGTAAAAATATAGAGCAAACAATAAAAAATTAAAATCAATCATAATTCAGTGAATGCGACAGTGGCAATAAGTGGGCTGCATGTACAGAATAAAATACTAAAGCTAAAAACTAAAGATAAAAAAACGGTGAAATAAGGATGGAGCAGAGTACTTGTAGAGGAGAAACTCTTCGGAAATGAGGTCAAGAAGGGTCTTCGTATAGAAGAGAGGGAGGCATACTCTAAGGGCAAACGTTGAGGGGTAGCAGCAATATCAGGTTGTATGGTTAATCACCAAAAGCACAACGGAAGAGCTAGGTTTTGAGATTCTTCTTAAAACTTTCTAAGGTGGGGGCTCGCCTAATCTCACCGGGTAGTGTATTCCAAAGTCGGGGGGCCACTGAGGAGAAAGCTCTCTCTCTCTCTTGATCCTGCAAGGGGGGGCCTGAGACAACAGCAGGGGCGAAAGAAGAAAGGAACCCAGCCAATATAAATAAACTTCTCTATTTTTCTTTAATAATTTGTTTTGTTGTTGTTGCTATGTGTCACAGATCACTCTTGTTTGGGTGCAAAAATGTTTATGCAAGAGTGATTGTTTTTGAACATATTTTATTTATTTTATTTTATTTATTATTTCGATTTGTATACCATCCTTTCCAGATGGCTCAGGACGGTTTACAATGTATCGAACTACAATTGATAGAGATATGCACAAGCAAGTAATTTCACTCCACTTGAGAAGAAAGATTTTGAAAATTTTTATTCTTGTGTGCAAGACCAAACTAAGCTTGCATTGTGTCTACAGAATCAAGAATATTCTGACAAAAAATCCAGAGACAGAAAACACACAATAAGATTTTTAAAATGCAATTAGATAGCATAAAATACTTATTTTCCAAATTGTGGGGTGTTTCCTGACCCAGTGATTTTTATGATTTTTTTTGCCTCAAATGGGACAAATTTGCTGGCAACAGAAGGCATCGCTTCTGCTTTCCTGCATCATAGTTCACTGAAAAACAGCATGGGATCTTTATAGTATAGCTACAGGGGATCCCCAATTGGGAATTCTGCATTAAATTTTCTTTCCATCTCTTAAATTTCTAGTATTGCAGAGAGTGAGATATTGAAAACTGTTCAAGCCTAGAACTCATCTATTTGCTGTTTTCAAAGTTTCCTTTGATAACTTTACTTGCTCTTTTTCTTAGGGAAGTGAAAGAAAAATTAATGATGTTATCACACCAGAGATTTAAGTGGGCTGCCCAGAATTTCTGGCTGCCTGCAGATTCTGGAAAATGTAGTTTATGGTGAGATCTTTTGAATTCTCAGCTACAGAGGTCCTCGCTTTTCCGAACTACATTTCCCAGAATTCTGTGGGCAGCAAAAATGCAAGGCTGCCCTGGTATGATGTGGCTAGACCAAGGGTGGGCAATTACCAGCCCTCCAGGTGTTTTGGACTTAAACTCACAGAAATCCTAAGAGCTGGTAAACTGGCTAGGATTTCTAGGGAGTTGAAGTCCAAAACACCTGGAGGGCCGGTAATTGCCCACCCCTGGCTAGACAATAAAATCGGGTGAATTAGTGACAAATGCCAATGGTGCTTTTACACTGTAGAATTCATGACATTCTGTCATTGCTCAATGTTACAAATCACGGGATTGTACTTTGGCGAAGCACCAGCACAATTTGGCAGAGAAGGCTAAAGACCTTGGAAGTCCACAACCTCCATGATTCCATAGCATTGAACCAGGGCAGTTAAAGTATTATCAAACTACATTAATTATGCAAAGTAGATGCACGTTGAGATATTTAATGATACCTTTTTAAAAAGCTTTTTGTTTAGATTTGACTTTTGGAGCTTGTCTACACAAACACCCAAACCAAGATTCATCCTGAATGGACTGCTAGCTATCCTCATGACATACAGTGGTTTGCAGCGAGTATTGGCAGCTGGGGTAGCTTTAAATGGCCATTATCCCTGCAAGCTGAATTCTAACAATTCCCCTCCGCAACACTAGAGATAGTAGCTGGTTGCTCCCATATCAGTGGAGCAGTTAACCTGGCCTGGGATCTAGTTCAGCAGCTACGCAGAATGCTGAACCTGTTTTGGGGGATGATATTCAGTACTTTAGATCAGTGAAGGTTGGACTAAAATCTGGAGTTGCCACTCAACTGTCATGGAAGCCACCAACCACCATCTCTGAGGGTGTACTTTGAAACAACTAACTTTGTATTTAATTTTGTCAGACAACAAGCACTTCTGTTTTACATGACCCAGACACTCATTCCTAACACTATATTTGTATTGGGATGACCAACAAGAAAAATAGTTGACGTCCAAAAGCCATTGGGAGGGCCAGTGCAGTTGCTCTAAGTGAGAAAAAGAAATCAGTGATTGAACTGGCCTCTTAAGTTCTGGCCAAACAGGAAGGACCATTTCAAGTTGGGAAATGCATGTCATCATCTACTTGCTGTATTGTTGAAGGCTTTCATGGCCAGAATCATTGGGTTGTTGTAGGTTTTGTTGGGCTGTATGGCCATGTTCTAGAACAGGCCTGGGCAAACTGGCTGTTAGGAATTGTGGGAGTTGGAGTCCAAAACACCTGGAGGGCCGAAGTTGGCCCAGGTCTGTTCTAGAAGCATTCTCTCCCGATGTTTCACCTGCATCTATGGCATGCATCCTCAGAGGTTGTGAGGATGAGAGAGAATGCTTCTAGTACATGGCCACACAGCCCAAAAATCTACAACCCATCTAATTGCTGTTTAGGATTATATAAATCCAAGTTTAGGATGGTATAAATGAACTTTTAAAAATAAGAACATAAGAAGAGCCATGCTGAATCGGACCTCAGCCCATCTAGTCCAGCATTCTGTATCACACAGTGGCCCACCAGTTGTACACGGGGATCTCGAGCAGAAGGGAGGGCAAAACCCTGACCTGCTCCCAACCCCCCACAAGCAGTACCCAGGGAAATCCTGCCTACCTCAACTAACTCCGAGGTGGCACTTGAATGTTCTTTTCAGTAACTACCGATACAATTGGTATCCATGAATCTGTCTAATCCTGCCTTGAAGTTGTTCAGGCTGACAGCTGTCACAACCTCTTCTGGAAGTGAGTTCCATAGCCCAATGACCCTCTGGGTGAAGAAATATTTCCCTTTATTAGTCCTAATTTTCCTACCTTGGAGCTTCAGGGAGTGCCCTCTAGTCCTAGTGTTTTGTGACAAAGAAAATAATTTTTCTTTATTCACCTTTTCCATCCCATGCATGATTTTATACACTTTGATCAAGTCACCTCTTAAACGCCGTCTTTCAAGGCTGAAAAGACCAAGGCGTTGCAACCTGGTTTCATAAGGGAGCCACTAGGCATGGTTTAGAACCCAAAAATTGTGATTCTAAAATCAAATGGGGGGGGGGGGATTTTTTTTGATTAGTAATAGAAAGACTTACAAAAAATTGCCAAAAAGTTCTAAAATGTAACGTAATTACTAACGAAATTCTAAATTGGTTCTAAAGTCTGAAAAGCAGGGAAACAGGACTGACACTGTTTTAAGCACAGGCAAATCAAGGGACAACATTTCCCTTGGTTTCCTTGCAGGGAGATATAAAGCATTAATATATTATTATTATTAGTAGTAGTAGTAGTATTAAATAAAATAGTCAAGGCTTGCTTCTCCAGAGCATTTATTAGAATTAAATAATAAATTCTAATAGTAAGAATGTAGTAAGGGTGATAGTGACCTGAGGGTATGAGGAACGTGCTCTTGGTAAACTAGAACAGGGCTGTCCAACTGGCCTGGGTCGGGTTATATCTTAGCAGGAAAGGGGCCACCAAGACGCCCCTTTCCTGCTAAGATATAACCCGACCCAGGCTTGTTGGCTTATATCTTAGCGGGAAAGGGCTGCCGTGCGGGCGGCCCTTTCCTGCTAAGATATAACCCGACCCAGGCTTGGGTCAGCTTATATCTTAGCGGGGAAAGGGCTGCCGTGGGGCGGCCCTTTCCTGCTAAGATATAACCCGACCCAGGCTTGGGTCGGCTTATATCTTAGCGAGGAAAGGGCTGCCGTGCGGGCGGCCCCTTTCCTGCAAAGATATAACCTGACCCAGGCTTGAGTCGGCTTATATCTTAGCGGGGAAAGGGCTGCCGTGCCGGCGGCCCCTTTCCTGCTAAGATATAACCCGACCCAGGCTTGGGTCAGCTTATATCTTAGCGGGGAAAGGGCTGCCGTGCGGGCGGCCCCTTCCCCGCTAAGAAATAACCCGACCCAGGCCTGGGAAACAGGAGGAAACTCGGCCCCGGGCTGCTTCCAAAGCGCGCTTTGGAAGCAGCTCGGGCCTTGATTCGGAGGAATTTCCTCCTGTCTCCCAGGCTATCTCTCAAGCGGAGGGAGAGCCTGGAGAACAGGAGGAAATTCCTCCGATTGGAAACTCGCAGGGGTTAAGGGAGGCATCGATGCTACCCTTTGCTCCTGCGAGTCCCAACCAACCCGTGTTCCCCTTAATACGGGTTGGATTTCTGACCTGGCAGGGGAAGGGAGACATCGATGCCACCCTTCCCCTGCCAGGTCAGAATCCAACCCCGTATTAAGGGAACACGGGAGTGAATTGGGACCTCGCAGGAGCAAAGGGTGGCATCGATGCCTCCCTTAACCCCCTGCGAGTTCATCGGAGAATTTCCTCCTGTTCTCCAGGCTCTCCCTCCGCTTCTGAGAGACAGCCTGGGAAACAGGAGGAAATTCCTCTGAATCAAGGCCCCGAGCTGCTTCCAAAGAGAGATCTTTCTGGAGCTCTTTACAATCAGTTACATTTTTAACTACCCTGAACAATTTAGTGTCGTCTGCAAACTTTGCTACCTCAGAATTCACTCCTACATCCAGATCATTAATGAATAAATTAAAAAGTAACGGACCCAAATGTTTGATGTCAAAAGTATATTGGGGCTGAAAGTATGTGAGAAGAGAAAAAACCTGATTGGTTCTGATCCCCAAGGGTTCCTTGACCAGCAAGGAGCATAGAGTCACTGAATGTAAGTTTAGGATAACTAGATTTTTTGAAAGAGTTGAATTTTTGGAATGTAATGTTCATAATTGAACCAGTAACTTCAGGTGGTTAAGGATTCTGGGAAATGTAGCCCCCCCAATAAAACATACCCAAGTTTTGGCGGCTAGCTACCTGATTTAGTGCATATGTCTTCCAGTTCTTACCCTCTCTTCACCTTTATGAAAACCAATTTCATCCTAAAGTGGTAAGGCTTATTATCTGGAGGAAGCTATTTGTTTAGCTTCATTTGAAGTGAGCATTTCCCCAATTGTATACTTCTGCCCTTTATTTCATGCAGGTTTTATTTTGTATTTGGGGAGTTTCCAAATAACTGGAGGTGATAGTTTTGTGGTACCCCAGAGATATATCACCTTGTTTTTGCAGGTGGTGTTTGGCTTCTGTTTGTCTTCACCATCTTTCAAGTATTTAATGGCCAACTGATAGAAACTCACAGATGACTTGAAAATTATACCCAACCCTTGCTAGCAACATAGTAAATCAAGCAGTGGGCTGTGTTTATGCCTCAGCAGGCATGAAGGTGAAAGTAGATGGCAAAGGAAACAGACAGCATTTCAGCAAGTATGATACCCAGGGGCAAAAGAAAACTACTAACTTCAGTTTCAACACATCTTCTACTCTCATTTTGCCAGAAAACAGATAATCAACGTGCCTTAGCAATATAACAAAGTAATGGTCAAATGGATGGTTTTAGGGCTGATTTTTGATAAAATGGGAGCTGTTCAGATTGGTTAATAGGCCATTGATTGAAGAAAAGGCTTGTTGACAACTCATCCTGTGTGTATACTCTTAAACACTGACATTTTTAGTGTGGTGTTTGCTTTCAGTAGAATACGTCAGTTAAGTCACAGTAAACCTTGAGGGATAAGTCTCCATTGCATAAATGGAAACTCTGGTCTGATTGATACTATAAAACTTGCTAAATCTGAAACTCTGGGCAGAACCCTTGCAGAGTTTGGAAAAGTTACTTTTGATCGCATCTCCCAGAATCCCCCAGCTTTTTGCCATGCTACTGTATTTTGCTGCATTCCATGTTTGTAAATAATGAGACAATTTTTGCAGAAGCTTCATAGATTCTTATCTCAAAGAAGGCAAATCTCATAAAGGCTACCTGCTTGTCACGATGCACGGACTTGACCGGCCCCTTAATCACACACACAGAGACGGACTGAAGGCTAACTACTTTATTGCATATAAAAACAGTTCAAAGATAAAGTCCATTAGAATATAAAGGCAATCCAAAAGGCTTGAAGTAACAATGTCCAAGGTAAACGTAGCAAATAGGCCAAAAGCTTAGCAAGGCTCCGCAAAACTATGCGGATCAGGAAACAGGGCAAGGCTCCGCACAACCAGGCGGATCAGGAACAAAACAAGGCAAGGCAAGGCTTGATGACCACTGGCTAGCTTAGCTTCGTGGTCCCACTCCGCTTCACGCCTATTCAGATGAGACGTGGCCGGAGCACTGAGGATTCGTTCCCACGGATCCTATACTTAATCCCTCGGCCGAGGTCCCCGACGCTCTAGGCTTCTTCGTCTCCAATCGCTGCTCACGGACCTCGGCCGGTCTATGCTCTTAGACCATTCCCTTCTGCTAGACTCGATGTTCCGTCTCCTATCAAAGGTTCGACCTTGTCTCTCCGCAGCTGTGTTTCTATCTCCCTGAGAGCTCTCCTCCCTAGCCATTTCCCATGCGCCTTCTTCCATGTTTTCCCCTGGAGGCTCCTGAGAATTCCGTCCTCCCGGGTGTTCATAGCTGCCAGAATCGCTGTCCATCTGCACCTGGTTATCTATGTCTTCGCTAGGGCCAAACAACATTTCCTCCCATGCCAAGCTCTCTGTGGGCGAAAGAGGCCCATCAGGGGAAAGCTGCCCTTCGCCCCAGTCATCTAGCTCATCCTCTGAATCCTGTTCTGGCACTGCTGGTTCTAATGCTAATGGGACCCCAGGTCCTGACCCCTGCCCTCCAGGCACAAACGAGAACTGCTGTGCTACACTGCTATGGGGAAGTGATCCACTGGTAGTAGACATCTTCCTTTTAAAAAAAACCAACCAGTCAGAACATTTTAATGAATGCTGGTTTTCAAAAGACAGAGCTTCTTCATAAATGGGGGTGGAGGGGAGGACAGCCACAAATCTGGAGAGAATAAAGGGCTCTCAAATTTGGGGATGATACAGGTGAAAGCTTTTTCTAAGAGTCCCAAAAGTGTACCTCTGAAAGGAATTCAGACTGGCACAATAATAGTTAGGTGGTTTCCAGGCTAGCCTAGCCCTAAGCCAATTAGAGGTTTTAAAGGTTAAATCCAATACCTTGAATTGAGCACTAGAAATAACTGACAATATTGTGCCACTTTTTCAGTGTTTCTCCTCTTTATTTATTTATTTATTTATTATTTCCAGCATTTTTACCTCACTCTTCTCAGAGCGGCCTAACAAACACAGTAAAATACAATATAAAAATCCCCAAAACATTCAGCATTAAAATACATTAAAATACAATTAACATTAACACATCATACACATTCATTTAAGTTAAAAACAGTGTTCCGTCCATAAAAAGAGCATGGAGCCATATCCACCAACTTGCCATTAAAATCCAGTCCAAAGTGCTGCATTGTGCTAGTGTGCAAACACCTGGTCCCACAGCCAGGATTTCACTTTTTTCCTGAATGCCAGGAGGGATGGAGTTGAACGTATGTCGCTAGGAAGCCTGTTCCACAGCCGGGGAGCCACCACCGAGAAGGCCCTCTCTCTCATCCCCACCAACCGCATTTGCGTAGTTGGCGGGAGCGAGAGCAGGGCCTCCCCGGAAGATCTTAAGTTACGAGGTGGGACGTAGCGGCAGATGCGTTCAGACAAGTAAGCTGGGCCAGAACCGTATAGAGCTTTAAAGGTCAAAAACAGCACTTTGAATTGAGCCCGGAAGTGGCTCAATTCTCTCTTGCAAACTGTCTCTGCATTAGTAGTCCCACTTTATATCACCAAATCCTCTCCTGACTCCAATTCAGCAGCATCCCAAATTCATGTCACAGCTTTGCTATGTGTCAGAACATGTCAGCAAGATGTATGGCTTCATGGCCATATCTTTCTGCTCTGACAAATAAATGAGCCAATTTCTAGTGTTGCACTCATTCCTGTTGCACAAGTATAGCTTAGGCATGGAAGTTCTTGGGTATTCACTCTTAATATGAAGTTTCATATCGGAAAAGAGCTTGGAGTTTTGCAACAGCCATATTTGTTGTACTCACAGGAGCTGTGCTCCATGGCTTGCCATCTTCACCATCAGCCATCCTAAAACTAGATACTAGCCTTCAACACCTGCTGTGCAGAGAAAGAAGCTCCAAACCTGTGATACCAAAACTCAGGGATTAAAAGACTCTGCCTTTATTTGTATTCCTACTGGAATGTTTCGTGGTACATTTAAAATGTACATTCAGTCCTCCACATTTGCTGGGGTTGGGAGCATAGGGCCCATGTGAAAATAAAAAGAGTGAATTTAAAACTGGCATTTAAAAAAAAAACCCAAAAAACTTGAGAGTACATCTCTCTAGGAATGTCAAGGTCTTTTGGTATCTCTATGGGGAAATTCTGCTGGAAGCAGATCCTAAAATTATGCTGAGATTTTCTCTAGGGATTCCTAAAGATGACATCTTAATCAAACCCATAAATAATCAAATCTGCCAAGCCCACCAACATGGAAAACATTATTACTTTGGGAGCCAATCTAGACTAAAATGTGAGATACTATTTTGTTTGTTTGTTTATTTATTTTGGACATTTCTACCCCACCTTTCTCCAAAGTGGCTTACAACATCATTAAAACTACAGCCTAACATCAACCTTATAATAAATCTATAGAAATAAAAATGTAATGTTCATTTGTGGGATTAACATAAATCAAATACCACTGGATGAATTGATACCAAATTTGGCCACAACACACCTATCAGGCCAATGAGTGACCATCACTCATAAAAATACTGAAAAACACAGCAGAAAAGACTTTAAAAGCCAAAAACCAAAAAAAATTACAACACATGCACAAAACCACACACACACATATATGCAAACATATATACACATTTATTTATTTATTCGTATTTGTGAGTCGCCACATTTGGCATGGCTCGGGGCGATTTACAGCAATGGACTAAAAGTTTAAAAATACAATAAAACACAATACAATACACTGCAAAGAGATGAAGCAAAGTAGGTGACTTCATCGGGAGTCAATACAACAATGGACAGGTCACCGCCCCATTACCCAAAGGCCTGCCGAAACAGGAGGGTTTTGCATGCCTTCCGGAATGCCAGCAAGTCTGTGATGGCACGGACTCCGGAAGGCAGTGCATTCCACAGGATAGGAGCGATTATAGAGAAGGCCCTCCATCTTGTGGCCGTTAGATGGTATGTTTTAAGCTGGGAACCTCCAGAAGCTGATCTGACTCTGAGCGTAGTGGCCTAGTGGGACAATATGGGATGAGGTGGTCCCTAAGGTACACTGGCCCCAGACCGTTTAAGGTCTTAAAGGTCAGTACCAACATCTTGAAAGTGATTCGGCATATACACAAATATATACACACAAAACACATATACACAGACTGGGCCACAGCAACACGCAGCAGGGGACGGCTAGTAAGACATAAAAGTAACATCAACTATATATATAAATAAGAAATAAAGATATAAAAGCCTTAAAATAGTAGAACGATCTAAATGGTAAAATTGGATAAATAGAATACCTCTAAAATTACCAGATAACCATAATAGCAGGACTCAGTAAAATCCGTTAAAAGGTCTTCACTCTGTTCCTAAAAGACATCAAGGTGGGGGCTGCTCTAATTTCTTATGGCAGCTTATTCCATAATTCAGGAGTTGTTCCAAAGAATGTACCATCTCTAGAGATGTTTAGATGTAGGTTGTCCCTTGGGAGAGGACCTGCGACCCGTTGCTCAGGCACTCAAGACCTGGCTTTTTAGCAGAGCTTTTAATGTCTAATGCAGTCTATTTGGTATTGTGTATTTTAATGCTATTGTTTTATGTAAATCGCCTGGAGCAATTTAATGGAGGGCGATTAACAAGTGAGAAACTGATGATGATGATGATGATGATGATGATCTCCTTACTGGATCTAAGTGATCTGCCCAGTCTATAATACCAGACCCGTTGTCTCAAGTAGCCTGGACTAAAACGGTATAGAGCTTTATAGGTTAACACCTACACCTTTAATTAGGTCCAGAAGTAAATTGGCAGCCAGTAGAGCTGTCTCAACAGAGGAGTAGTATGCTCCCTGCAGTCTGCTCCAGTCAGGAAACTGCCTGACATTCTTTGGATGAATTGTAATTTCTGGATAGTTTTCAAGGGAAGTTCCATGTTCTACATTGCATTGCAGCAGTCCACACAGGATGTAACCAGAACATGTACCACCATGACCAAGTCACATTTCTCCAGAAATGGGCACAGCTGGTGTACAAGTTTTAATTGTGCAAAAGCAGCCCTGGTCACTGTGCTTCTAGGTTTAAGTTGGAGTCCAGGACCACCCTCAAACTGTGAACCTGAGATTTCAGGTTCAAGTTGTATCCCTATTCCCAGAGCGATCGTATGCGAGACCAGTAGTATCTCCCTCTTATCTGGTTTAAACTTCAATTTGTTTGTTCTAATGATACCATATCAGTCAAGCCATCTCAAGGACTGTGTCTGCTAAAATCATCGAAGCTGTGAAAATGTAAGTGGAATTTCATTATTGAGATTTATATTACTCTACTTCTGTTTGCAAGTAATAAAAAGTTAAGAGAGAAAAAAGGAAGCTATTCAATATTATGTCACTATTTAACTTTGTTTAACTTTGTTTATTTAACACTGCTCTCCATTGCTGGAAAAATCCTTGCAAGGATACTCCTGAACAGATTAGTTCCGGCTATTGCAGAAGAACTTCTCCCTGAAAGCCAATGCGGCTTCAGAGCAAATAGGAGCACCACAGATATGGTTTTTGCCCTTAGACAACTGCAAGAGAAATGTAGAGAGCAGAACAAAGGACTCTATGTAACATTTGTCGACCTCACCAAAGCCTTCGACACTGTGAGCAGGAAAGGTCTGTGGCAGATCCTGGAACGTCTAGGATGTCCCCCAAGTTCCTCAAAATGATTGTCCTGTTACATGAGGGCCAGCACGGTCAAGTCAGATATGGCGATGCTCTCTCGGAGCCCTTTCTCATAACTAATGGAGTGAAACAAGGTTGTGTTCTTGCACCAACCCTATTTACAATCTTCTTCAGCATGATGCTCCAAGGGCTATGGCAGACCTACAAGAAGAAGACGGCATATATATACGCTATCGTACTGATGGTAGCTTGTTCAACTTAAGCCGTCTGAGGGCTCGCACTAAGACTCTAAACTATCTAGTCCGTGAGCTACTTTTTGCTGACGATGCTGCCCTTGTCGCCCATTCAGAAGCAGCCCTGCAGCGCCTCACATCCTGCTTTGCAACAGCTGCAGAGCTGTTTGGGCTGGAAGTCAGCCTGAAGAAAACAGAAGTCCTCTACCAGCCCGCACCACAGGAAGAACACCACCATCCTCATGTCAGCATAGGCACATCTGTGCTTAAGTCCGTTCAGCAGTTCACCTACCTGGGAAGCATCATCTCTTCAGACGCCAAGATTGACAAAGAGATAGATCACAGATTATCAAAGGCATATAGTGCATTCGGAAGGCTTCACAAAAGAGTCTGGAGCAACAAGCACCTGAGACAAAGCACCAAAATCAGTGTGTACAGAGCTATCATACTGTCCATTCTCCTCTATGGGTCGGAAACATGGGTCACCTATCGCCAACACCTACGACTCCTCGAGCGCTTTCATCAGCGCTGTCTTCGCACAATCCTAAATATACACTGGACCGACTATGTGACGAATGTTGCTGTCCTTGAGCAAGCAGGGATCACCAGCATTGAGGCCATGCTATTGAGAACACAGCTGCGCTGGGCAGGACACGTCTCTAGGATGGAGGACCACCGCCTCCCAAAGATACTACTCTACGGTGAACTCGCCACGGGTCAGCGCAAGAGAGGCGCCCCCCAAAAGAGATATAAGGACTCCCTGAAACAACATCTCAGGCTTGGCCAGATTGATCACCAACAATGGTCCACCCTGGCCTCACATCGGGAGGCATGGAGAAGCACTATCCACAATGCTGCGGCCTCTTTCGAGAAGACACGCCGAATGGGTCTCGAAGAGAAACGACAACGCAGAAAGAACCGCAACTTGGAAAAAACATCACCCAAGGAGACTTTCTGCTGCGCTTTCTGCAACCGAACTTGCCTATCTCAGATTGGCCTTTTTAGTCATCAACGCGCTTGTAAAAAGTGTGGGATGAGTCCTTCCTGAATCTTCGTTCGCGAAGTAATGCCGAGAGAGAGATTTAACTTTGTAATGCAACTCCAGGTTATCTAAGCAGAAAACCCACATTATCTGAATTGAACTGGTTTATCTTAGTCTGCACTACCATATAATCAAGTTCAAAGCAAATAATGTGAATTTTACACAGCTATGTTAAGAGGGCCCCCTTATGTGAAACCTAAGCTGCCAGACTCCTTTAAAACTCCTGTTTCTAACTACAGTATTTACCTAATATTATTCATAGACATCCTTCAGATGTTTTTAGCTTACAGTTCCCATCATTCCTAGACAACATAGCCAGTGCTGAGAGATTCTTTGATTTGCAGTTCATGGGCCATGGTTACCCACAACCTTTAGACTTTTTTTGTATCAGGAGCAACTTGAGAAACTGCAAGTCACTTCTGATGTGAGAGAATTGGCCATCTGCAAGGACGTTGCCCAGGGGATGCCTGGATGTTTAATGTTTTACCATCCTTGTGGGAGGCTTCTCTTATTAATTAATTAATTTATTTATTTATTTATACCATTTATACCCTGTCCTTCTCAACCTCCGAGGAGGGACTCAGGGCAGCTTCCAAACAGGCAACAATTCAATGCCAAACATAATATAAAACATAGTAAAATACAACCATATACATTAAAATAGTTATAACATATACATTAAAACAGTTTGCCAGGTGAAAAATCGTCGTCGACACATGGGGAGCTGGAGCTGACAGAAGGAGCTCAATCCACTTTCTCCAGATTCAAACCTCTGACCTGTCAGTTATCAGTCCTGCTGGCGCAAGGGTTTAACCCAATGTGCCACTTGGGGCTCTTACTTTTCTTGTTTGAGGATAAAGAAGTCTCAAGACTTGATTTCGTTTCTCCTAAGTTATTTCTGAAAATGCTTTCAAAGTAACAGATGAGACAATTGACCATCTCTTCACTGTTTTAAGCCACAATTCTGTTAATTTACCTATTAACCTGTGATTTGAAGGAAATAGATTTTAAAAAATAGATAAATGACCTTTTTTCTCATACATTAAAAGGGGGGATGCTGTAATATTCCTCATTTTTAACACCACTGTGTGATCAAAATTGCAAATCAGCAATAACTAGACAACTAGACTTTGCTCACTTCATCATAGAGGAATTTACAAAGGTCAGATTCCTTCAATATCACCTTTAGACCAAAAACCATCAGTCTGTCTTTTGATAAAATAGAAAAGAGCCAGTATATTTCAGAGGTCCTTCAGCTGTACTGCTTGGGTCTATCTCTTAACTTCCAGGTCCAGTTCAAAGCACTATGCTTTATAAGTAGCTTATAAATTACTACACAGCTTGGATGCAGCATATTACAAAGAAGACATCTATCTGTATTGAATGAGAAAAGATGCTTGTAGGAGCAATGAGTGGAGGAATTGAACAGGACCTTCTTAGCTGTTGCACCAATACTGCAGGTCAGCAAATTGGCCCAAGAGTGCCCAGGTATGATACTTGATAAAGTAAAGATGTCTTTGTTGCTGTTATTCTAAAAAATGTGGATGAGTATAATATTTTTCTGCTTTATTATTTTCTTGAAAAATATAGCTCATTTGATATGTTTTATCTATTGTAGCATATAGGTCTTTATTGCTTGATTGTATTATGATTGCAATAATAGATGGAATGTTCCGCATGTATTTTATGTTTTTCATATTTAATGATTAGTCTTTTCATTTCTAGTGCATTACCTGACACCAGGCAGGGAAATAAAAAGCTGTGGGATATCTATGGTGAAAGCAAATTGTAATTCTTTTAAATATATGTATAAATTACAGCCATTCTTCCTGCAGGAGAAACTTCAAAACGCATTCCGTCCCAAAATAATGACATTTTATAAATGGTTTTGCAATCTCCTGTGTTGCTGCTCAAGTCAACCAAACAACTCCATTAAATTCACAAGTCAGTTATTCGCTTCACCATTAAAATGCACTATTCTGGCATTTTATGTTTACCGACCAACAAAGCAGTAGCTGAGGAGAAGAAAGCTAAGAGCCTTCCACACACACACACACAAATAATCTTCGTATTTAGTACAGCATTTTTAAAGTGTTTGTGATTAGAGATCTAAAACAAACTTAATGAAATTTAAGTTCAGCCTATTATTTCCTGCTTCAGTAATTCCTAAAGCGTTTCAATCTGCATTGAGAAACAATTTCTAACCTTAGGGATCTGAAAGAGATTGGGAATGAGAGCGAGAGAGACATCTGAGGGTAAATCACAGTGCAATTAAACCACGAGTCTGCTGAATTAAAATCTATTACCAAGCTTCTGTGCTATTCTTAAATAAGAAAGTGGCTAACTATGGTTTTTCTCACAGATGCATATTGCTCTTGTGGAATACATCACATAATCCTTTGTTCATTGTTTCACATTTTATTTAATGTTCCCATTCAGATTGTTATTATTTTTTCATACATCCATTCATTGCTCTTCTACAAAGGAGCTTAAGGCCATAGGCGATACTCCTTACCACCCATTATATGTTTTCAACAGCCTTGTGAGATAGATTGGTCAGGATGCATCTACACTGTAGAATTATTGCAGATTGACATTGCTTTAACTGCCATAGCTGAATGCTATGGGAATTATAGTGCAGTGAGGCACCAGAACTCTTTGACAGAGAAGACTAATGACCTTGTAAAGCCACAACTCCCATGATCCCAAAGCATTGAGCCATGGCAGTCAATGTGGTGTTAAGCTGCATTACTTCTACAGTATAGATGCACCCTTACTTCTACAGTGTAGATGCATCCTAAAACCTTTTTATTCAGATAGACTTTCAGAGATGAAGGTGTTTAAGATCTAGTGAGGGGGTGTTGTGGTTTTTAACTCTGAATATGTTTCAATGGATTTTAATTGAATTTTTAATGGTATTTGTGCTTAATTCTGTTTGAATCCCTCCAGGGAGATAAAGCAGGTTACAAATGAAGCTGTTATTTTATTATTATATTTGTATGTTTGTATTTTTAAAATTATATACTAATGCTTTTATGTCAAACCACTTTGAGGTCCCTTAGGGGTCATAGAGATAAAGGTTTCTCCTTGACATTAAGTCTAGTTGTGTCGACCTGGGGGACCCGAGCTGGTGTTGTCTATAGATGCCTCCAAGGTCATGTGGCTGGCATGACTGCATGGAGTGCCTTTACCTTCCCACCCGAGTAGCATGACTGCATGGAGTGCCTTTACCTTCCCACTGGAGTATTATTATTTCAGGTCCATTCGTTATTGGTTCGATGGTTGCTTTTATATTATGTTATAATGTTTTTTTTTTTGTTTTATGCTGTTGTTTATGTATTTTAGTGTGTTATATTTTAACTATGTTGAGCAAGCTCATCCCCCTGTAAGCCGCCTTGAATCCCTCCAGGGAGATGGAGATGGGGTACAAAAAGAAAGTTGTTGTTGTTATTATTGATCTAATCCCATTTGCATGTTTGTAAACTGCTAGGTTGACAGAAGCTGGGACTAACAGTGGGAGCTCACCCTGCTCCCTGGATTTGAATCGTTGACCTTTTGGTCAGCAAGTTCAGCAGCTCAGCATTTTAACATGCTCTGTCACGGGGCTCTTGGGGAGATAAAAGGAGTATAAATACATAATAATAATAGGCAAACCTCTCCGTTGGTGCCCCCTTGTCATGGGGGAGAGGCTTGCGTACCCTAATGAAGTTGTGAGCTATGCTGATGGTGGCATAATAGCCACCGGTAGGGTCTCCCATGCCAGACAGGTCACAACCGAAGGGTCTGACAAAGAGCGTCAATGGGCAGGATGGGTTCTCTAGCCTTTTGGCAACATCTTAAGAGAAGGAAAACTCTAATTTCAAACCCAGGCAGGTGGTGCTCGTCTATCCCTGTAAGGTCAACCATCTAGAGAAGGAAACTCAAATCAAACCTACGACCTGAGGACCTCGCTGCCATCCTCCAAGCTTGCTAGGCCCCACAGACAAACCTTTGGTTTAAAGGGTGAGGCCAGTTCTGTCACGCTGCGCTCCACCATAAAAATCAATTGCACAGGCTCAAAGGACACATCCAACCTCCAAAAAAGCATCAACGCGATTGTAGAAAGCGTGGGATGAGTCCTTCCTAAGTATCTTCGTTTGCAAAGTAATGCCAGAGAGATAATAGGTAAAGGTTTTCCCCTGACATTATGTCCAATTGTGTCCACCTCTAGGGGTAGGTGCTCATCTCCATTTCTAAGTTGGAGAGTTGACATTGTCCGTAGACACTTCCAAGATCATGTGGCCGGCATGACTGCATGGCACACCATTACCTTCCCGCTGGAGCAGTACCTATTGATCTCAGATTTGCATGTTTTCATACTACTAAGTTGGCAGAAGCTGGGGCTAACAGTGGGAGCTCACGCCGCTCTTTGGATTCGAACCTACAACCTTTCGGTCAACAAGTTCAGCAGCCACCGGGGGCTTCAGTAATAATAATAATAATAATAAGTCTTATTTTAAAGCAAATTTAGTTCTTTCTGATTTTTAAAAGTTTGTTATATGTTTATTGGGTTGTTGCATTTTAATATGGGGTTTTAAAATCATTTTGTATTATACACTTATGTATTTTTTTATTCTTGTATATCTCACCCCAGTATCTTTTCAACGAAGAGTTAAGAAATATCCCTGATAAACAAGTGTGAAAGGCAATAAAGTCAAACCCTAAGGAAGGAAACATACAAGCATACATCTTTATTTAGTTTCAATGCCTTTTCTCTGTTTTCAGCATCCTGCCTGATTGTTGTGAATGCTTCAGACTGATTGCTTCCAGCATATGGGCTCTTTGATCTCATATGGGTTGAGGAAGGTTTTATTTTCCCAGTGCATGTCTCTAAAATAAAGCTTGAGACTAGCAAGCACCAATCGTGAAAAGACATACTGCAATAAACACCTTTTATAAAGTCATATTTTATACCTGAAGGCGCAAATCAGATTTGTGGTGATTGTCCCCACCCTTTGAACCTTATTAATTCAAAAAAGAACACAAAACAAAAGATGTTGCCTCCATGAAGCTATTTAAAGCTTTGTATCCTTAACAACCTGTTGCTCATTAGTGAGATTACTATGAACCTGTCAGCTACAAATGGCTTCCAGGTTTAGTGAGAAACAACAATCATATGGAAACATTTTTTTAAAGAGCGGAGATAGTTTTCTCACTGGGTTTTAGAACTGATTTTTGCAGGCTGGGCTGGCTATTAGTTCTTTTTTGGAAGGGGGGGGGGGGAACTGCCAAAGAAAGCAACTGAGAACAACATCTTGAGCACAGAGCAGTTTTCCGGTGGAAATTACGTTAACCAGCCACTCATCTCTCCAAACGCATTGTCTGATGTGGCATTCGTTCAAAACATTGCTGGCGCTTTCGTGAGAAATCCGTTAGAATATTGCAATAATTACCTCACGTTTTCTCATCTTGCCGTTTCCCAAACTGTCTGGTTTTAATTAGGAACTTGGGGCTTGAAAGCCAGGATGTCTCTAACTACCCTTCAATTCTTCTTTGTGATAATGTTTATCGTGATGCTTAATTCAGCTGTCAGAAACAGAAACGGGGCTACACCTGACCTTCCTGAAAAGCAGTTCTGAGGAGAAGGTGGATTTTGAATGCATGACGCACTTGCAAAATTTGAAACCCACGAGCTAGCGCGCAGACAAGCTCAATTTCCAGGACTGGGCTTTCCTTCTGTTTAGCAGCCTATAATTAGAAGGCATAGGAATTAATTAACTACCCACTGTAAGTGGCCAACTAATGTTCAGTGATTGGCTACATCTGCAGTTGTAAGCTGTTCTTTTTGTTCCGTCAGCCAGAGTGAAAAAAAGGTGGGAGAGGGGGAGATGGGAATGCCATCACAAGGGCACCATGGCTTAGGCTCCAATTTAAGCAAATTATCCTTGAATCTGAACAGCAATTCTGACAAACTTGAGAGGTTCGTCTACTGAAACTGAAACCATCTGTTCTCTCTAACAAGGATATGTTCAAGAATCGAGGCATGTGAGTGGATATGAGTGACAAGCATGTTAAAAAGGGAACGCCGGGCTTGAACATTAGTGGAATTTAAAATAGCTTTCCTCACATGCCTTGCTGAATTCATGGAGCAGAGTGTGTTTCTTCCCTACCCCCATCACAACGATTGCTGTTATCAGAAACATAGAGGCAGCCATTTCAGTTCCTCACTGCAATTGAGCAAGGGAATCAGTAGGGCCATTTTCAAAACCAGCCCCCTCATGAGGTACATGAATCCTTTCCTCAAGAAGCAGATGGGAACAAATTCAACACCACTCACCAGTGGGAGAGTTAGACTGCCAGTACAGCTTTTTGAGGCATTAAGGACTTTATTGCACAAAGCCACTATTTCACAGCAGTCACACAAGAAGTGATAGTGGATATATTCTGGCATGAGCACTCCCTTTATCCCACTTCTCTCAATTCTCAATAATAACAATAACAACAACAATAACAATGATCCACTACTCTTTACACCTACAGTTGGACAGGGCATACTACAGTTTATTATTTATTTATTTATTTATTATTTGCACTTATCAGTCGCCACTCCCAGTGTGGCTCGGGGTGACTTACAAAAGTGAAATCTCAGAATAAAAACACAATAAAACACAATAAAACAGATATTAACTAGATAAAATACAACTCAAGAACATAGAATGGGAGGGCAAAGTTGGACAATATCAAACATGGGCATGCAAAAAATATGGTCAGCAAAGAATATATCCAAAGATTCAGAAAGGTTTTGAAGAACAAATGAAATGACGGAAATATGATCAAGGCTATCATCTAATGATGGGCCATCCCCATCATTAGATACACTGCTGAAATTGTGAACTGGACACAAACAGAGCTGGATGATCTGGACAGAAAAACAAGAGCATTGATGACAATTCACTACTCATTACACCTGCGTAGTGATGTTGACAGACTTTACCTGCCCAGAAAATCAGGAGGCAGAGGACTTCTGCAAGTGAAACAAATGGTGGAAGAAGAGAAACATGCACTGGCAGATTATGTGAAAGGCAGTCAAGAACCAACATTGATGGAAGTCAATAGTAGAAAACTGCTTAAAGTGCACATGCAGTCATGCTGGGACCCTCTGAATACTTTGTGAATGGATGTGTGGTCCCTAGTGGTCCCAGGGAATACTGAGTATCTTCCTTTAAGAAAAAGGGGCCTAAATAGGCTTTAAATAAACTCAAAACTCAATGTAATATAGCTCAGAACAGATTTATTGCTAACAACCAGTTTCCTGGTGGCAGATTATTTTCTTGGGTAATAACATTTCTTGGGTAATAAAAATTAGTCCAGACTTCCTCAAAACCAGTAATTTGCCTCAATGTGGCTTTGTGGGCTGTAGTTCCTCAAAGTTCTTTGAACAATGCCAAAAGCCCCCACTTTTCTTCAGTGGCTCATGAAGTCATGAAAACTGCAAGGCCCCAGACAGTGGACCCACTGATGAAACCAAAGTTTCCTTTATAGTGCATTGACTGGTTGAAGACACCCAAGGTTGCACAAGTCTCACCAGAGCCGTCCGGTATGCTCAGTATACTTGAAGTCAACCTCGGATGGGTTTAGGTAACAAGGATGGCTGGTCGAAGCTGACGCACAAACCCAGCCAGCATGTCCTGTTTTTTAGGCTTTCTTAGGCTATTCTCTGTTGATGTTTGCCGGCAGCGTAGGCTTGGTGGTATGCCGATGTTATGAAGCTTCTTGGATAAACCAGAACACTGAGTCAGTAGTACAAAACAATTCTTTACTCACAAAACACAATCCACTTCTCACCTACACAATCTCTCCCAACACACAACAAGGACAGATTACACAGCTTTTATACAAAACGCCGAGGCACGCTGGCACAGACGTCCTTCTTCACTTCCCAATCTACACAACCTGCTGGTTAACCCTTTCTGCACCAGCAGTGTACATTGCATCTTTGCTCTGACACAGCACCAGTTATATATATACACAAATTCACATTTCACCACTATAATACACTCTATCCATTTCAACAATTCTCCTCTGAAATGTTAATTTCTCATTCCAAACTATTTATGTACTTCCTAAACACATATTGCTTTTTAATTCTGTTCACCTTACAATATCCTATGTCACTTGTAATTGTATATCTTAGTCAATATATTCTTTTACTTTTACATACGGTATTCCTTATATATCACATATACAGAGGCTGTTATACATATACAGAGAACTCGTATACATGGATTACTTCATCACAAACACATTCACTTCCTGCAGAATCTTTAACCTTAAGATATTACTGCATTTCTCTGTACACAATCAATATACATCTTAGCACAATAACATTTCTCACATCTCATACCTTACATGTTTCCTTCATGATGTAACTGTTTCTATTCCACTATTGTTACACAATCCTCACTGTCAGTGAATTCAGCTCCACGTGGGACTTTGTTGAATTTACCTGGCTCTCCTAGATATGGAACTAACATATTTTTTCTTTCCTTTCTTTTCTGTCTTCACTACCGTACTAACTGTTGTTTTTTCTGTACTGTTTCCCGAAGTTCCTTCTTTGGCCACCTCCTGCTTAACCTTCTTG
Organism: Anolis apletophallus; assembly: GCA_030556195.1. Lineage (NCBI taxonomy): Eukaryota > Metazoa > Chordata > Lepidosauria > Squamata > Anolidae > Anolis > Anolis apletophallus. Next base: position 52,617,123 of record JARBWK010000004.1, on the reverse strand, counting down.
GGTGTTACTTTACTCTTAGGTGTTTGTGTTTCACTACCTTCCTTCCTTTGTGCATCTACTGCTCTTTTGGGTGTTCCCTTCTCTTTTCTTTCTGATGCAATCAACTCCCTTGGTGGTGATGCAACGTCTGCCTTGACTGGCTATTGTTGTTGCTCGTTCACAATACTAGGTGTCTCACCACTTTCCTTATACATGGGAAACCCATGCAGACACTCTGCGTTTGAATGTATATTAGGCCAATCCATCACCTTTTCGAAATAAGCAATTTTAGACATTTTTACAGTTTTCAGAGTATCCAGAAATTTGTAACATCATTTTCCATATCCCACGAAACACATTTCTCTGTTTTATTTTCTTGTTTGTTCTTTCTTTTGCTTGTAAAAGCACATTAGCTTTTTGCCCAAATATTCTGAGATACTTGAAGTTTGGGACTCTATTATACAATTTCCGGTATGGTATGTCTTGCACACATTCTGTTACTCAAATAATTACATGTATGCAAAATTTCTGGCCAGTAGTTGGGCGCTATTTTGCTATCTTTTAGGATGCATTTTTCCATTTCTCTCAAAACAAGCATCCTTTCTTCTGCCATGCTTGTCTCATTCTTAAATTCTCCAATTTCTGTGAAATCCACATTTCCGGCCCTTAGATACTGTTTGACCTCTTTGCTACACATTTCCATACCTTTGTACAGTATCAGATTTCCCAATTTCATTTCATACACATTCTCCACCTAATTTAACCAACTAGCCAATTTCTCTTTCACTTCAGACAAATCTTTTAGAAAATAGATGTACCCATATCTACTTAATCTGTCTACAAACAACATTACAAAACGTGAACCACCTGCGCTTTCTTCAAAAGGCCCTTCAATATACATGTGTGCTCTTTCAAACAAATTATTCACTTTTATCTTTGACCTTTTGTGTAATGTTAGAGGCACTGTTTTTACACTTCCACAAATGGCACAATCAAGATGGGCAACTGCAAAAACATCAGAAAAAGGATTGCAAGCATGCAACATTTTTACATCAGACAATTCAAACAGGAACACTAGGGCCACAACAGTGCAAAAGACAAAGAGGGAATACCATAAAAATACAATGCAGAGCAGAAGATAATACTGGCAAAAAAAGGGTCTCCATCGACAGTTCCTTGGGAAAGTTGAGAGCCAAATTGACAAAGAAAAAGCATGGATGTGGCTCACAAATGGAATTTTGAAAAAGGAGATGGAGGGTCTGATTCTGGCAGCCCAAGAACAAGCCATTAGAACAAATGCCATCAAAGCCAGAATCGAAAAGTCAACGACAGATCCCAAGTGTAGACACTGCAAGGAAGCAGATGAAACAATAGATCACATCCTCAGCTGCTGCAAGAAGATCACACATACAGACTACAAGCAGAGGCATAATACCATTGCTCAGATGATTAATTAGAACTTGTGCCACAAATACCATCTGCCTGTAACAAAGAACTGGTGGGATCACAAGCCTGAAAAAGTTACAGAAAATGAACACTTCAAACTAATCCGGGACTTTGGAATTCAGACAGACAGAGTTTTGAAGTACAATACTCCTGACCTCACGATCGTGTTAAAAAACCAAGTATGGATCATTGATGTTACAATCCCAGGTGACAGCAGGATTGAAGAGAAACAACTGGAAAAGCTGATACGATATGAGGATTTAAAGATCAAATTGCAAAGACTCTGGTACAAGCCGGTAAAGGTGGTCCCAGTGGTGCTCTCCAGTTCTTTGTTCTGAGAGTTGCATTCTCTCATATTAAGCTGTCATTGCTTTGGAATCTTCTAGTCAGGCCTATTCTCTGACTCGTCATCTTCTCCTGGAACATAGGAGAGCACCTTTTACTTCAGTCCCTGCAGTGTCTGGGGGTGTAATGGCAAAGATGTGAGGCAAAGCATATTCTCTTGTTTATGGTCCCAGGATGTTTTACACAATCTCTGGTATTTTAATCATTATATTCCCCAGCTTCGAATCAATAAAGAAGCTGCCATGGAAATTGTGGAATAGTAAACACACCATATGCAGAATTCTTGTTTCTGATCACTGAGCAGTTACAACCAGCTCCTAAAGAACTATATATAGAGTTATTCTTATTGTCATCCATTATTCTTGAAAGGCATATAATGTTCTGTCTCCTCCTGCTGGAAGATAAGGAAGCTAGCCTTCTCATTTTCTAGAGGTCTCCAGGTGAATGAAACCCAGCACTACATCACCCCTGCCTATGTTGATATGTCCTTGTGGGTGTCATGGTCCAAAGACGTAGCTGGGAACACTGACTAGGTTTGTTGAGAGGGAGACTATTGTGCATGTCTTCTAAAGCAGAAACATGCCAGAGGGGACAATACCTCTCTCTGTTGAATGCCAAGGAAACTCAGGGAGTTTTCAAAGACCTCTACCACTCTCCTCCCACTAACAAAATTTGAGTCCCCTAACCAGTTTGAGTCCCCTTTGGGGATATATAAGTGGGGTATAAATAAATATAACAGCAACAGTGCCACAGAATAAAATCTAAACAGTTAATCCAAATATGATCAGAGAACTCACATTCTGGCATTGATTTGCAAAAGACAGGGATTGCAATAAACAGAGGTCTTTGCTCCATCTCTTAGAAAGCAGCTCCTTCCACTCACCTTCCTTGCATGAACAATTTTCAGCACAAGAGGAAATTGCCACAAGAACTCTGATTCTGCATGTTTAATGAAAATCGCTCGTAAGAGAGAGGGGGGTATAACAGATTAGCCTACCTTACAAGGTTGGTGTATAGGTAGTAACAGGGCTGGTTTGAAAAAGCTAAGGACAGCAGGGGGTGGGGAGATCAGACAGCTTCATAGCTACCGTGTTTCCCCGATAGTAAGACACCCCCGATTGTAAGACGTATCGGGGGTGTCAGAGGGGTTGGCTAATATAAGCCGTGCCCGAAAGTAAGCCGTACCCCGGCCGCCGGGTCACTCGGTCCCGCTTCCTCCGCCGCCACGCCGCTGCTGCACAGTCGGCCCCACGGGCCGGCCGCGGCACGCCTCCCAAAGAACAGCTGTTTCTGCGCTGGCAGGACCTAGTGCCCATGCGCGGACATTCACGCATGTGCAGAAACGTCCGTGCTTGGGACCCGGCGCGCCTGGCGCAGGCGCAGAAACGGCTGTTGTTTGGGAGGCGTGCTGCGGCCGGCCCGTGGGGCCGGCTGTGCGGCGGTGGCGGCGGAGGTGGTGGCGGCGGTGGAGGAGGAGGTGGCGGTGGAGGAGGCGGGACCGAGTAACGCGGCCGGGGTACGTCTTAATTTCGGGGGTGCGGCTTACCGTCGCCCAATGTAAGACATACCCCGAAAGTAAGACATAGTGGGGCTTTTGGGGGTAAAAAGAAAGTAAGACACTGTCTTACTTTCGGGGAAACACGGTAGAAGTGCAGTCTGATTGGCTGATGATATTGGAGGGAGTTGCTTAGCAACCAGACATGGGCAGAGGGAGAGAAAGAGCTAATGCCACAGAGTTTTGTCAGTTTGGAGATTGGAGTTTGAAGAGTTAGCTTAGGAGATTTGAAGGGGAAAGAAGAAAGGAAGACTTTGGGAACAGTTATTAGAAAAGATACCTCTTTGAGGAAAATAATTAAAGCCTTCAAGGGAGAAGGATTAAGAAAATAGTGAGTCTCTATAGTTTTAGAGTGCTGGTGTGGAAAGAGGATTCAAAAGGGTTTAAACAACCTTTGTGTGGAACATTGTTTGTAATAAACTCATGATATAAAACCATTCTCTGTATAAGTCAATCCTGACAGTTTATTGAAACCATTAGTGTTCAATAACTAAATAAACATCATATTCTTGTTTTATTTCACCTGAAGAGTTTGTGTGTCTTGTTGAAAATTTTAGCAAAGAGGTGGCCTATGAATCAATAAATGGTGGCAGCAAAAGAAACCTTATTAAGAAATTGGTGGCAGCAAAGAAGTATAAAATATATGGTGGTAGCATCCCACTGTCCTTGTGTGTGCGCGTCTGTGTCCTTCGGCCTTCGGTGGCCTATTGTCATTCCTATTGCAGGGGGCACCAGCTATTTCCCAATCAACAGGGGAACAGACCCATATTGACTGCTGCAGCTACTGTCTGATAAGTAGAGATGGGAGGGATTGGGACGGGAATCACTGAATAGCATGATAACTACAGTGTTGATGCATTTGTAACTTCCAGCATGATTCTGGTAAATGCATATTTTTATTTTGGTTTTTGTCTTTTTCATCAAGGTATTTATAAGCTCTCTTTTTATATAACTAGAAACTCCCAACGTAAGATCCATAGCAAATGTTAAAATAGATTATGATTATCCTTTTTCTTTCTTTCACCACACCAGTACACATTATTGATGTGTACAGATATAGGCAACAATAAATGAAGAGCCCTCTTAATACAATCCACATACCGATTGAATTGCAAGATTCTGATGCTGCCTTAGAGGTATTGATTTTGAGCCAGCTTGATTTCAATGATACCACTGTTAAGAGTCTGTGATTCACAGCCTTCTACTGTAGGTCTGTTGGTATTCCCAAGTTTGTTAACAGCTCTGTCGTTAACAATGACTATAAGTAAGTAATTGGTTTAATAAACACAGGGAAGAAAAAAGAATTTGTACCTATTAAATATTCACAGCTTGAACAGTAATGGCTGGAAGAGAAGGTTAATTTTCCCAGTCGTAGTAGGAACCACAAGAGTGAGAACAAAGTCTTTTGTAGCAATGGCACTGTATGTCACCTAATGACACTATGCCATGAGAAGGACGGGTAGAGCAATATTGGATCTGCCAGCACACCACTTTTCCTAATGAATATTTAAACTTAACACTTAAGCACAATCCATTTCTCATCAAGAATCTCATTATTCTGCAGGAACTTTGTAAGACTGGCTTTCTGGTGCTAACATGATGCTTTTGAATTGAAGAATGGAACTTTTCCCTGCAGGCTTATGAACTCCAGCTTTCGTCCCTGTGCATTGCCCACATGTGGATACAGCTGCCTTCACAGAGTTCAGTAGAAATGCTAATGTGATTCTAGCTGCATCAATAGGAGCAAAGTGCCTAGATCGAGGAAAGTCATAGTCACACTCTGTTCTGCTTTGGTCAGACCTCACCTGGAATACTGTGTCCTGTTCCGGGCACCACAATTCAAGAAAGATATTGACAAGCTGGAATATATCCAGAGAAGGTAAAACATCTGGAAGCCAAGCCCTATGGGGAATGGCTTATGTAGCTTATAGAAAAGTATGTAGTATGTGTATGTAGCTTATAGAAAAGTATTCTGAGAGGGGGACATGATAGCCACATAGAAATATTTGGAAGGATGTCCCATTGAGGAGGAGGCAAGCTTTTTTTCTGCTGCTCTGAGACTAGGTCACGGAGCAATGGATTCAAATTGCAGGGAAAAATATTACACCTAAATATTATGAATAATGTTGTGGTGGTAGAGCTGTTCAGCAGTGAAATATGCTGCACTGGAGTGAGGTGAAATCATCTCCGCTGAAGATCTTTAAGCAGAGCCTGGATGGTTGCCTGTTGGATGTGTTTTGACTGTGCTTTCTGCATGGAAGGGTGCTGGATTAGATGACTCTTGTGATCTTTTCCAACTCTATGATTTTATGATTTAATATTTATATTTTGTTGGTTTTTAAACTGTAGTTTTCAAGATTGTGAGTGGATTGTTGTCCTAGTCCTTGGAGAAAAGCATAAATAGGAGGAGGAGGATATAAGAAATAGAATTTCCCTTTAATTTAGTATGTTCATATAAATACACATCAGACCACTGCAGGGAACGAGAGAGCACACTCATGTACAGCTTCTGTATTCATCATATAGCCATCCCTTCTCTATATGCTATAAATTAGTGGAGATTCAGATCTTGAATAACTTGGTTAGCACTGATGCTGAGCAGAAAAGAGCAATAGTTGGATGAAGAGCTGTCAGGCAAACAGAAACGTCACACTTTTATCTCTTGCTTTCATATATTTATATGCATCTCTGGACTGTGGTGTGGGAAGATAGAGGTAAGGATGACTTGAGAATTGAATTTTACAGTTTATGGTAAGAACTTTCCATTTTCCCCTAGTAGGTTTCTTCATATTTATGATAGAAAGAACTTGAGCTTTACACCTTTTGAATGTGGAGAAAATGAATCCTGACTCATACATGCAGGCCTGAGACTTTGAGTGCTTAACTCTTAAAGATTGGGTTTGAATTCCTAGTATCAAACCATGTTAATGACGAATTAGGACTGCTGCTTCTTTTTTTCTGAAATGCTCCTAACCTTTTAGCATTGTTATGCTGATATAAAATAATTTCACCCGAGAGGAAGGGGGAGGATGTCATTTTCATATAGTCTTGGAAACATACAAAATTCTTAGTATTCAATACAGTTTTTTTAAAATGTCTGGATGTAGGAGAGAGTGGCACAGTCAGAATTTCCCAGAGCTTGGAAATGTAACTTTGCCCATCTCCATTTATTTTTAGTACTGCTCCTAGATTGTCACAGTAAGAAAGGCTAGTTGCCATGCTAGTTGGGGGATCCTGGGCATTATCTAAATTTCTCCATTCCTAAATACAGAAGTCTTTTTTCGTCTCCTGCTGATACTTCCACGTCATTCCCCTGATATGAACACACTGCTATAAAGAAAATAATCCCATTTCAAGATGTCTTTCTATTTGGTGTTATGCAACATTAGTCTAGCAGGTAAAATAACCTTTAGCTCAAAAATGATTAAACTATTACTCCTTTGCATGACATTGTACACAAAGCACTGGAATGTGTTGCGCATGCTCTCTCTTTGAAATTGTTTCATTTCAATATTCTTTCCTTCTTACTTTTTGTGCCAAGGCTGATTTTTGTCTTGATTACCAGCCAGATATTAACCCTGTTCTGAAAAAGGGTGATACTCAGAAGATTGCCATGACCTTAAATCAAGTTTCACAGCTTGCCTTATCATATGGCCACTTCCTTTCAGCTTTCCACCACATTGGAAAGGACACCCATGTAATATAAAAGGGAAAAAAGAGTGAAAGGCTATGAGATTATTTTGTTCCTATAGACCTCACAAAGCAAAGAGTGGCGAACATAGCACCTACTCAGATCCATGAACGGAATATTGATTGCTTTCTGTGACTTGCAAGAAAAGACTCTTAAAATATTTCCATACAAAAAGTATAATCTAACAAGAAGTTAATTCACTGCAGTGGCAGTTTTTGTGATCTTAACTATGGAAGAAATTCAAATTACAGAGAGGAAACTTGGGGTTATTTCACACTATATATTTACAGCAGTATGCTTTCACTTTAACTGCAGTGCCGCCTCCCACCTCAGACAATTACTGAGTATGTTAGATTTTAAAAAACACAGCTTCAAATTCTCCAAAACAACAAATCTTTACTAATCTCTCCGAAACAGGTGAAGGTCAAGGTGAATATGGAGTTTTCACACAAAAATTGAAAGAGGTGATAGGGAAAACAATAGGTCCGAGGAAAATAGCTTTAAAAATATGGGAGAAATGGAAAAATAAATGGATGCCATTTTCCTCAAAGGAAATCCCGATAGGGAGTCTGAGAAACAAAGAGGATAAGAATGTCATAAAGAAACTGGAACAGTGGGGATATTGTAAAATAAAAGACTTATATAACGAAAAGAATGTACTAATGGAATGGAGTCAGTTGAAAAACTTAGGAGGAGAAAGATTTTGGCTAACATTAATGTCATCGAACGATGGATTTAAAGGGACCCTTCCCTTAAGGGAACAGGGCCCCAGGCCACCCCTAAAGCGCGAGGATCAAGGCCCAAGATGGAAGTCAATCTGGGTGAAGTAAATTTGAAAAAACGCTGTAAATTGCCCCAAGATTCCCCTTATCCCCAATGCCAATCCGTTCCTCACCCAGATTCGAAGCACGCCAAAACCCAAGAGAAAAGTCTTTACCGGCTGGTCAAGGATGCAAGCAAAGTCCTGGTCAGTGTCCCAAAGCAAGCATGTTTAATGGGTTCACAACATGGGTTTATATAGAAAACAGTACACATACCTTTGAAAAGCGCGCCCTGAGCCGGCATTCTATTGGAGAATGTCGGCTCCAGCTGATTGTCAATGGGCCGGCCGGTGCGGCAACGAATCAAAGAGCAGCGTCCCTCTTTGAATCTTGCCAATCCGGGCCGGGCTGCAAGGCGGGAAAAGTACAATGGCAACAGTGGGGTGAAAGAGGGAATGTCCTGGTGGATGTGCCCGGGGGCAAGAACAACCGTTGAGAACACCTGGTTCCTTTGTTATTGTAGGGCTGAAAAAATAGCTTTCTTTGTCCAAGCCGAAACTCCCTTGGTCAGGAAGTTTTGATCAAGCAGGAAAATATGGTTCATCAGGTTAAGAATGGCAAAAATCATATCTTATTGCAGCTGGTAAGAGGGGGTCTGAAGCCCTCTTTGGCCCAACTATAGGCATGGATAATGACCAGGGATGACCAAAGCCCACGGGTCCCTTGGGGGCCAAGCTCCGAGGCCGAAGGACAGACATGAGCAGGCAAACTCAGGCCCCTAGCAGCAGAGAAATATGCTCTGCAGAACACCTGACGTTTGCCCAGTTATTATTTGTGCAAAGTATCATATGGCCAGGAAAATGTAGCAGTTGTTTGCCAGAGGAACTCTCCGCAGAGGAGTTTTCTAAACATGAAGAAATAATATGGGGAAACACATGGGGGCAACTTAGACAAAACAGCCTTGGAAACTTCCCCAGCAATTTATCCCAAAGCATCCCCAAGCAACCTTCTTCCCAGGGAAAAATGATCTTTAAACTATCCAACAAAGTGTTGCATATCCACTGGGAGCGGTAGTCCTTAGAGTACATAGAGTGTCAAAGTCTCTGAGGGAATCAAAAAGTCCAGGAGGCAAACGGGGGAGAGAAGGCAGGAAAATGTTCAATTGGAATAGTGTCCTTGGGAACTATAAATCCCCAGATGCAGGGAGAGGGCTTGGGGTGCAAAGGGGTAGCAAAGTCATTGAGGGTCCATGGTGCAAAGGGGAGAAACAGGGAATGTCTAACTGGAGAAGCGTCCTTGAAGAAACTATAAGGTCCAAAATGCGAGGGAGAGGGCCCATGTTCACTCCTGCAAGCCCGCTTGTACCCCCCTGCGATCTGGGCAAAACCCCTCCGGAAAACATTGGACACGGCTTATCCAGAAAGGGAGTCTCTGTGGGTCCATAATCTATGAGATGTAGCAAGGCTCTCGCTGGAATCAGTTGGGGAGAGCAGTCCAGGAATAATCCGGGGAAATGAAGCATGAAGAAAGGCAAAAGGTGTCATTGTACTTGGGGAAACTAGATCTCCTGTAGCATCAGTCCGAGGCCCTCACCCACCCCCCTGAAGAGATCTCTTTGGGCCAAAATTGCCCCAAAAGCTGCCACTTTTGAGCTTGGATATGCTTCCCCCAGGCCGGAGAAAGGATAGGGAGAGAGGAAGGAGGAAGAGGAAACGATGGGAGAAATGGCAGAGTGTTTGTTTATTGTTTTGTAAGGTGTTCTTATTCGATTTGGTTAACTTTTTGGAAAGTCTTCCTTGCGGTGGGGAGTGGGGAAGGCGTTTCGGGACCTAGTGGTGGGTCGTGGTACTGCAGCGGCCTAGCATAGGCCTGGGTGGGATGTGGCCTGGCTGTTGTTGCTTGGGGGCATGGAGGAAAGTATTTGCTTCTGACTTGATGTGGTTTGCTTATGGGGTTGAGTAGGTTCTTAGGGATGTGTGGGGCTGAGTGGACACTGGGAGAAATGTTCTTGCAATGTTATATGAAGTATAAAGTTGCTTAGAGATGTTCTTGGGTGCCTGGGCTCTGGGGAAGGAATGGGAGGGAAATGTATTTGGCTTTTTGTCTTGCTGTGGTCTGTTTATGGAGTTCAATGTGTTGTTGCCATGTGTAAGGTTTTGGTTGGTGCTGGGGGAAATTGTCCTGGTTTTATGTTTGCTGTGTATATGTGGTGCAGATGGGGTAATGGGAGGCAATGGTGGTTGAGATTGTTGGGAGGGACGAAGTTGATGTAGTGTGTATGGAATTTGATGGGGCAAAAAGGAAAAAAGTTTTGGTACTGGTGCAACTTGGGCCATGGGCCAAGAGGAATGCTGGGGACTCTCTGCTGTTTGATCCTTTGGTTTTGGGACTTCCTGATTCGACCATATTAAGAGGCATTTGGAAACAAATAAAAAAGGAAGATAGCAATATGGGTGAAAATATAATAGATAGGATATTAAAAGAAAGATCCAGTGGAAGGCAAAAAGGGTTAGGCAAAATATATGGAAGAATACTGGAAGATAAGGAATTTATGTATAAAGGGATGGAAAATAGGTGGGAAAAGGAAGGAGGCCTAGGGAAAGAAAGAATAGATAGGATAAGGAATGGGTTAAATAAAATAAAAATAGAAAAAATATAGGGAACTAGAGCAGAAAGTAATAACAAAATGGTACAGGACACCAATCCAATTGGCACATATGATCCAGGGGCTAAATCCGAAATGTTGGCACTGTGGGATTAGAGAAGCCTGGGATTCACATCTCTGGTGGGAATGTAAGGAGATACAAAGGTTCTGGAATCAAATTTTTAAGAAGATTGAACTATATACAAAAATAAAAAATGATTTTAATATGGATATTCTCTTAAAAGGGATATGCGGAGATAGTAAAATCAAAGCGCAAGAACAAAAATCAGTTATGATGATGTTTAGAGTGGCACATGCCGTGATTGCCTGGGGGTGGAAAGAAAAAAAGAAATGGACCCTTGAAAAATGGTATGAATAAGTACAGATGGAAATTATGGACATTATAAGAAATGCAAAACCATGGACAGAAAAGCAGAAGAAAATCAAAGAAATATGGTTACCCTTTAAAAACTGGATACAGGAAGCTAAACCAGAAGATGAACATTGGGGGATGGAATGCAACGACGGCTTGAATAAATGAAGGACGACTAACTTGTCAACGGGGGAGGGGGAGGGTTAGGGGGGGAAGAAAAATGTATTGTAACTAAAGCAATGTAAAGTAAGTGTAAATGTATTATAACAATACAATAAAAAATCTTTTTTTAAAAAATCTCTCCAAAACAGTTGAGAGGCTTCTGTTTTGATTCTTAAATGCTTCAGAGGGATCCTAGTCCAATTAGTAATTCAGAGATTTGTATTAACAAGCATGCAAATCTCCTAACTATGAAATGGAGATGTGAAGCTTTGCAGCCCTATTGGGTGCCCATTCACAAGGTTATCAAATTCATGTTTGCTGAGTGCCCTCTTCCATGGAAGCGGCATACTCTCAGCCTCAAGTTGAATGAACAAACATCCTAAGCTCATTCTGATGACAAAGAGAATGATGATCTGTCTGCATACACACACACACACACACACACACACACACACAAAGGTTTTTATATTTATTTGAATTGGGAAATAGCTGGAGGGACCCTGGCCCTGATCTCCTTTCCCAAGGTATTATGCAAACTGAGGGCATGGAAAGATACATTTTAATACATGCATTTGATACAGTTTATACATTTAAGAACTGACATAATACAGAAATGATACAAGTTATACATTAATCATCAGTTTGATGTATTTTAATTGAAGGGTTTGGTTTGATAGAGTTTTTAGGGTATAGCTGCTTCCCGGAGCCTCTAGCAGCTTTTTAGCATTTTGCAACTCCAGAGCCATGGAAAATGCTTTTAAAAAGAGAGAAAAAAATCAGATATTTTGCTTGGAGTCTCTTTATGGCTTATAAATCTTTGGGGAGGGAGGTGCTGTGGCTCAACAACATACTTGTTGAGCCAAGGATATGATAACTGAAACTGCTTTTTAAAAAGCTGCTGACAATAGGAGTCATTCCATTTTTGGTGTCCTGAATTCAGTCTCCCCCCCCCCAAATCCATTTTCTGGGAACTTCCCAAATTTAGGGGGCAAAACTTCATCTTTCAATCAGGAAGATCTAATCCATTAGTGGCAACAGAGGAACTTCATTTTTTCTCCTCATATCTCTCAATTAGACCTGGGCTTAAGGCATCAGAAACCACTTTTTCTGGAATTGTTTCTCCTTATATTCTTCAATAAGCACCACAGATATTGTTCAATGCACAGATTTTAAAGCGTTAAGCATTCAAATCACACTGTCTGGTTGGACAAATTTGTCAAGTTTATTTTGTCCTACATCCTTATTAAATTTATGAATCAAGTTCTTTTTTAAAATTATAGATTTCAGCTGTCAATCTTTCCCACTGGATTGTAGAACATGCAAACAAAATAAATGAAAAATGTTTCTTTTTCTTTTTAACCTTAAAGAATAATTGTGGTATTCATTTTGAATGAATTACAATCTAGTTTAAGAGATACATGAGGTTTTAGTCCAGGTTATTTATTTATTTATTTATTTATTATTCATTCTTATATACCGCTCCTTCCGGCAGGCTCCGGGTGGTTTACATAAAAACATTGTCAGATGCCGATGCCCGCGGCCCTGAGATAGGCCGGCGGGATCCGGGATCCGACCTAGCCTAAACAAAGGACAGCTGGCTGGCTGGGATCGGAGAGCAAGGCGATTCCCATGGGAAAGCTGGGAGGGGGGGTTGTCACGGGTTTGTCACGGGTGTGTGTGGGTATAAAAGGTGTGTGTTGGTGGTGGGAAGCACTTCTGGCTTCAAGTGTATTGATCCTTTAATAAAAATTGGTTGGATCCTCCGGAGGACTCCGTGTGATTCATCACATGCATTAAAGCGGCCTTACAAACATATAGCATAATCACAGTTTAATACAACAGCAATAAAGTATAAAAGTCTAAAAACATAACTACACCTAAAACAAGCATCAACATAGCAAGTTGTTACTATATACAGTACACTTCTCAGCAAAGACAGGATTATAAAGAGAGAAGTCAGAGGGAAGTAATACTGATTATTATAATAGTGGCCATTCATGAAAGTGGAATTGGCTGGCTGATCATTTTCTGACAATCCAAACATCTTGGCATTGAGTCTGATGCACTTTTTTTGCTACTGCACACTAACATGGCTAACTGCTCCGGAAATAAGTTTAAGACTATGTACATAGCTTTAAATAATTTAAATCCATTTCAATATACTCCAGTTGTCATTTGGGGGTGGAATGGCTGGGAAGAGATTGCCTTAAGATACAGCAATGCCAGAGGGCATAGTGGAGATCAGCAATGCTATAGAATCCACAAAACTGCTTCCTCCTACGCTCAGCAAACAGTGTCACACAGCCAACTGCTCTGTGACTCACAAAGCAAACAGAGCAGCTTAATGCTGCTCACATGAAGACCCCATACGTACAGTGATCTTGGCAGCAGATCGGTTCTTGTATGAATACATCCAACTTATATGAGTAGAAGGAGAAATGCATTCAGTCACAATGTGGGGCAGTTTATATTGAGTAGCTTCAATATTTTCAGGTACTAAGGCATAAGAAACAGGGTCTTCTTCAAAATGAACAATCAGATATCCTGAAAAGGACTCCAGAACATGTGGATTCTTTCAACTTCTAACAGCACTTGCTTGCTGTGAAAAATGCAATTTCTCTTTTGTTACCTTTGTCTTTCTCTCTCACACACAAATGCAGATACCTTCACCAACGTGAGGAGCTCTGAATAAATATTCCACCTCCCTAAAAGTGCCTGTAGGTTTCTGGATATGAGTGTGCAAGAGAGTGATGGGTTTTGTAATTTAGAGACTTACTACATTTATGAATCACACACTCTGCCCGACAAGCCTAGAGGGTGAAAGTCAATAAAGCTAAAATAAAACAGAAGTTAAAACTTGTGTTTATGTGCCTTCAACTTACCTGATGACTTGTGATGACTCATGAATTTCATTGGGTTTTCTTATGCAAGGAACACTCAAAATATGTTTTTGCCACTTCTTTCTTTTGAAATATAGCCTACAACACTTGGTATTCATTGGCTACATCAAAAACAAACAAGTAAGGAAATAAGAAAATACAGTAATATGTAATAAAATTAAGGAATTTCAGTAAAAATATTGTGAAGAATTAACATAATCGTGAAGAATAAATAGGATTAAAAGCCTGATGATGACCTCACTTCCTTTCCATAACCCTAGAGCAGGGCTTCTCAAACTTTTTCAGCAGCAGGGCCATTTTTGAAGCAAAAGTTTCTCATGGAGCCCTAAGAAATGTATAATATAATATAATATATCAGGCATAGTCCAGGGCAGTGGCAGATGGATGGAGAGTGTTTGTCTGAACTAATTCACACAGTGCAAAAAAAGGAAAGAAAGAACAATACAATATTTAAAATGAAAAACAATTTTAAACAACAGAAACTTAACAGTATTTCAGTGGAAGACCCCAGAGGCCATTCAGTCCAACCCCCTCTACAATGCAGGAAAAACACAATCAAAACACCCCTAACAGATGGCCAGCCAGCTTTTGAGATAATAATAATAGCAGAAACCTCAGGTATTATCCAGTCCAACTCACTTTTGCCATGCCGACAAAACACAATCAAAGCACCTCCAACAGATGGCCACTCAGCCCTTTTAACAACAGCAACAGAAACCCCAGAAGCCATCCAGTCCCATTCACTTCTGCTGTGCAGAGAAAGCACAAACAAAGCACCCCCCTGAGCGGTGGGAGGGTAATAGGGTTTTGGAAGCAAGCAAGGCAAGGGGGAAAGGATCTGGGCGATGAGGAAGGTGAGGAAAAAGGCTTTTGGGTGCAGGGGGGGCAGGAGCAGGAAAGAGGAGGGGAAGGAGGGACACGGCCATGAGGGACATAAAAGAGAAAGAGAGAATAGGAAAGAAGGCAGTGCTAGGCCGAGTCAGTGACCATGGAAAGACAAGCAAGCAGGCAGACAGGCAGGGTTGGGGCATGCACCAAGGTCAGGCTGGACTAGAACAGGAGGAAGAGGGAAGTATGGAGCCCCTCAGTAGGCTTTTTCGGAGCCCCAAGGGCTCCCTTGAGCACACTTTGAGAACCACTGCCCTAAAGAAATGTGGTTGGTGGATGTTCTTGGTAGCCACACTCCAATTAAGGATCTCCATTCCTAGGGAGATGAGGTTCCCTAGGTGCAGAGACCTGTAACTGGGACACATGATACAAGAAGATGTGATGATTAATAAGTAGAAGATGCTCAAATCTATATTAACATTAAATATTTAATAAACGGATCTTACACTTTCCAGTAACCCAAGAAGTCAAGTTATAAGCAATGGCTTGATAAACCTGATAAAAAAACCATACACTCTTTCTCATTAAAACTAAATCTTTTAAGTTTAGTAGACAAAAGAAAACCAAGTCACCATGACATCAGTTACCTTTGAAGATTAAGACTGACTAAATTTGCAGAGATTTATCTGGAAGAAAGTGGCAAAAATGAATTATATTCTCTCTTGTTATTTCAACTGCATGAAAGCACTCTTATTTAGAAAACCGTTTTGGGGGGTTGTATTTGATTTTTAATTTGAGGGGACTTTGCCCATGTTTTTCTCTCTAGGTTTTGGGATATCAAACCAGCCCCACCTTTTTAATATAATCTACTGAATGTCATGTGAATTGTTTTGAAATAATTCTGATTCTAAATGTCAACAGAACTGAAGTACTAGGTGGGAAGGGGGGAATCCCATAGAGAACAGTTGCAGCTGCATTGTATAAAAGGAAGAGACAATTTAATGGAAATTTTCATACTTTGCAGAAATGTGATTGCCTATTTTCTCTATGCAGATATCTTATTAAAGTGGCTACAGCTGCTGTGTGAAAGCTGCATTTTCCCTGATGGTTGTGGTGCCTGGGCTGATGCTGTACGTTGTGTTTAATGGTTTGTTTTGATGCAGAAGAGCTTTAAAATATTGGGGGAGGGAGATGAATAATAGTACAAAGTCCTCTTTTGGGTAAAAAGGATTTACACCTTAAAAGTGCTTCCATGTTTCAGGTTTTTTTAAAAAAAAGAACTGGATGGTGCCTGCAAGCTTATAAAACTTACATTCACTGTAGTGTGTAGAGTCCAATCGTTCCAAGCCCTTAACCTCACTGCCATTTAAATAGGTGTATGTTCATGCACACATGCAAGTGTATATGGAGAGTAGTTTCCCGATCACAGTCCAATATACTAAAATATCTAAAGGTGAATCCAGACAGCCCCTTGACACCAGAATATTCACATTTTTAGGGAGCGAATGTTTCCAGGTCCTCATCCACACACAGCCCAGAAAGTGTGTGCTTTCTGGGGCAGGGGTCCAGATATGCTCCTTGAACTTTCCAGGAAAACACCCGGACACTTTAACTCCCTCCCTCCAAACCTCCCCAAACCCCCTTTAAAAATAAAAGACCTCACCCGGCCTCTATTAGCGTGGTGTCAGAGCTCTCCTAGCACATAGGAATGACATGTCAGGAGAAGGGGAATGTTTTTCCTCCCCCCCTTTCTCCTGGCACATCATAATGGGATATAGGGCTGTGTGGAAGGACCCTGAGTGTTTGTGATGCACTCAGGATCACTCAAGGGGTGAGCAGGGAATCAAGTGCTGGCCTCCAAAGTGATAGTCCAACACTCATACCACTGCACCACACTGGCTCTCTGGCGTAGATGTAGTTCTTACACAGTTATATCAGTGTAAGTCACCCAGATTGTTCTGGCTGAATAGTTCAAATGGCTAATGAAGTATCCTTTCAGACCCCCTTCTCTCACTTCTTTTTAACAGTTTCCATGGTGACTGAAAGCAACACTCCTAGGATACTTCCAGACAGGAGGTTCACATTAAAAGGCATGGTGACACTGTTTTCCCCTCCTCCCTCAGTGTTTTTCTCTGATGAGAAAAAAGGCAGAAAAAACAAAGGGGAAGCACAGCAGGTCTGCACGTTGCAAGCAACGGTATCTCCCCATGAATGAAGCAGCATGCATGCACTGTAAAAGGCTAATCTGAGCAAATGTAGAGTACATGCACGTTAAAAGACTAATCTGAGAGACTCTGCTCTCTTGGTGTCTCTGTGAAAGGATGAAAAGTAGCTTCAAATGTGGTACTGTTCCCGGGGCATTGTGGGTAGGAATAATGGCTTCTCTTGCTATCCACTTAAAAAGAAAAAAATATTTTCTCCACTCCCCCAGACTTAATGTGGCATTGAAAACAGAAGCAAAGAAGCCGTATAAAACTCCTGTGGAAGGTTCCAGACTATGGGTTTCCTACCCAAAAGACCATTGTCTCTCGTTTAAGTCTGCACAACTCTTCACAAAGGTCTTTGAAATATATTTTGAGGGTCAAAAGAATGTTCCAAGGGAACCCCACGTAGGCTACTTTGAACCCTTGAAAGGGAAGGGTTTCAAACTGTGTTCTGCAGGACTCTGGGGATTGCTTAGAAGCTTGCAAAGAACTATTTTATGAGAATTCTGTCACAGTGGACAAAGTGACAATAAAAGGTTTCTCCATCAATGCACATCTTCTACTATATTTCAGAACTACATTAAAACGTTATGTGCGTCTTTGGATGCATGATCCATTGATTAGGGCTTGTCCAGACATTGTAAAGCCTGTTGTCAAATACTTTCATGGCTGGAATCACTGGGTTGCTGTGAGTTTTCTGGCCTGTATGGCCATATTCCAGAAGCATTCTCTCCTGATGTTTCACCCACATCTATGGCAGGCATCCTCAGAGGTTATGAAGTATATTGGAAACTATGGAAGGGAGGTTTATATAACTGTGGAAGGTCCTGTGATGGCACACCTGAGCCTTTGGGAAAACTATAGTGTCTGGCTTTATTCAGGGGCTAGCTGTATACCTTCTGTTAAGATTAAGACCTTTAGCAGACAGAGGCACTTTGGGCAAGGTGAAAAGATAACCAAAATGAGTTTACTGCATGCAAGATGAATAAAGGGTTAACTCCACCCGGGACTATCATAAGGTAACTTAAAACAATACATTACAAAAGCAGCCTTTGCTGGCTGCAGTCATCTCTCTGGAGTCTTTGAACGTCTCTTGCCTCTGGTACAAAGTGATGGTTATAAATGTCTTTAATCTACTTTCTTGTGAAGCTTAAGCTAGTCATAAGCTTCTGTTGTCCTTTGGACCAGTGATATCCAAATACTGCTGAATGTGGGTGCTAAGGATGCCTGTTTTGAATTGCTAGGGGCTAGTATCACTAGACAATGCCTCAAACATATTTTGTTCATTTGCATGGTTTCCTCCTTTCTTTTGAAATTGTCCACATGTGGTTTTCAATGGCTTCTCTGTGTAGTCTGACATGGTGATTGCTAGAGTGCTCCAGCATTTCTGTGTATATTTATTTATATATTTACTTTCTCAACATGATCTCGTGCAAATTGTTTTCCAAAACCCATAGTGCATTATTCAGGCTGTTGAAGTCTCAAATAATATGCTGTGTCCAGGTTGGTTCATCAGGTGCTCTGCTATGGCTGACTTCTCCAGTTGAGTTAGCCTGCAGTGCCTTTCATGTTCCTTGATTCATGTTTGGGTGCTGTGTTTGATGGTCCCTATGTAAACCCGTCCACATTTGCATGCTATACAGTAGACTCCTGCAGAGGTGAGAGTATCCCTCTTGTCCTTTGCTGAATGTAGCAATTGTTGGATTTTGTTAGTGGGTCTGTAAAGATAGTTTGTTGGTTGTGTTTCTTCATCAACTTCCCTATGGTCATACAGCCCAGAAAACGCACAGCTACCCATCATAAAGCCTGCTTGGATATTGGAAACCTACCTGGCCTGAATGGTTGTTGCAAACCACTTATCATTCATTTTTAATATTTTTGTTATCAGATTTTATTGTAGGTTTAAGGTTTGGGTAGTATTTATTAGTCTTAGCTTTAACTTTTTTGTTATTCTTGGTCCTTTATAAGCTTAAATGCGTGTTATTTGTTTATTGTTATGATCTGTGATGTTGTTGTTTTTTCTTTGCTGGCATTGAATGTTTGCCATTTTTTTCTTGGAAACTCCCCTGATTCCCCTTGGGGAGAAAGGGCAGGTTACAAATAAAGTTTTATTATTTATTATTATATCAGTCAAAGGTGATGACTCCACCACCTGTCCCAGAATCCATGACAACATTCCAGAGTTCCTAGGGTTATGGAGATGAAGCAAGGAATAGGTTCCTTGAAGACAGGAAGTTTGAAGAACCATGGGGTAAAGAAATAGCAACATCCAAATGTAGCAAATTATTTATGCCATTACCATGCATTGTAGAATCCTTGTGCATGCACTTTTGAATTATAGACCATTGACACTAAAGAAATGATTCTCTTTCCCTCTCCCTCAAATGACAGTAGATATACTCTTTTTAGTATAGTTGTAGCAGACAACTCTCATGTAAAATAATGGTCTGTTAATTTTTTGGGGGGAATATTAGTATATTGTAGCAGACAACTCTCATGTAAAATAATGGTCTGTTAATTTTTTGGGGGGAATATTAGTATATAGTTTATTGCATTAGCCGCAAGGCCATATCAAGCATTCTGGGGAATATTGTGAAGCGATGCATTGGAAAAATTCTGCATGTGAAAAGTCAAGAACAGGGGAGAAGATTCCATATTTAAACACACTAACAGGAATACAAATTAAAATCTAAGAAGACTCTTATTCTGCAAATAATAGAAATAATAGTCATAGGAAATTACTAAACATTAGGAGAACCTATCCCATGAAAAGGCATGTGAATACCAATTGCCGAGCATTTTGTATTGCATCCTGCATTGAGGTGTGTTTGGACTAGATGGCAAACTATATAAGTTCCATTTCTGATTATTCTTATAAATATCCAGCTATGAAAGAAGATGCTTTAGAGAAGGCAAGTAATTGTAGAGGAACTTGTCAGACTATAAAGATTTAAAACAATTGTTTGAGTTAAGTGTAACTGTTTCTCTGAGTTTATGTTAGGAGTAATACTTTTGTTTTAAGAATGAATAGATGCAGCTGAGTGTTTCTTGAATCAAGTAAGGTGTGGCAGCTGTGTTTGCATAAAAGCTTATATGTTACAGTTGAGTTGGGGGCTGTGGCTGGGGCGGTGGCTGTGGCTGAGGCGCTGCTGTGAAGAAGTACATTGGGAGTATCGTGGAGTGTGCATACTGTGTGTGTGTGTATGCTGAAGAAGGCTTTTGCAGATTCTGAATGTCTATGTTGGCTATTGTGCTAACTGAAGGTTCCTGGCTGCTGTGATGATGATATGCTGGTATGCTGGAATACTGTAGACTGAAGAAATGCATTTAAATGCTTGGAAGCTGAAGCCTGGAGTAAATGATATCCTGTATTTCTGAAATACTGGAATGCTGTAATCTGAAGAAATGCATTCGTGAGCTGCAACAACACTGATATGGTAACACAGATGCTTGTTGCTAAAGACTGTGTAGAAGACTATATTGAAGAAGAACTGCATTGTTTGATTTGTTTTTTCAATATCCACACGGACTATTTAAAAAAGCATGGTATTGCTTTTTTGTTTATTGAAAGCTATATGTTGAAAATAAAAGTTTGTGTTTTTTATATAAAGCCAAACTTTGTTCTTTTTGCTTCTATTTTGCCAATAACCCATCAGACACTTTTTGCTGTTTTTACTCTGCTAACTGCGGATATATGGGATGATATGTCCCATTATCCCTTCACCAACCGACAGAACTCGTAAGTATTTAGCACAGAAATTTGGTAGGTTATTTTTTGGACTATAGTAACCATGCTGGCTGGGTGGAGGTAAATTCTTTGAATTGTAGTTCTGCAAAAGTAATTTGCCAAAAATATACAGCAGGACATAGTAATTTTCTACTGCAGTTGTCTCCCACTTGACAGCTTCTTTTTTACTTATTTCCCAATTACACAATACCCTTACCAAAATGATCCAACTCAAATTAGTCCTTGACAAAAAGAGCTTTCCTGAAAGAAACACTCACAGGGGTTTTATACCTAGGACATGCAATTCCTCCTTCAGTTTTTCAGAACATGAGGATAGGTATTTTCGCAAGCACTTTTTATTGCTTGACTTTGGACGCTTAGGTGCTGTGATGACTTGCAGCTAGTTTTTTAAAAAAGAGAAGAAGCAGAACATTTTTCAACTTTGTCTTTCCCCCTCTTTTAAAGTCCATTGTTCCAGAAAGCATTTTTGGATGTGAAACTCATTTGATGGAAAAGCAAGAAAAAGCCTGCTCATGGAAGGTACAAACAAGGTTTAAGCAATATTTGTGGAATTGTTTTTGCAGTCCTCTCCCAGGGGTAAGCTAAACCACTTCTAACTCAAAATAGTTTGAAACTGAGAAATAGCAGTTTCAATCCCAGCAGGAATAGATTTTTGTCAAGAACTGAGATTTTAGAAAACACAGAGAGCAAATGTTCAGTAGACTCAACTGCAGCAAGGTTAATGAAACCTTGCCAAGACCGACAATTCTATCTTAATCAACAAGCCTTCTATACAAGCTGTTATTTCTTTGGTCTGAAAAGATCTAATTCTGTTCCCAATAGAAAAACATACTCACCCTTACCCTATTGCAATGTTTCTTATGTAGTCTATTTTAGGGATATGGTTCAGCACCTTGAATATCTCCTTTAAAGTTCAGATGAAAAAGAAAGAATGTATTTACTGACCTACTGACATGGAAGACATGAGCCACTAATAAGTGTCTTGGGATGTCTCTCATGCTCCTGAATGCCTAGTGGACATATGTACAGAGATTCTCTAAATCCTGGATGGGTTAAATTGATAAAGTAAGTTGCACAGAATCCTAGGACCCTTCCCTTGTGACCCACCTTGACCCCACACAAGTCGCTAAAGTTCCAATCAACCAATTTTGAAAGTACAGCCTGAACCCTTTTCCAAAACTCACCAAAGATACAAAAAACCCAGCCTACCTCTACAAGCACCACTACTCTACCTCTGTTTTCCTATTCGGTCCAGCTCAAATTAATGACAAGGAATGATGCAACATCCCTTTCTCTTTGGAGAGGCATCCAAAGAAAAATGGAAGAATTTGGGATTGTTTGGGGGGGGGGGAGGGATACAACTCTTGGGTCTTGCTGTTCTCACCCATGTTTTAGATCAAGATTGGGAAAGTGGTGACTATCCAGATATTGGTGGACATAATCTCTCACCATTGGCTATGATGGTTAGATGAGATGGGATCTGTAATCCAACAAGGATGCAAGCCCCTTCCCTCTAGATGAAAATGAGGACTCCCTTTGAGATTTGCAATTGTAACATCTGCATTGAATTCCTACATCCAAAACAGAGTCCAGAGGGGCAGGAACTGATATGACTTATAATATACCTCAATTCAAAAGAAAAAGAAAAAAATTAAAGGAAAATATTTAGAGACAGGGAAATAATTCTGCTGTTGAAGAAACATACATAAAACGGAATGCCGGGTCCTTAAAGTTGCCTAGCTGTAGTGAGCACCTGGACAGCAGACTAGGTCAGTACACAGATCACCTGGTCATGCCCACTCTGGTAGGTATTTTAAAAAATATTTGGATAAGCTATAGTAACTGAAATGGGTGTATACTAGGCATGAGAAAAAAGTTATGAAAATTAAATGATTTGTAAGAAATTCGTAAGAAATGCTACTTTTGAGTATTTCCGCATCTGGAATGCCAACCAGGAAGTGGACTTTCTTTATAGAACTTCGGGGGCCAGGATTTTCTTAAGTATCGTTATTAGGTCGTAAGGGGGGGGGGGCACCCTCCTTCTCTCTCACCACCCTCCCGCCTCCCTTGCCAATAAGTACTATGGCAAGGCAAGCCCTAAACTCGCTCCTTCTTTTGGCTGGAAGCCTGGAAAAATGTAAACAGAGAGGTTTACTCAGAAGTAAATCTGCAAAGGAAGTAAACAGAGAGGTTTACTCATGAGTAAATCCGCAAAGGAGGGCACTTTGGATGAAGTGCCCTCCTTTGTGGATTTACTTCTGAGTAAACCTCTCTGTTTACATTTTTCCAGGCTTGCCTGCCCCTCCTGCCTGCCAGGATCTAAAGCATCAAAGAGTATTGGGGTAGTTGCACACAACACGTGAGAAACCAACCTAATGTATAATAGAATGAATGCTAACTTATAGAGTAAGTGCCTAATATTATAAGTAATCCAACTGGTCATATACCTACATTCCATGCACATGCAATAATACAGCAGTAATAACAATGGGTATAAGAAGAGGTAAAATTCAAACCGAAGTATTCTGACTGTGGTCCCTCCTCAAGCGGTGCAAACTGCAAACGGCTCTTCTCTATGAGCCCGGGAGGCAGCCTCTCCCGGGAAAAGCCAAAAGCCCGGGCACAGCGTTTGCTGCCTGGGTGCACATACATATTCTTTGGGGGGGGGGGGATTTGCTGCAGAATCCCGGGCTCATAGAGAAGAGCCCGTTTGCACCGCTTGAGGAGGGACCAGTCAGAATACTTCGGTTTGAATTTTACCTCTTCTTATACCCATTGCTATTACTGCTGTATTATTGCATGTGCATGGAATGTAGGTATATGAGCAGTTGGATTACTTATAATATTTAGGCACTTACTCTATAAGTTAGCATTCATTCTATTATACATTAGGTTGGTTTCTCACAAGATATAAAGCGTGCCAAGCCTTGATGTGCTTTAGATCCTGGCAGGGGAGGAGGAGTGGGCCTCCCTGCCCCTTCTGCCTGCCAGGATCTAAAGCCTTGAAGAGGCTTCATGAGGGGCCAACTTCAGCCCTCCAGGTGTTTTGGACTTCAACTCCCACCATTCCTCACAGCCTCAGGCCTCTTCCTTTTCCTCTCAGCCTGGGCAAACTTGGGCCCTCGCTCCCTCAGGATCGGGGTGAGAGAGAGGCAGTGAGGAGCGAGGGGGGGGGCTCCTCCTTTTTTTGCTGCTTCCAAGAATAGAATACCCCCCTCCCTCCTTCCCTCCCTCCTTCCTATTTGGAGAGTCCCATCTAGAATTCAGTGTGATTTATTCAAGTTTTGGCCTACAACTCCCAGAAATCCCAGCCAATTTACCAGCTGTTAGGATTTCTGGGAGTTGTAGGCCAAAACCATCTGGAACCATCAGCGTTTGATACCGTAGATCATGTACTGTTGGCCCACCGCCTAGCCGTGACCGGAGTCAGGGGGACTGCCCTTAAATGGGTGGCCTCCTTTCTCCGGGATCGGGGACAGCGTGTGGAGAGGGGAGAGGAGGTCTCCGGGAGGCTCCCATTAAGTTGCGGGGTCCCCCAGGGGGCCATCCTCTCGCCCTTATTATTTAACATTTACATGCGCCCCCTGGCCCAGCTGGCCCGCGACTTTGGTCTGGAGTGTTATCAGTATGCGGATGACACCCAGCTTCTGCTGAGAATGGACGGCAGGCCGGATACCGTACCCGATTGTTTCCATCAATGCCTAGAAGCCGTGACTGGATGGCTGCGTGCCAGCCGGCTGAAGGTGAACCCGTCAAAGACGGAGATCTTGTGGCCTGGTCGACCTGGGCTGGATGAGTGCCGGTTGTCTACCCTGGATGGCGAGCAACTTAGCCCGTCACCCTTGGATAAGAGCTTGGGTGTTAGATTAGACTCCTTGCTGACCATGGAGGCCCAGGTCTCCATGGTCAGCGGGACATCGTTCTTCCACCTACGACAGGCTAGGCGACTGGCCCCCTACCTGTCCAGGGCCGACCTGGCCACGGTGATCCAAGCAATGGTCATCTCGAGACTAGACTACTGTAACGCCCTCTACGTGGGCCTTCCTTTGTCGACAATCCGGAAACTCAAGCTGGTGCAGAATGCCGCGGCTCGCTTGCTGGTGGGAGCACCAGTGAGGGAGCACATTACTCCCATTCTCCGGCAACTGCACTGGCTTCCTATTGAGTACCGGATTGCCTTCAAGGTGTTGGTTTTAACCTTTAAGGCCTTGCACGGTCTAGGGCCTGTGTATCTGAGGGACCGCCTTACCCCGTACGTTCCCCCGAGATCACTGCGCTCGGAAGAGCAAAATTTGCTGGTTATACCGCTCCTGTCACCTGTCCAGTACAAGACAGAGAGCTTTCTCTGCGGCGGCTCCAGCACTCTGGAATTCACTCCCTGACCACATTCGAGCGGTCCCTGAACTTCTCCCTTTCTGAAGGGAATGTAAGACGGCCTTCTTCAGACTGGCCTTTGGGTAATTTTAAGCCGCTGGGTCCGTCTCGCTCAGTAGGAATCGTAGACCGTATCACTATGGCTACATACCGAGTTTTTATTATATGTTTTATGATATGTTTTATGATGTGTTCTATTGTTGTATCGTTGTTTTATTGTATACCTACATTTTGTGATCCGCCCAGAGCCTGCCGGGAGGAGCGGAATATAAAACCGAATAATAAATAAATAAATAAATGCGCATGCGCTGGCATACGAACTACTAACGAATTTCGTTAGTAATTACGTTACATTTTAGAAATTTTTGGAAAATTTTTTGTAAGTCTATTATTAATACCCCCCCATTAGATTTTCGATTCCCTATTTTTGGGTTCTAAACCATGCCTAGTGTATACTAGTAGCAGTTGGTGGTTTCCATTTTAGACAAATGGTGAATTTGCCTGTTTTTGGGCTTCAGTCCATTAAGGAACTATCCAGGATAATACAAACTACTAACAAGGAAGCTACCACAGGTGCATCATACTCAGAATAGATCTGTTAAAATGAATAGAAAGGATATGAATAACATGTTCCACTGATTCCAAGAGTTAGCCTTAAATATTTATTTATTTATTTATTTATTTATTTATTTAGGCTTGTTAGTCGCCCCTTCGGATGGGCTCGGGGTGACTTACATGTGCTAAACCATATAAACACTATAAAAACAATGGACCAGTGTCCACACATTAAAATTAACAGACACATACACACCAGATAACTCTTATGGCCTACATTACATAGTGGGCAGCCTGGAGTTATTTACCGACCCAACGCCTGTACAAATAGGTGGGTTTTACAGGCCTTGCGGAAGGCTAACAAGTTGGACTGTGCTCGGATTGTGGGGGGACTGAAAAGAATGTTTGGAAACGCTCAAAAATGGTAAGAAATGTGTTTCTCAAGTGAGAAGCCCCAACAAAGATAATCTAGGATCGATGGAAATCTTCACAATTTAGGAGTTATTTTGGGGGAAATTATAATGAAGGATGTCCACAAATAAACAACATCATCATCAACAACAATGTATTTCTAACCTGTCCTCTCTCCCCAGAGGGACTCAGGATGACTTACAAAAAGCAAAAACAACAGTGCCAAACATTCAATGCCATAAACAATAAAAATGAAACATTGCACCTACTCTTAAAAACACAATTGGACAACTTTAGCTAAAGGTTAAGTCAATCAGGCTTCTAAGATGGTTCAGTTAAGCAGTTAAATCTGTGTGAAGTATTAAAAACATAGTTCTTCAATAAGTAACATAATCATTGTCGTCTGTATTCGCCAGGGTTTTAAAGTTTTCTTAAAGGAGAGGAGGGAGAGGGCTGTTCTAATTTCCTTCGGGAAGGAGTTCCAGAGAGAAAGGCAACCACAGATAAGGCCCTCTCTCTCATTCCCACCAGCCATGCTTGAGATGAGGGTGAGACCAAGAGGAGGTGCCCTCCAATGATCGTAGGCTTTGTAGGTAGGAATGTAGGTTGTCACATAGTCTAGGCCTGAACCATTTAGTGCTTTATAGGTAATTACCAGAACTTTGTATTTAGCCTGGAAGCAGACCAGCAGCCAGTGGAACTGCCATAACATTAGGGTTGTCCCCGGTATGGAGCCCGAGTTAGTAACCTGGCTGCTGATCTCTGAACCAGTTGGAGCTTCTGACCTATCTTCAAAGGGAGCTCCATGTAGAGAGCATTGCATGAGTCCAGACAGGATGTGACTAAAGCATGGACAATCATAGCCAGATCTGGCATTCCAAGGTACGGATGCAGCTGACACACAAGTTTTAATTGTGCAAAGGCGCTCCTGGCCACTACTTACACCTGGGGTTCCAGGGTCAGCTATGAATCCAGGAGCACCCCCAGACTGAGAACCTGTCAGGTTCTCAGAGAGAATGTTACCCCGTCCAATGCAGGCTTAAATTCCGCACCCTGGACCATCTTACAACTGACCAGGAGTACCTCTGTCTTGTCTGAATTTAGTTTCAACTTATTGGCCCCCATTCAGTCCATTACTGATGGCAGGCACCGGTTCAGGACTAGGACAGCATCATTGGCTTTAGGTGGAAAGGACTAATAGAGTTGAATGTCATCTGCATAAATTTGACACTGATCTCCAAAATTCTAGATGATCTCTCTCAGTGGTTTCATGTAGATATTGAACAACATGGGGAACAGAACTTAATCCTGAGGAACTCCACAGGCCATCACCAGGAGCTCGAACAGGAGTCCCCTAGCATCACCATCTGGGACTGGCCCTCAAGGAAGGACCAGAGCCACTGTAAAACAGTGCCTGCAAGTCCCATCCCAGAGAAACAGCTGAGAATGAGTCGATGGTATCAAATGCCATTGAGAGGTCCAGGAGAACTAGCAGGGACATACTCCCACTATCTAGCACTCTTCGTAGATCAAAGTGACCAATGCCATCTCAGTTCTGAAACTGGGTCTGATACCAGATTGAAATGGATCCAATAATCAGTTTCATCCAAGAAATTTTGTAGCTGAAAGGCCACCACCTTCTCCAGAATCTTGCCCAGGAAGGGGAGGTTTGACACTGGCTGGTAATTGTCTAACTGAGTGGGATCCAGTGCTGATTTCTTTAATAAACTAGAATGTTCTAAATAGAAAATATTGCTTCCTGAGGAAAATAAATACAAATTTGACATAAAATAAGTTCCAAATTTTAAAAATGGTAGGAAGGGGGGAAAGTGTAATATTACTCATTGCTTACTTCAAAAAATGAAATTAGTTTTGAATTAAATTTGAATTCTGCCCACTATTGTTATATTTTAATTTTTATCTATGTACTGGCTCATGTACATTTCAGGCATATCTACACATATATTCCCAGTAGTCTTTGGTGACATATGGAATATATTTCCTAAATAACCACTGTGTTGTAAGAGGTAATTTTTCTTTCTTTCTTTTCCTCCATAATCCTTCCTTGATACATAAAGAGGACAGTGGTGGGAAGACTATTTTCTGGAGAATGAGTTATCTGAATCATAGCCTGAGAAAAAGAAATCAAAATATTGAATAGGACAAAATCCAGTCCATCTGTACTTTGTACTTGCTTGGTGATAACATTTGTTCTTGAAGATGTAATTCATGCATGGCTGTTTACAGATGGTTATCCGTTGCCTTTGCCCACTGTTGCCGTTCTTTTCTTCTCTTCTCAGGAAATAATCAGTTCCATAAGCTTTCCAAGAGCTCTATTTGAAGGGAACAAAGTGTTTTTAGAAAGCAAGTCTGGAAAAAGGAAAACGTTTCCTAGAGCCAATGTTAGAGATAAAGCAGTTAATCATAACTGAATATTGGTGCCTGCCAGATAACTGCAGTTCACCTTCTGAAAATAGATTTGTCAGCTGCATAAATATTACAGATTTTACCCATGGCTGTCTTGTGCACAAGGGTTTCCTCAAACTTTGCCTGAGTGTGCTTTTTGGTATTAAGAATAATTCCCTTCAAGCTTTCCTAAGATAAATAGGTACAAACTAAAGGTCAGCAAATGAACTCTTCGCAATGGGCTGCAAAGTAAAACCAGATATCATATTTCCCCTAACTATGAATTACCACATACACTTGTGTGTGTGTGTTTTCAGTCTTTCCCTTACACCAGAATTAGAAACCATATGAGTTTTCCAGGTCTTAACCAGATATTATACCATCCCAATTCAAGTTATTATGGGAATCCTACACGCAGGGTCTGTGTGCCTAGACTTTCCCGCTACAGATGTCTACTTATTGATGCCAGAAGTAGAGCTGAGGAGCATCGTGAAAGGATCAGCACTGTAGTCCTGCAGACTTTCATTCCCATCATTCCTACTATTCGACAACTATACAAAGAGAAAATAATATATTATTTTACTCCAGCAAGAAATTATGCTTTTGAGGGTGACTATATGAACATTATTCTCAACAAGATCAGATGACAACTGTATTATATGTGCTGCTGCTTTCATTTTGAACCATGGGGACTAGTTTCAAATCTTTGTACATAAGTAGATAAAGAATTTGACTCCTGTGGCTTTCTATTTCAGAGATGTGGTGAATCCATTCTGAGTTTTATTGCATATATTTAAGGAGCTATCCAAGTGCTAAAACTATGTTAAAGAGAAGGTTCAGCATTCTTCACCCTTCTTCTCAAGTTTGGACTAAAACTAAGAGCAGATTCATTCGACCTCTGATAGTGCCAACCACTGTTTAGGGTTCTAGCAGTTGTAGAGCACTGAGTAATTCTAACATTTCCTCCATTAACAGTTTTTGAAGGGTTTGGGATGGAAGACAAAGACATCTGAAGATGTATAGAATTCAGCTGATTTTGCAGCATGTTGGTGTGGGAAAAAAACTCCCCTTCTTATGAAAACAAATTCATTGAGACTGCTCACAGAAAATGGAACTTCATGAATGAGAGAAGAAGGGAAAAGGCACAAGGAAAGATTGCAGAATTCAAGCAGTATTTCTGGGTTATGGGAATTCAGCTTATCCTTAATTATCTGGAGGACTATACATCAAAGAAACTGGCGAGAACAGGGGGAGCAAGACTTATCTTAAGAAGCAATGGTTTAAAAATGAATTTGTCAACATGGCAGAAATGAATACAGTTTGACAGGCTCTACATATTCCCAGTAAAATTTACAAGTCTAAAAAGGCTAACCATTCATTTCTTGCCTTTCTCTCCAGGCATCTTGTTACAACTCTGTTTGCAAGGATTTTGAGAATTAGGAGTTCATCTTGTTATAGAATTTGATTCATTGCTAACAAATGGCATCAATATGTGCGTTAGAAATAATAATTGGTAGTTGATAAGAATGGACTCACTTTGTCTACTGTCTCATTAGCAACATTACTAGTACATTCCTATTTATGGTATCTTCTATACTTCTACTGAACTATTGGTTAGAAGTTCAATTTGAAGAATGAAATATGTTTTTATAACACATTAGATGTAAGCAGAGGAGCATTTTATGGTAATACTTTATCCATGTTTTAAAACTTTATATTTGTTTCTGTAAGATGTTTTATATTGTTTCATGTGGTTTTAAATTATAATGCATTTTATTGTGAATATTGTTTGGAAACTGAAAGGGTTTTCAAAAAGACCAGGGGAAATCTGTTTACAATAATATAACATGACCAGGAAGAAATTAAGCAGTATAAAGCAACTTTGATTTCAGTGGGAGATATATAATTGCTCACCTAATGCTTCAGTCAAAGTCAGTGCAACATAATATGCTTAAACTGGTCTGAATTCAAATGTGCTAGATTCAAATGGGCAAGCCATTCAAAGTTTATTTTATAATATATATTCTGAGGTGCCAGCATTTGCTGACAGCAGCAATATTTAGGGGACAACAGTGGCTTGAGAAATAAGTTGGTATCAATCTTTCAGATAGATCAGGAATATTGGATAGTTTGACAGCTATGTGTTTAAATAAACCCTTCTGGTGGGTCAATACTTTTTACACTGGTCTCCCAGATAAACAGGGATACCAGTGTTAAAGAAAGGAATTATTGTGAAGGCCTGAGCACTAAATTTGCAAAGTAGCAAAACTGCTTAAATCCAGAAAATCCAGAGCAAAGCAGCAAGACACATGCTTTGTGCCCTATTATATTCAGACTTTGAGTTCACAAGGAAAGCAGGTGGAAACAATAAGACACACTGTGAGCAGGAAAGCATAAGAGTGGATAAGGCAGAGTAACATCTCGTACAATCGGGTTACGATATTGGCATCACTCATTTGGGGGCAAAGAAGATGCTGTCAGCACCTTGGACAGATCACAGTGAGAAAGCAGGCCAAAGTGATTTCTCCTCCTGGAAGGAGAATTTTTATCTCCAAGATATAGACAGGCCTTTTGAGTCTTTTTTAAGTCTTCCAGTTCTTCTGCTGGAGATGCAGTGTTCCCTCACTTATTGCGGGGGTCAGGTTCCAGGACCTCCCGCAATAAGTAAAAAACCGCAGTGTAGGGAGGCTCTGTTTATTTTAATATTTATACATTATTTTAGTAATTATACAGTATTTTAAGTATCGACACACTGGGTGCAGTGCCTTGGTCTGGACTTAAAAACAATCAGCACTGAGAAAATTACCATCTGTCAGCTGCAAAAGGTCACCCTACTCAGATCTGCACACATTATTCACTGATACATCACACAGTCTTAGACACTTGGGAGTGTGATCAAATACAAAAGCCGGCATACGGATCTTGTTTGCTGTGTATAAAATAAAAATAATAATATTTCTAGATATTTTTGTCCCTGTCTGACAGTTGCTAGAGGACACAAGGGCTTTGTCTCTATACCAGTGTTTCTCAAACTCTGCTCCTCCAGGTGTTTTGGACTTCAGCTCCCAGAAATCCCAGCCATCTTACCAGCTGAAGTCCAAAACATCTGCAGGAGAACAATTTGAGAAACTCTGGTCTATAGACTTCATTTCTGCCTCTCTCCTAACCTGACCATTTTAATGGTCCATTTTCTAAATTGCTTATAGGTGGGCGATGATGTTGCAATTGCTCATCATAATTACATCACACATTTAACAGTTATTTAGAAATACAGCATTCTGCATTAAAGTATGTGAAAAGTCAATGGATTTCAATGTAAAAACATTATTTTTTTTTTAAAAAAAACACTTCTGCAAAAAGATTAGAAAAATGCAGCCATGTGATAATTTCATTTAAGAAAGGCTATTTTCTGCATCATATGCCACATTGTCCTCATTCACAAGGTGAGTTTTAAAAGATGTATTAGAAACAAAAAGGCATTCTTGTGCCATCCCTGAAAGTGGCTCATAACTAAAATGACTAAAAGTCTGCAGAAATGTATTTAGAAGGCACACACACTATTGCTTAATGAGATAAAACAGAAGTTGATCTAAGGGGCTCAATTGAGCACTTGCAGAGAATAGAGGGTTCCCAATAAGCTTTGAGAGAGCTCAAGGATGCATATACTATAGAATGAATGCATTTTGGTACCAGTTTAACTGCCATGGCTCAATACTATGGAATGTTATAGTTCAGTCAGGCACCAGCACTCTTTGGCAGAGAAAGCCAAAGGTCTTATAAAACTACAGCTCTCGTGATTTCATAACATTGAGTCATGGCAGTTAAAGTGATGTCAAACTGCATTCATTCTACAATGAATATGTTATGTAGAAGAAAGAGTTTTAATGGAAACCTCTGAGCAAAACCCAATTCTAAAGGACAAAAGGAAAAGAGAAGGAAGGAGAATAAAATACATCTTGTGGCTGTTTGTGAACTGAAACACCTCTGTACCTTGGTGGCCATTATTTCAGCAAGACAGAAGCAACACATATATTGTGTATGACATTTGAAAGACTGCACTGAGAAAAGATTTCTTGAGTTCAGTAAATGCAGTGAATCATGTTTGTGAACGGGGACAGCTCTGTTTTATTATGTTTCCTTTCCTTGTCATATCCCTTACTTAAAGTTAAAATGGATAGCATCCAGCAGAGCCATCTCCACTTACCTCAAGCAAATCTGTTGTGGTGAGGATCATGGAGACAGCTGGACCTTTTAAAAAGGGTTATAAAGGAGCAACTCTATTTGCACCTTAGTGTTGCATAACACACCTCTCTGGCATTGTGCATGTAATGTGTGAGATAAGCCTCACTCAGTGTAAAAACATTTGCAGTTTCCAAGTCATGATTGACACGTGAAAACCTGCAAAGCTGCTAGAAATCCCAAATTATTTCAGAATAGTTGTCACAGTATGGGCCAAAACAATACAGCAGAAGTCATTCTCAGAATCTAGAAGATATATGAACTCATGCTGTAGGTGGCCAATATTGCTATTGCTCAGCATATCATATAATATTGAGAAAGAAAGCTACCTGGTGGCGCAGTGGGTTAAAGCACTGAGCTGCTGAGCTTGTTGACCAAAAAGTCGCAGGTTCAAATCCAGGGAGCTGTGTGAGCTCCCATTGTCAGCTCCAGTTTCTATCAACCTAACAGTTCAAATACATGCAAATGTGAGTAGATAAATAGGTACCGCTCCAGTGGGAAGGTAACAGCATTCCATGCAGCCACATGACCTTGGAGGTGTCTATGGACAATGTGGGCTCTTTGGCTTAGAAATGGAGATGAGCACCACACCCCAGAGTCGGACACGACTGACTTAATGTCAAGGGAAAACCTTTATCTTTACCTTGACACATTTATTTATTTATTTACATCATTTCTACCCTGCTCTTCTCAACCCCCGAGGGGGGACTCAGAGCAGCTTCACAAAAGGCAGCAATTTGATGCCGATGCACAATATAAATACAATATAAACCATAAACATTCAGCATTAAAATACAATTAGCATTAACACGTAATACACATTCACTTAAGTTAAAAACAGTGTTCCGTCCACAACATGAGCATTGAGCCATATCCATCACCTTGCCATTACAATTACAATCCAAAGTGCTGCATTGTGCTAATGTGCAAAAGCCTGGTCCCATAGCCAAGATTTTACTTTTTAAGAAGGGAATTTTAAATCAGCATGCCCTTTGGTGCAGAACTCTATGGAAGATTTGCCAAATATGATTTCATCATTATCGTTATTTTCCATTTTACCACTTCAAGACTTTCTGGCTCAACTTGTCAGGTTCCCAATGGGAACTTGACAAGTCAATATTGATTCAACAGGTTCATTAGAAGTAGAATAGACATTTGGGCATATGTAGTTATTCCCCCTTCATTTTAAAGGGGAAATGATTTTTAAATGTTGAATGTTTTAAACCTCAGCAGTGATGTGGCAGTGACATTTTTCTGTTGTTGTTTGAGGTTTCAATTTACTTACCAATCAGTGTTGATATTTGAGTTTACTAGGCATTATTTTCTCAGGACAGATTTGCTAAATGCAATGATGTGGTAATGATACAAACATAATTACCATATTATTCTATCACAAATCTATCACTGTAACAATAGCAGTATTAGTAATTATACCAACAATAATGGTCCATATGAAGCAATCAGGCATTGTTCAAGCAAAGTAAAAATCATATGAAAATAATAAAAAAATTAAAAAAATTAAATGGACTTCTCTCTTTCAACCCCAAAGACACACAATGAAAATATTATTATAATCCTCCTAATCTCTTATTTTAGACAGTTTCTTGACTCTACCTTATTATCTCAATGTTTTACTTAATCTTTAAAACCCACAAACATTTTTGCTTTTGCTTTTTTCTTAATAAATTATATAAATAGTTCCATTTTTTTTTAAAAAAGAGTTATCAATTGACTTCTCCTTTATCGAAAAAGACAACTTGTCAATTTCTGCCAGTTCCAGAATGCTTATAAGCCAATTTTCTTTCGGGAATAGTTCTTTACATTCGATTTTGTACCTAAAGCAGTCTTGATGCAATAATCATATAATGCAATAACTTGAAATTCATTGGTTTTTTGTTCGTTTGGAAGTCCCAGTAGAAATGAAGTTGGATCTAGCTGTATTCTGATTTTAAATAGCTCTTGTAACAAATTTTGTATTGATTTCCAATATTCTGTTGCTTTGTTGATTGTCAACCACATATGATAAGAAGTACCTTGATGTGTTTCATGTTTCTAATATAATTTTTTAGTGTTCTTGTTCTTACCAATTTGACTGGAGTCAAGTACCATCTATACATCATTTGGGAGAAATTCTTTTTTCAGGTCAAAACTTAGAATATCTTTTGATTCTTTTGACGACACTCTCTCCATCTCTCCAGCTCAATATTATGTCCAATGTTTTGCATCCATTGAAAATAAAATTGTTATTTGTATTGCCAAAATGCTCATTTTTTATTCCAGTGTGGAGAACAACATACACTGGGTTACCACATGCTTCTTCACAATGTGAATATAAAGCATACAGAAATCAACACATAAAATATTTGCTATGAATAAGATACTTAAATTCTAACACATCTCTTCTGTGTAGTTTAATATTGTGACTCTTACCCCTTACGATCTCAACATTGAAGGGGGGGGGGGGGGGAAGCAGACACCTGTTTACCAACAGACAGGTAAAGGATCAGTACAAAAGTCTATATTCCCCAATAATTAACACACAAATTCTAATTTCAAAATAAAATAAAATAACACAGCAAAAAGTTATGTTTTCAAGGGCTTTCATGGTCAGAATCACTGGTTCATCTGATTCAGA
Organism: Anolis apletophallus; assembly: GCA_030556195.1. Lineage (NCBI taxonomy): Eukaryota > Metazoa > Chordata > Lepidosauria > Squamata > Anolidae > Anolis > Anolis apletophallus. The sequence goes on along the minus strand of JARBWK010000004.1, from coordinate 52,581,867 downwards.
GATCCTCTGAAGATGCCAGCCACAAATGCAGGTGAAAAGTCAGGAGAACATGCTGTAAACACGGCCATATAGCCCAGAAACCGCACAACGCTCCAAAAAAATTGTAGTTTGAGACAAAAACTGGAATTGGATTTTTAAAATGCCTTTGTCATTTGGTGTGATATATTCCACAATTTTTGGCAGTTTAGACATGAATGTATTTATTTATTATTTATTTACCATATTTTTAACCCGCCCTTCTCAACCCCAAAAGGGGGACTCAGGGCGGCTTACATTCAACCTTATTAAGAGGCTATTTCAACAATACAATAAAATCACAAGATCCACAAACATGATAAAAACAGCATAATTAAAACTATACAAAGTCAACATTACACATTAAACCAGCCTCATCAGTCTTTACAGCAATCCAGTTCCTCCCTTAAGGTGCTGATTACGTTTATTGACCAAACGCCTGGTCCCACAACCATGCCTTTACTTTCTTTCGGAAAGCTAGGAGGAAAGAGATTGATCATATCTCAGTTGGGAGTGTGTTCCATAGGTGGGGAGCCACTGCCAAGAAGGCCCTGTCCCTCATCCCCACCATGCACATTTGAGCTGTAGACGGGAGCGAGAGCAGGGCCTCCCCAGATAATCTTAGATTTTGAGATGGGACGTAGGGGTGGATGTGTTCGGACAAGTAAGCTGGGTCAGAACCATTTAGAGCTTTATAGGTCAACACCAGCACTTTAAATTGGACTCGGAGGTGGACTGGCAGCCAGTGGAGCGGACATAACAGGGGGGTGGTATGTTCCCTGTATGTCGCCCCCATTAGTAATCTGGCTGCTGACTGTTGTACCAGTTGGAGACTCCAAACCTTATTTATTTATTTATTTATTTATTTACTACACTTCTATACTGCCTTTCTCAGCCCGAAAGCGACTCGAGGTGGTGAACAAGCGGCAGCAAGTGCCCACATACAAACACAAACGCTCCTCTGGCCACCGCCAAGACCTGGGGTTCCAGGCTCAACAATGAATACAGAATCAATCCCAAACTGCGAACCCACGTCTTCAAGGGGAGTGTAACCCTGTCCAACACAGGCTGTAACCCTATGCCCTGTTCGGCCTTCTGACTGATCAAGAGAACCTCTGTCTTGTCTGGATTCAATTTCAATTTGCTAGTCCTCATTCAGTCCAACACAGCACCCAAGCACTGGTTCAAGGTCTGGACAGCCTCCTTAGTGACAGGTGGGTAGGAGTGACAGATTTGGACATCATCTGCATACAGATAACACCTTGCTCTGAAACTCTGGATGATCTCTCCCAACGGCTTCATGTAGATGTTAAATAACATTGGGGACAGCACAGAACCCTGAGGGACTCCACAAGACAACAGTTGTGGAGACGAACAGGTGTCACCCAGTAACACCTTCTGAGATCGGCCCTCCAGGAAGGACTGGAGCCACTGCAGAGCAGTACCCCCAAGTCCCATCTCTGAGTGTAGGAATAATAATGCAGAATCAATACATTTGTAAGTGTGTACCTAGAGAAGGCACAATATAAAAAGGATGCTTTGTATGCCATGTAGAAATTACTAAATGAGTGCAGCCTTCATATGGGCCTGTGACATTTAGGAAACCCTATGACACAGGAGATATTTTCAATGAACAAATGCTTCAAAAGATTTGGAGCTTGTGGTCCTTGTGCATTATGAAAAGTGGGCATCAACCTTTGACTCAGATATGTGTGTGGGGAGAGGGGCGGGTCTTCAACATGGCAACACAGAGCAGATACAACCAGTAAAAGAAGTAAGTGCTGAGAAAGGTTGTGTGTGCACCCATTAAATAGGATTCTAACTTACAAGGAAACCATGGATAATAATGATTCCTACTGAAATGAAAGCCACTCTGAGTCCCCCCTTGGGGGTTGAGAAGGGCGGGATAAAAATACTGTAAATAAATAAATACTGCCACAAGTTGCCACAGACTCACCTTTGTGGGCCTAGCAAATTCCTAGAGAGAATACCTCTCTGTAAATTTTCTAGAACCTCAATTGAGACTCTATATGGTAACATATGGTGTAAGCATCCCACGGAGTTGCTTGGAGGACTTGGAACATTTCTAGCAAGGATATATTTTATTAGTAGGTGCAACCATGTGTACCAGTCTGCAGATACTTCACTTATCTGAATAATCCTTAAATTAACCTCCTAACCTCCAAAACAGAATTTTTTAAAGTGTGCATAACTAATGTTAAACAACTGGTAACCTTTCCAGAAAGCTCATACCTCAGGGATATTTTTCTGTGAGCAAAATGATTCCAATATACCTTCTCTTTAAAGCAAAGAAACAAAGAAAAAGAGCAGAAAAATGGCAAGACAAAAGCTATTTGGCTCCTACTGAACTAAAGCACAGGAGACAGTGAGCAGGGTGCAGTCAAGGGGATCAATTCAGCGATTGGCAGAGAAGATCGATGAAACCATGCAGGCAGAAGAAAATCAATTCACCTTTGATTTCTGATGAAGGATGCGCAAAGTGATCCAAATAAGATAAAACATGGTCTGAGCATTTACCTGAACCAAATTCAAACTGAAATTTGCTCTTTGGAGAGTGGATGAAAAGTCAGCTGAGTTTGCATAACCTCTCCCCACCACCCCAACTACATTTAATACTGCTGGATGCACACATCAGAAACAATCACAGGGCATGAACTGGACGTGAGCTAGATTATTTTCTACCCAAATATCTGAGTGGTTCTGGCAATATTTGAGAAATCAGGCATACTTTCAAGTGACAGCACAAACAAACCCAACCCTTTCTATCTTCCTCCAGAATACATTAAAATAGCATTTTGCAAACATGTGTTTTTTTTAAAAACCAAGCAAACCCAAAATTGTCAATTTTTGAGGATCAACATGGTAGCAGCACGGATATTGCATCTTAGGCTTCTGAGAGGCAATGCACATTGTGATATGTTATGGGAAGAGGAGGATGCAACATCATAAAGAGAAATGCCACTTTGCTTTTTAAGGTGTCCAAACTGATGATTTTATTTATCTGTGAAAATGTTTCTTGGCCTTTTCATCCTAAAAACAATCCTCAGGTTGATTTCCAATGAGTTAATAGAAATGGCTTCAACGTCTCACAGAACTGGAACTTGTTGATTCACAGAGATCATGACATTATCAGTCATCCCCTCAGACATCCTTCTTTCCTTTGAGTTTATTTTCTATTGTCACAGTTGCTCTCTGTGATGAGATGCACTTACCTCAGCAATACTATGTTGTTAGTAAATACCCTTATTGTAATGTAAAGTATTTTGGAGTGTTTAGGGCTTTAATTAGGTGCCAATGGCCCTACAAAAAACATTGATCCCAGTGGAGAAGAAACTGCTAGAATTGGTTTGTTGATAAGGATTAATACACTCTAATCCAGGGGGCCCTCCAAGGTCATTTACCCGGCCTATGCTCAGGGTCAATCTAAGTCTGAAATGACTTGAAAGCACACAACAACAACAACAACAACAACAACAACAACTACCCAATCTCATCAGCCAAAAGCAGGCCCACACTTCCCAATGAAATACTAATAAATGTATATTTGTTAAAATTGTTCTTCATTTTAATTATTGTATTGTTTTAGTGTTTTTGCACTATAAATAAAATATGTGCAGCGTGCATAGGAATTCATTCTTTTTTTCCTTCAAATTATAATCCAGACCTCCAACAATTTGAGAGACTGTGACTTAACCCTCTGTTTAAAAAGTTTGAGGACCCCTGTGTCTAATCCACGAAGGTGTTCCTTAGGACACCTTCATAGAAAGCAACTATATTTCAGGTTTTGTCACTGTATCACTGGAATCTTATATCATTTTTAAAAGCCCAATAGGAAGGAACAAACAAAGGTGGCTTTGAATGTTCCTTCCTCTAAAATATAGCTAACAGTCACCAGTGATCTCGCATTCAAGTACTAACCTGCTTAGCTTCCAAGGTCAGACCAGATCTGGTGCCTTTAAAACATGCTAATAGAGGCTAAAGTTTTTAAAATGTCAACAGATAGTCCAGGAAAAAGTTTTGTTAGATAGCATTTAAGGTCACTTTAGTGTAATGGAGCTAAATGGAAGAGGTAGGAAAAAAATAGCGACCATCCTAGTTGGAGTTGCAGATGGGGAAGAGGAATTAGGTTCTTTCCTGGATCTTAAGGAGAATGTCCTCATTGCTGCTCCCTCAACTGCTATAGTGTTTTATAGTTCCGTTAGCCTCTCTTCACAGCCAATGCACAATTGTAGCAGTACCTCCTGGGGCTTAATAGCTGTTGGGAGAAGGATTGGACTGTTTCCAATGTTTAATTCTATTTTAATATTTATATGTCTTATGACTTTAATTCAGACATTGCTATGGTTTTTATTATGTTAGCTGCTTTGAGTGTCCTTTGACAAAGTAAAAGCAGGGCATAAATACATAATAATCATGATAGGACTGCGCAAAGTTAGGGTATAGAGTGCAAGTCTTCACACACTCCAGTGTAGGATCACTGCTTCCATTTTTCAAAACTGAAAGGTTTAGTTGTCTGGACACTTTGGAGATTTTTGTTTGGGGCATTGTCCATGTAGTTCAGGGCTGTCCAACTTCTAACCAGCCAAGGGCCGGAATTGAGGTCACTGATGACCTGGGGGGCAATTCAGCCCTGCCCCCAGGCCCCACCCCAGGCCCCTCCCCCAGCCCCGCCCCACCCCCAGCCCCCTCCTAAACTGTCATTCTCCCTCCTCCTCCTCCTCTTTCCCGGCGCCACGGCGCATGGGACACCAGCAGCGCCGGGAAGGAGGAGGAAGAGGCCCACCTCCTCGCACCCTCCCGCCCTTCCTGGCGCAGCCGGTGTCCCGTGAGAATTCTCCCGCTTCACGGCACTGGGGAAAAGGAGGAGGAGGAGGAGGAGAATTCTCCCTCCTTCACTTCTTTCCCGGCGCTGTCCCATGCGCCACACTGGGGAAAGAGGAGGAGGAGGGGACAGCAGCGACAGCGCCACCGGGGAAGAGGAGGAGGAGGAGGAGGAGAACTCTCCCTCCTCCTCTTTTCCCGCGCCCTTGCCCGGTTCCCGGATCCCGGGTGCCGGTGCACGCGGGGGGAAAGAGGGACGAAGGACTGCCTTCTCCTTCGTCCCTCCTCTTTCCCCCACGTCCCTGGCCCCAATCCCGACCGCCCGCGCCCCTTGAGAGGAGGGAGGAGGAGGAAGGCAGCCAGCTTCCTCCTTCCTCCTCGCCCCTCCTCCCCCGCGGATGCGCCGCAGCTCGGATCGTGAGCCGCGGTGGGGGAGGGGAAGGAGGAGGGGCAAAGGAGGAGGGGCCAGCTCTCTTCCTCCTCCCTACACCGCCCCCTTGTTCCTCTCTCGGCGCCGCCAATGCGATCAGGTTTGCATTGGCGGCGCGGGAGAGGGATGGAGGGGGCGGTGCAGGGGGAGGAGCTGGCTCACTTCCTCCTCCCTGCCCCGCCTCCCCCTCCCCCCCGGCCACCATTTTTTTAAAAAAAATAGAAATTTTTTTTTTAAAAAATTTTTAAATGGCGGCCGGGGGCATAGCGGGGGCCGTGTCCAATAGGCTGGGGGGCCGTGTACGGCCCCGGGGCCGCCAGTTGGACAGCCCTGATGTAGTTCACTAAATAGTATAAAATTGATCCCCAAATTTGCTCCAGATGCTCAAACCCTCTTTTAAATAATTATTCCATGAGCCAGTGGGCAGGTGGATGGGAACCTATGATTTATAATTTGCAATACACTGTGAAGTAACACTAAAAAGTTTGGCTTTGTCTTGATACTTCACGCTCTGTTTTTAGATAGTTCAATTTTTGAAATAGAAATTCTTTAGTTTCAGAAACTTCTCAAACAGCTAAGGAAAGCAAAGTCAGCAGTCATGCCTGAGTACAGGGAGTATTTCTGAATCCTTACTTGACTTGAATTGGTTTGAGCTCCTTGTATCTAATTGATTATGTACTTCCACAGAGAACCCTGCCTAACTTCATCGCTATGTTTTACATCTATGGAATGGCTTCTCTGCCTGGAAAACTGCTGACAAATACATGTATAACATCAAAATTGATTTTCCCATGAAGGAAACAATCTCTCCTTTGTTGCAACAAAAACAAAATCCCCGTCCCTTTGTTTTAAACTCCTTCCCATAAAATATATATTTGTTTTGGATGTTAAGGCAGAGTAGATAAATTCCCTTTGCGGTGAGTGAAATAAGATTGGTCATCAGATTACAGTCTTGCAACATTTCTGATATACCATCAAGTTCACAAATGTATGGAGGAGAAGAATGGCGATGATGATGTTTGAATTCAGGTTCAATCACACTTTGAATAACTGAATCAAATACCTGTACATTTGATTAATGGTGCATCTACACTGTAGAATTAATGCAGTTTGACACTACTTTAACTGCCATGGCTCAGTGCTATGATATTCTGGCATTTGTAGTTTAATGATGCACCAGTACTCTCTGGGAGATAATTCCATAGTATTGAACTATGGCAATTAAAATGGTGTCAAACTAAATTAATTCTACAGTCTAAATCAGGCGTGGGCAATTGCTGGCCCTCCATGTGTTTTGGACTTCAAATCCCATTAATCCTAACAGCTGGTAAACTGGCTAGGATTTCTGGGGATTGAAGTCCAAAACCCCTGGAGGGCCGGCAATTGCCCACGCCTGGTCTAAATGCACACAAGGTGGATCTAGTCTGCTCTTATTATATCATATATTGCTCTCATTATTTCTCATGGAAGAGTAGTTAATTTTGCAGACACTTATGGATGAACTATTTCTCCTGAACTATACAAGGATAAACTGACTAGAATCTTACATAATTCAGTTTTTATGTGGTTTCCTCCTCCATTATTTTCATTTACCTAGAAAGTGTGTGCATTTGGAATAGCTGACCTCTTAAACATTTGTTATAATATCAGTTAAGTGATTCTGAATATTGCCTTTGATAAAGGAATAGGCGACCTGAGTTTAAATCCAATTGTTATTACTAGCTAGAGTGGACCAATTGAATCAACATCTCCTATTATACATAGGGCAATTATGTTTTGAATCATCACCCAGCAACCAGTACATACCAGATGGTTAATCTGAATTGGTCAATGGTAACTAAGTTAGTCTTCCCTCTCCCATATAAGAATTATAAAATTGGACATTGCTCTTCTAACTGAAATCTGTCAACAAATATGGTGGAAAAAGTCCAAGATTGGAGATATATATATAGATATAGATATATATATATATATACACACACACACACACACACACAGTATATATTCCAATCCCCCACCTTCCAAGGGAAACCAGTAACCACAAGACAATTACTTTATTTTATCATTAAGCAAAGCGAAGGTCAAAATTTTACAACAAAGACATGGAACAAGAAATGCTAAATGCTCGAGTTGTATTCATAAAAGGAAGAAGCACTAGGCATCGTATTGCAAACAAATGTTGGATAATCGAGTGCCCCATTCGTTATATCAAAGCTTTTGATTATGTAGCTCATGAAAATTATGGAAACGATGGATTTGGTGCCTTAGGGGTATTAAAACTCCCCAATGAAGGTATTTAAGTCCCCTAAAGAGGAGGTACAACTGTGGGAAAATTCTCCTGTGGAAAGGTTACTGTGAGTGCCCTGCTGTGACTAAACGTTGTCCATTTATCACAGGATGATGTGTGGATGTTTTCACAAACTCTCCAAATCACATAATTCCTAAACTATGACACTATACATATTTTTTGGTATTTATACTGCATTTCAAGTTTAAAGACTCTGTTTCCACCCTGCTTCCCCTATTTTTGCTTTCCTTCCAAACTTTCTAGTTACTCCAAATATAGAACCTGTCAGTTTGTCATAACCACACTCAATGAAAAGGTATTGAAACCTCCAGGAGATCTTTTCATATTCTTCTTAGTTTCTATACAATAACACACAGAGTCATTCTATGTCAATGGGAGAACACTGCCTGCTAAGTAAGTGGAGCTGTTGTAGAGAGAGTTACTAAAGTTGTAACAGATCCAGTGACTAAGGACTTACCTTATAGAAAGCAATAATATTGTTAAGAGCATTTCACAATTGCCTGGAGTGGAAGGAGAAATAGAACAGTACTTTCTTTACAGCATTGCTAGTTATTGTCTCAACATACTGCTTAAAAAGAAGAAAGATGGAGAGTTTAAAGGAAGTATTCCCCAAATATCTGCAGCAGATGCAAAGAAAAAAATATTTTCCTCCACTTCCCAAAATGTTTTCTCTCAGTTCTGGCACTCACAGCGATCTGTGCTATTTTTACAGCCTGGTCCCATCCATAAAACAGTGTTTGATATTAGCATCCTCTGGGAACAGATGCACTCCAATGAACTCAGAGGATAGCTCTTGATTTAGTTGTATAATTCCCAATGAATCAGCTTGCCTGTCATGTTTCAAAGAATGTGGCCTATAGATTTTAGTAGTTAGGTTTACAGTGTTCCCTCGCTACTTCGCGGTTCACTTATTGAGGACTCGCTGTTTTGCGGATTCCAAAAAAAATTAATTTAAAATATATATCATGGTATTTTCACTGTTTTGTGGGTCACTTTCCCTCCTCAGTCCTCCCTCCCTCCAGCCTTGAAGGGCCTTTCCTCCTTTTCCTTCACTTTATTTTAAGTTTATAAAGACTTAAAATAGTGTATAACTACTAAAATAATGTATAAATTTAAAAATAAATAGAGCATCCCTACATCGCGGTTTTTCACTTATTGCGGGAGGTCCTGGAACCTAATCCCAGCAATTAGTGAGGGAGCACTGTACAACAAAACTTGGAATAGTTGCCTTATTTACCTCTCCAGAACACAATTAATTACAGATGTGTTAGCATGCACATACTAGATACTACCTTTTCATCTCCTATTCCATTGATATGATCATGTCCCCAAGAATTTGGGAGCTGAGCTACACCTGTAAATCAGGATAATGTGCAGGAGTTTCAACCACTGTTAGCATGATATCAAGATCTTCTTAAATGGAAGAAACTGGCTCACCCTCACTCTTCGGAACCTGTAATCCTTCATCACTGGACATGCTAGTAAAGTTGGCTGAGAGACATTACATCTCAAGATTAACCCATCTTCCCTATCTCAGTGAACAGGGTGGCTATAACTCTTGAGTGGAGCTCTTAGATGGAAGCTAACTCCACGGCAATTTGCAAAAGTGCAAAAATAGTAACTCTTTATGTCTGGGCAGCTAAGGCTCCTTCTACACTGTTTTTTGCCAACTTAACATAAGAGCAAGGAAAGAGGGAGCAGTGGGGCAAATCTATCACCCTGCACGCAGCTCCTTCTTGTGACACTTTCCTCGTCACATGGGGAAAGCATTGTCCTCACAGGGAGGCCTAGTACTGGCTCCATTGGAGCCAGTACAACACAGAAAGCCTCCTGTGTTGCTGGGAAAGCATCTAGCAACACTTTTACCCAGAGTGGAGCTACAGGCAACATCATCTGATGACTGCCATAGAGTTCCATCTCCGAAGCAGGCTCAAAGTGCCCTAGGATCCTTATTTTGAGCCATGTGATGAGGTCGGTAGTCAGACATTGAAGAAACTAAGTGATTATGTTACTGCTTTCAATAAAATGGTTTTTGACACAAATTGGGTGTTGTTTTGGTTAAACTCTGTCCACATTACTGGGAAGAGCCCTGGAACATGACACCCCAGTTTGGGAAGCAATCACTGAAATCAATGGGTCCTATTTACTATTACCTGGGAAACAACTGAATGTCATTTCCAATCTCTTCTGTGAGTGATCATTAGTGGTACAAACAGAAGCAGGGTCCCATCACAATTTCCTCTTATGGTGGAGTTTGCTTATATGAAAAAGGTGGGTAGAAAGGTCAGACAGCTGCTTCCCAATCAACAGAGGAAAAGGCTCCATTGATCACAGTGACTGTTACCCATTAAATTGGGATTAGGTCAATTTCATAGTTCCCGTATTGCTCCTAAAATACCAGGTAAATAGGGACCATGACTATGCAATGGTCATGAATGTATAACTCATGGTTACACATCTGTAAGTGCGATAGAGGATTCTGGCTATTTGGACTGAATCCTTTGTGCATTGCTATTTAACCTATCTCTTAATGAAGTGAGGTTTGTTTTGTTATGTTGGGTAGAACAGTCATAAGGTTGGGGTAAAGAGAGGAGGGTGGATTTGCTCACCTGTAATCTTTGCTTCCCAAATTAATTCAAGACTTGTATGTGATTTGCCATCATGTTCTCCTATTTCACAGAATTGTCATCCACTGTCCTTTAATAAATGTCAAGCCATCTATCCACAAATGACATATTGAATTCCATTGTATAGGATTTGTGTCTTTCATGCACATATATTCAACCTAATTTTATTTGGGGTTACTGATATTGTTGACAAAGACACAATAATTCTCATTTACTGATGAGCCCACATACTTCATATTACTTATATATTTTAGAACTTTTTATCCCTGTCACATAAAACAATAAACCCGCTGTTCTTAAATTTAAAAATATTCTATTTTGCAATTATTTATTTATTTATTTATTCCACCTAATATACCGCTCTCTCTGGAGCCCAGAGCGGTTTACAGAGATTAAAAATAGCAATAAAACATAGCAACAAACATAAAAACACAGTAAAAACCAATATAAAACCCCAATTAAAATCCCATTCCCCACACTGCAACAGACAGCAGGAGTAGGATGGCAGCGGGTGGCAGCGCTACTGGACGGCATTGGTTATGGGCCAAATGCCTGTCTGAATAGCCAGGTCTTGACGGCTCTACGGAATGGCAGCAGGAGATAACCCGTATCTCCTCAGGAAGAGTGTTCCAGAGGGTTTACATTTACAAGTGCTTTTTCCAAATTAACTACTCCATATATCATGTGTTTTTGATATACAGGTAGTCCTCAAGTTACAAAAATCTGACATATAAATGACTCATAGTTACAAACGGGTGATACAGCAGGAAGCAAGAGCAATCTACTCCTAGGAAGGGAAATTCACGCCTGAAACAGTGATCATGGGAAAAGGGTATGTTTACTGAAGCTTTAGCACCAATCCTTGTTTCCACAGCAAGATATTTTTTTCAAAACCCAATTATCACAGGGACAGAAAGTGAAGTGAAATCTTCTTAACATCTGAGATTGTGTGTGTGTGTGTGTGTGTGGCTGGAGTTACACTTAAATTGTACCTGTTCCAACTTACATACACATTCATCTTTAAGAACAAGCCTACATAACCTGTCTTGTTTGTAAATTGGGGAATGCCTGCATGGTTAATATTTGTTAATCCTATGGAAACTTTTGGCACACACTAAAATATAAACATGTTAATCCCAATAAGATGACTGAGTATAAACACAAAAGACAGAGTGAATCTGGGAATGCCAGTTGTCCATTTATATTAATACAAGACAATTCATGCAAGCTCAGCCAAAGTGAAATATTTCTAAGTCCCAATTATTTCAGTGGGATTGTTAAGCACACCCCTATATCTTTCTCATTGAATTAGCAACTGAGAAGCTTCATGACATCCAGATGGTTTCTTATTTATTTTATTCCACCTCTACATTTAAATCGGAAACTTCAGAATAACTAGAAATATACGACAAATAAAAACACACTGAAAGACATTAAAATAAATTATAAAACAGTGGGGACATATGCTTAATTTATTAATAGGTACTTAGGGAAATGAAAGGAAACATCTTCCCCTTTGGCAATTTTCAGGGGTTTACCTTGCAAAGAATAAAAAAATATTCAGTGTTTGTAAAGAATGTGAAACAGCTGAATAGTATTTATTTATTTACAGTATTTATATTTTTATTCTGTTATACCACCCATTGCATGTTATCCAGTTGTGTTAATCCCCTAACGCTTGACTAGACCAATGTAGAAAATATTTTCTTCAGTGCATTACTATATAGCCAAGTGGTTCCCAACCTGGGACTACCAGTGGTCCCCAAAAATGAAAATATGGTCCATGGCCTCACAATTACTACACCATTGCCTCGAAACTACATGGCAACTAGAGCTACTGGTCTCACTGAACCCTCTTATAGTGCCGAGGCAACTTTAAAAGGGGTTTGGGGGCTTTGGAGGAGGGGGGTAGGGCTTCCAGATGTTCTCACGGACTAGTCCCATGAGAGCACCTGGCCACACACCCCAGAAAGCATGCACTTTCTGGGGTGGGTGAGGACAGGCCCCCAAGAACATCGGCGTTTTTTAAATGCAAAAGGTCCTGGGATAACTGCCTGTCTGGAACCGCCCCCAGTTAAAGGTTTGTGTTAGCATTGCCACAAGTGAGAAATGTATTGAAGGCACACGACAAATCTGCATTTTTTAAAAAAGTAACACTTAATAATTGCATTCTTTTTCACTTCCCTCTTTCTCTAATAGCTTTCCAATTTAACATTCCCTAATAGGGTAAAATTGTGCATCCAGTTTTTAGACTGCATTGTATTGTACTTATGGAGCCAAGTAGCAGCCATGGGATGGCAGGTTGCATAGAATCATAGAATCATACAATTGGGGGAGACCTTATGGGCCATTTAGGCTCCTTCTACATTGCCCTATATTCCAAAATTTGATCCTGGGTTATCTGTTTATCCTAGATTATCTGGCAGCGGAGACTTATATAATCCAGTTCAAAGCAGATAACCTGGGATCAGATCCTAGAATATAAGGACAGTGTAGAAGGAGGCTTAGTCCAATTCCCTGTCATGCAGGAAAATACAATAAAACTACTCCTGACATATGGACCTCTAACCTCGATTTAAAAGAGTGCAGATGAGAATTATCGAGTTGTGTTATGATAACCAAATGGATGGTGTTGTAGGCATCCTTTAGGTTCTTCTAGAGGATTTTGAAAGGCTTGGAGAATGTCGACACCATTATGTATCTGGGTAGTGTAACATGACTTGATGAACTTCAGTCTTCAGTGAGTCCGAAAGATTCATTATGACAAACTAAGTTTCTTCACTTGTGTGCCGAGTAGGTATTGGAACACAACAGTCTGGTTTTGACTCTCTTTTCAGACTCAGCAAAACCCATTTCTTACCTGAAAGGAAAAGCTTAGTAACACATTCATATTTGTATCCCACCTCCTAACAAACCCCTCAGGGACATATTTAAACATTAAATCTAATTAGCATTTTAAAATAATCTGTATCCTGTCTTTCAGCAACATCCCCAGATGTCTCACAACCAATATAATAAAAATAGAGCTGCCATGTTCCACGTCCCACTTTTTCTCCAACCTCTTCCACCTCTGTTCTTTCTGTCTCATCTCCTAATTTTTGTCTCCCTCCCTTCTTCTCTCTTCACTCTCTTCCCTTTACCCTAGACCTTGCTCTATGCCTTTTCATTTCCCATTCACTTTATAAACCAGATGAACCTTTCATATCTTTGTGCCTCTTCCTTTTGATTTAGGTGTATCGCAGAGTCAAGCTGTAGTCCTTATAAAGTCTTCTTGACTTTCTCACTATGCCTCTCTGGGCCCATATGGCCATCTAGGGGCCATATGAAGAAGTGACGGTACATGGCCTCTTCGGAGTACAAATGACATGAACACTTTAAAGGAGGAAGGCGACACTGTGCCACTGCCGTAGCGGAAGAATGAAAAACCAGGATGGAGAGTGAAGGAACATTCTGGGACAGTGGTCAGGAGAGCACTGGTGAAGGGGGGGGAAGTAAGCTGAGCATTACTTGGGGAGCAAGAGGTATCAGTCCAGTTGGGACATCCTCTGAGCGGTAGGTTCCCAGGCCGCCTGCTAGCTTACCTTAGCATCACTCATCATAAAAAAAATGATTTAAACAACGGCTAAAGTAGAAATAGAACAAAAAAGCATAACCGGCAGTTGACTGGAACAATTAATCTGCCATCCCTCTTTTTCAGTTGCTTTTAAAATGTCATGATTTCTCTCTTCTCCTCCCAGTTTCTCTTTAGCTTATTCCAGTAGTTACAGACTGAATTCAAAAAGCAAAAGGAAACACTCCAGTAATTCAGCAGGAGGGAAACAAGATGAGGGAGCAGAAATTTTCCTTTCTTTATAAGTTCCAGCATAAGCAAACTACGTTGGTTCTTCCTAGCTTGTAGTCTTTTTCATTTAATAACTTCTTCCATTTTGACCACACTATGATGTCACACAGTTTTCATCCCTCAGATGTCAGAAGGTGTCATGGGCACTCTCTCGAGACTTTGCAGGGCCTACTTCCTTCCTCTCCTGCCAAAATATCACAATATACCTCTTCTGAGAGCAAAAAACAAAATCCTGCCCTTTTTAGACTGTAAGGGATCTGGTGGGCAAAGATATCTGGAAATCTCTTGAACTTTGTGGAATTGCCATTGTTGTGATTAAATTCAACCTCAGTACCAGGAACATTACTTAGGAGCCCTTTCACATTGTACAATCATAGCATTCCATGGTAACTGTCCTGATTGCATCCTATAGAATTCTGGAGTTTGTAGCTGGATTGAACTCCTAAGGCACTGGCTGAGAATTGTGGATGTCACTTCCTCAAGCACAGATCCTGGGATTCCATAAATGGCTGCCATGGCAATTAAAATGGAATTATAGTTCTATCAGTGTAGGGTCTGAAAAGGCTACTAATGCCCAAGCAGTGAGTGGCATGAGAAGGAAAAGTCATTCCTCAGAACTCGTTCCTACCCTCTGGTTTGCAAAATAGTCCAAATAAAGAGACAAATAAGCAGTGACAACAATGGCTTGGAGGAGAGTACACTTGGTGAAGTGGGAGTTTTGATATCCACAAGGGTTTAGTTCCAAGATCCCACATGAATAACAAACTCCATAGATGCTTAAGCCCCATCATATATAGTGGCATAGTAAAATGATGTCCTTTTTATAAAATTGCAAAATCAAGGTTTGCTTTTTGTTTTTTTGGTGGAGGGAATATTTTCCCCCACCAAAGATATTTTCCTCCACTCCATTGACAAAGAATGTGTAAATATGGAGGGCTGGCCGTTCTAAAAACCATATATACAACTTATTGACAAAAACTGTGATCCTGCATCAGAGGCTATGATGCACAATGTTTATATCACTGATACAATAGACTTCAATACTACTGAATTGTGACAGTGTACAAGAGGGCATGGCAAAAAGTTTCATTGCACATTGGAACACACTGAATTTTGGGACACACTGTGTGTCAGCCCCATGAACTACTGAACTAAACTTTGTCATAGTTTGCAATATGAAGACTCCAAAGTAGCTACAGTTGAGTCAGTCTAATTACTTCCTTGAAATTAAACATTTGCATTGCTGTGACTGCAATTCCATCCCTTTTCACCAAAATCAAGCATTGGCAATTCTATCAGACCAGAGTCACAAAACTGTCAGAGAAGGATTTTGGGAATCTATTTATTGATTCAGAGGAAAGGTTACTCTGCTATATGAAACTTGCTTCACTGTTCATCTATTATGTCTTCCTTGGACTTCTGAAAATGGACTTCCGCAAACCAGTCCTCACTTACACTGTTTCAAAGTGATAATCAGCTGAAAGCACCTTTTAATACTTAGAATGAAATACCCTAAAATGCCACAGAACAATAGGGAGATATGCAAGCAATTACAAATGCATGCTTGAGTGAAGCCCATCAAAAGGGGATTTAAATACCAATAATGGAGATTTACTAGCTTACAGTAATACAGATTTATGTAGCATCATGGGGGGATGACCAAAGCCTACAATCTCTGTGAGAAGGAAAGGGGTGACAGCTTCCGACTAAACAATTAAGAATTTGACAGTGATATATCTATGTAACTATGGAATTGGGGCATACAATCCCCATCCTTTCACAAGCAATAGATTAAGTTCTGACTGCTTAGAAATAGGCCTAAAATACCCTAAAGCAGTGGTTCTCAACCTTTCTAATGCCGCGACCCCTAAATAAAGTTCTTCATGTTGTGGTGACCCCCAACCATATTTTCGTTGCTACTTCATAACGGTAATTTTGCTACTGTTATGAATTGTAATGTAAATGTCTGATAAGCAGGATGTATTTTCATTGAACATTATTTCAGCATAGTGATTAATCACAAAAACAACATGTTTGGGGAGTATGTACAATGGATGATGGGATTTGTAGTACCTTCAACCGATGTAGCTCTTACTTTCACAGACCACTGAGACCCCCATGAATTACAGACCTGGACCAAACTTGGCATAGAGAACCCCAATGACCAATAGAAAATACTGGAGGGGTTGGGGAGAATTGATAGTGAATTATGGGAGAGGTAGTTTACCTACATCCAGAGAGCACTGTGAACCCAAAGGACTATGGATCTGGACAGAACTTGGCGCAAATGCTTAATATACCTAAATTGGTGGAGTATAGGGAAAATAGACCCTGGCATTTGGGTTTTGATGGGATGTTTAGTTCCCCTGCCATCAAATAGTATTCTGAAATCCAACAACAATGCAATTGAACCCAACTTTGCCTGCATAACTCCCATGACCAACAGAAAACACTGGAGAGGTTTGGGGAAAATAGACCTTGGCATTTGAGTCTTGCTGGGATGTTTAGTTCCCCTGCCATTAAAGAGCATTCTGAAATCCAACAACAATTAAATTGGACAAAACTTGGAACACATACTGATATGCTGAGATGTGATTACCATATATTCTTGAGTATAAGCTGACCTGAATATAAGCCGAGACACCTAATTTTATCACAAAAAACCTGGACAAACTTATTGATTCAAGTATAAGCCGGTGGTGGGAAATCGAGCAGCTACTGGTAAACTGTGGGGCAGAAATTGCCTTAAAGCCATCTTATGCAGCTTCCAAAACCTAACACTTGAGAACGTTTTGCACTGCAGCCAGATATTTCCAGATCATGCACAAAGGGCTTGATGAATATACCTTTTTTGAGATGGATCTAAATCAGGCATGGGCAACTTTAGCCCTCCGGGCATTTTGTTGGACTTCAGCTCCCACAATTCCTAACTGCCAGTATTTGAGAACACAGAAATACTGGACCACTCTAAAACTACACAGAGAAGCCACTGAAATCCACAAGCATGTGGACAATTTCAACAGAAAGGAAGAAACCCTGAAAATGAACAAAATCTTGCTGCCAGTATTTAAAAACGCTCTAAAATCAGGACAGTAAATAAAAAAACAACACTCTAAAAGCAGGGGAATTCCAGACAATAAACAATCAGGGCCAGCTAATACCTCCCAACAAAGGATTCCCTCCCAGGCGGGAAGCAGCCAGGATTTGAAGCTGCAATGCCATTCAATGCTAATCAAGGTGCCCAATGGCAACATTCCCCTTGCCTCAAGCAGACAAGAGTTCTTTCTCCCACCCTGGACTTTCCACAAATATATAAACCCCATTTCTCTGAGGATGCCTGCCAGATATGTGGGAAAAACATCAGGACAGAACACTTCTGGAACATGGCTATAATACAGTCTGGAAAACTCACAGCAACCCAGCAAGTAGGCTGTTAGGAATTATGGGAGTTCAAAACACCTGGAGGGCCACAGCTTGATTTAAATGCAGCTTTTAGCATTAAAGGAAAAAGTGCTCAGGATTTTCCCACTTAATACACACATTGTTGGCATGGCTGGAAATGGGTTATTTTCTCCTGCTATTAAAAAAGCATGTTCTGGATATGTCCAAAAAGATAAACTATCTTAGAACATTTCTGTTATTTTTCCAGACACATATCTGGTGATGGGGTTTGTGCTCAACAGAACTGAGCCTTTTGTGTTTTTTTTACAGTACTATTGATGTACCTTGAAGAAGCGAAGGCTGCTTCTCTACCAAGCATGGGCAAACTTTGCCTCTATGCCTGGTGTTAGAAATTGTGAAAGTTGAGATTCAAATCAATCTGATAGGAAACTGGGAGTGGTAGTTTGGTATGGTACTGGCTCTCTTAAACAGGAAGCCCAGGGACCTTGTAAAACTACAACCCCTGTGATTCCATGGCACTGAATCTGTGGCAGGTTTTGTGTGTCTGTGTGTCAATTCCCCTTTAAGGAGACTCTCCTTGCCCTGGCAATTCCCCTTTAAGGCTAGCTCGCTCTTGGCTGCTCTCTTGGGAAAGAGACTTTTTCACCCCTCCTCCCTTTGCAGGCTATTTACAGCTTTAAGAGCTACTGAAAGAAGGGGGTTTTGACTGTCCTATAACAGCCTGCCTACCTGCCTGCGCTGTTGGGAGAGGAGAGGGAGAAAGAGGCCTGAGCTGGCCGGGAAGGGAGGCTCTGCTGCTTGAGGGAGGGGGGCAGCCTCTTCCTCCCACCCATCCCTCCCCAGGAGCCCCCAGCCTGATCCAGAGGGCCACGCTACTGCCTTCCTTCTTACTTTTGCTGCTGCCTGGCTGCTTGGCCCTGCTGGCTTTCATTCGTCCTCGTTTGGCAGCCTCTTGGCCTTCTTCCCTCGTCGTCTGGCGTCTCCCTCAATTGTTTCCCTCCTTGCTCTTTCCTGCCTCTTCCCCCCCCCCCCCCCCGGCAGTCTTTGATCTTCCTTCCCCTGCTTCTCTTCTCCCTGTCTCTCCGGCCTCTCCCTCTCCTCCTTCCCGGCTTGTTCTTGGGGAATGCAGGGTCGCCTCCTTTCAGGGGGAGGGGGCTGTAGAGTTGTAGTTCACCCACACCAGGGAAATCGACCTCCCCCGGTGATTGACCGGGATCAAACCTGGGCAGCAAGAGCCAGCCCACATGGGGAGCCTTCCGCTCGACCCCGCCCCTTCCAAGCTCACCGGGGGCGAGGGCCCAAGGTTTGCGCCTTTGCCTCCAAGCTCCTCCTCCTGACTCCAGGCAGCCCTGCGGGAAGAGGAGAAGCTGGCCTGGAGTGCCTGGCTGTTTGGCTGGCACTGGGGCCGGTGGCCATCTTCAAGAGGGGGCGGGGCTTACCGAGGTGCCTTCGCGACCCCCGAAAAATGGCCCCGCGACCCCCCTGGGGGTCGCGACCCCCAGGTTGAGAACCACTGCCCTAAAGGCATCTGACCTTGGAAGCTAAGCAGGATCAGCCCTGCTTTCTACTTGGATGAGAAATTGCCAATGACCAGGTGCCATAAACTATATTTCAGAGGAAAGGTAAAAGGTAAACGTTTCCTCTTGACATTAAATCTAGTCGTGTCTGGTTCTGGGGGATGGTGCTCATCTCAATTTCTAAGCCAAAAAGCCAGCATTGTCTGTAAACACCTCCAAGGTCATGCAACCGGCATGACTGCATGAAGAGACATTATTTTTCTACCAAAAAATAATGATCTACTCACATTTCCATGTTTTCGAACTACTACATTGGGACAAGCTGGGGCTAACAGTAGGAGCTCACTACACTCGCCAGATTCAAACCACCGACCTTTCGGTCTGCAAATTCAGCCGCTCATTAGTTTAACCCGCTGCGCCACTAGGGGCTCATTTCAGAGGGAGAAACTAGTAAAACTGCCTATTCCTCACCTAAGAAAAGCTATGAAGGTTGTAGGGTCACTGTGTCTTGAAGGCACACGCAAAGAGATGTTGCTCAAAGGAATGATTCAGACCAAAGGTAGCCGATGATACTTTGCTACCTTACATAAAGCAGAAAATCGTGCACACACCTCTCTCCCCCACGCCCACTTCAAGTCAAAAAACTTAGTATCTGAGCCTGGTCACAGTTTTTTCTGGCATTTGACTCAGAACATGTCACAAAAATACTCTTCCTACAACTGGCAATAAAACTATAAGAATAAATTAATCATTACCAATTTGTTGTCTGTGACAGCCACCTTAGCTGAGCTCACTCTACTGTGACAATTGGTGGCTGGCAGAAAAAAAAATACAGCATGCACTGGAAAATGGTGAGAATGAAGAAATAGGTGGTGCCATTTGTTCCACCACATTAGAAATTTTTATTAGGCATGTTTCTCAATAATAGTTATTTCATTTTTGTAAGAACTGATATATGATAGGAAAAGGACAAATGGTCCATGCATTCATTTTGCAATCCTCAAATGTTGGTACACTTTCCCCTTCTACTTTCTCAATAGTTGTCAGTCTTCCATTACTGACTACACTGGAAAAGACTATATGTGCTACGTAGCATCTGCCTATTTTATTTTGTCTGTGATGGGAAGAATACATAATCAACTGTAAGGTAAAGGTAAAGGTTTTCCCATGACAGTAAGTCCAGTCGTGTCCGACTCTGGGGGTTGGTGCTCATCTCCATTTCTAAGCCGAAGAGCCGGTGTTGTCCATAGACACCTCCAAGGTCATGTGGCCGGCATGACTGCATGGAGCGCTGTTACTGTAGTATCAAAATAAGGAAAAAGAAAAGATTTTTCCAGACCTGGATTACAAAAAACCTGCAAAGATTTGCAACATTTTCAAATGAAAAAAATGGCTGTCATTAATTGCTTCTCCTCTATCAAGTGGCAGGATATAATCTTAGACCTTTCCAATGGTTTTCTTGGTGCTAGACACTGACACAGGGTGCTGCCATATCATATGCTTTATTGATGGTAAATGTTGCAAAAAAAAGTAGACAATCCCCTAACTGGCAATCAAATCCATCCCTAATGGTTGGACATATACCAAGTCCTTGTGTCCATGGAGGATGGACTCTGAAGAGTTTTATAGTACAGAGGAAAACAAAGACAGTGTACAAGCATGACCCTTTTGCCCTTCGTAACCCTTATGAGAAAAGTACAAGCAGGTTAACAACCACGAAGGCAGTTGGGGGGGGGTGTCATTCTCCCAGTGCATTCTCAGCTTTCTTTATTTTTTCTTAGCCCCAGACTGCAAAGGAAATGGAAAAAGTATCCAACAAGATTGCTAATGTAGTTAAGTCCTTTTTTAAACAAAGTTAACCAAAATAAATGAAAATACATTTAAAAGCTACAATTAAAACAGATGCAAGCACTTTAAAAATATAATTATGAATAATAGTGTTTTTTTAAAAAAAATGCAGCACACCACTTCACACACATTGGTGCTATATAATCTGTATCTTAAGGGGGATATAGCATCTGTATATGGCAAAATTTAAATTCTTCATCATGAAATATATAAATCTGAGGTAAAGCTTTATTCACACCTTCTGGCTCTGTATACATGAGAAATTAAAAGTATGCCTAATCTCTAAAAATGTATCTCAGCATTACAATGTGAAAGGAAAATTCTATTTATAGGTGAGAGTACATTTGCATTCCTGTGCAGTGAAGTTGTTCAGCATGCAAATAACAACAATGACCTAATTTGCATATTTCTTTAAAGGCTTATTTAAAAGCTTCTGAAAATGCAACAATCAGGTTTGTAGAACTAGCCTGCGGTTGTAGCATTCAGCTCATTCTTTTTAAATTTAGATAATAGGAGGTGAGCCTACAATGGTCACTATATCCAGGGCCAGCCATGCCTGACACAATCTGTTGTTGTGTCACCTTGGCTGCAGTGGCACAATGGGTTAAACCCTTGTACTGCTGAACTGCTTACCTAAAGGTTGGTGATTTAAATCCACAAGTTGGGTGAACTCCTGTCTGTCAGCTACAGCTCTTACCAACCTAGCAATTCGAAAACATGCAAATCTGAGTAAATAAATAGGTACCACTTCTGCAGGAAAAGCAAAGAGACACACCAAGCAATCTTGCTGGCCATACAAAACCAGGAAGTGACAATGCAGGCTCCTTGGCTTGAAAATTGGGAGAAGAGGAACTCCCAGGGCCAGAGATGAGCACCTCCTCCAGAAGCCGGAAATGAAAAGCCTTTGCCTTTGTTTGAGTTTGTGTCTCTCATTGTATATTATTGTAAAGGTGTTGCCGAGGGCAACAGTTCTCAAGCTGCAGGTCGTTCCGCGAGTGAACAAGTCCCAACTTCAGCACGCACGCCTGTTCCCGGGTGAAAGCCCACACATCCCTCTCCCGAGCCCCGCTGGAGTCTGTCCAGAAGTGTTCCCTCCCTTTCTGACTTCCCCCCTATTTTTCCTGAATTTCTATATTTTTTTTCTCTCTTTTCGCTCCCCGGGCGCCTTAAGACTGCGAGGAGAGCCGCATCTAAGGGAAAGATGCGATGGCTCAGGCGGCAGAGCCAAGGCCGCTTGGGAATGGGAGTCCCGAGTTCGAGACTCCCAAAGGGAGGAAAAGAAGCAATGTCTTTTACTTTGTATTTCTTTGTCTCCATTCCCCTCTTTTCCTCTTCCTTCACTTTTGGGATGCCTCTGAACTCAGAAGGAAAAGTTCTGAGAAGGGAATTGGCCTGTGAAGCAGGAGGCCACATCTGTTGGAGTTGGGTTGACATGGGGAAGCAGAAAGATCATAAATCATAATAAAGGTTCATCCCTGTGTTTTGTGCATCTGTACAATATTACTCCCTTGACCCCGTGTAAACCTTTCCTTCCCCCTTTTTCCCCTTTGGTAAAGAAAGATTGCCTGTATTTTCGCTATTGTGTAAGCTGAGAGGATATGACTGAATCTTGCTCCCCAAAGCCTTTTTCGGATCACCATATCTATTGCATGAGCTATTCTGATGGGAAATCTTGTTATGGATAAGCGGAAGCACTAGTCTTCATGCCCCACATTCCCATCAGCCTGAAGGAAGTATTAATCGTCGGAGTTTAGCCCAATTAATTCATCCTCTGGGACCTGGACATGAAATATTTGTTCTTCACAGCGGGATCCACATCTGGCTTCGGAACCCAGAGGTGTCCCACAATAACCTTTTGTCACCCAAAGGTCTGAGTGCATTTTCTGGCATCAGACCTCTTCCCTCTTTTCTTTTCATTCCCATGAGTGAAACGTCAACTCCACTAATCCTATCACTCCAGGTATCACTCGGGTCGTTTACCCGGAAGGGATTCTTTTGTTATATCCACATGCCATTATTGACAGCAATTTCCGTCTAAGCTTCCCTTCCCGGACATACCATATATGGCCACAGACCTCTGATTGGCTAGGAGGGCAAATGGGAGTGAGCGCTGATAGGTTCCCCGGAGCCGGTCAACTTCCCGCCCATCAGCTGGTCTCAACGTTCCGGCCAATCATAGGCGGAGCCGGCCCAGAAGGGGGCAGGCGGGAAATTCAATTGTTTTGACAGCTTTGTAACCTTTAAAACCAATGTTTTGAATGTATATGCATGCGTTCCTTGCGGGAATCAGGGTATTGCGGTTCGCATCCTCTCAGCTGAGCAGAATAAACAATTTCGTGGCATCTACCTTACAGATTGGTGAGCATAATTGAATCTCCGGGAGGTGGGTAGGCTACGAGGACCTAGTCGCTCCGGGCTCGCCAGGTTAACTGAACCCTCGCGGTCTCTGCCCCGTGGTCGGTCCACGGGCTTGCCCGGTTGTCGGATAGCTGGCTGGGGATTGGCGGCTGTTCGATAACAGATTTTGGCGTACCACGGAAGGGACCCTTCTGGAAGGAACTTCCGACTAAATTTTAGGGACAACTAAATTTCCAGAAGGCACCTGGTCCAAGAACTTCTTGGCCAGACTATTTGGGAAAGTGATTGGGTTCTTGGGAAGGGGACGCCTTTTCTAGGATTCAAGAGCTTTAGACTCGCTCAGATCACATTTCCAAACATCTGGCTGGCCTTCAAGTTCTGGCCAAAGGAGCCGGGAGCACCTTGACTCCCTAAAAAGGTAGAGCCACCGAAATTGAAAACCGGTAAAAAGCAGCCGGGAAAACGTCGCCCCGCACGTAGGTTGACGGATACTGGTTGATCTCTGCGTGGATCTTCGGGCGTCCTGTAACAAAAGGTCCTGCGTCCCGGGCGGCAACATCTGGCGCTCAGGGCGGCTGAGGGCAGTCCAATCTTGCGGTTACGGGCCTGAGGAAAGGAAAGAAGCAGCCAGTGCATTAGGCCCGAGCTCCTGTCTGGATTTCCTCAGGTGATTGGCCTCTCAAGTTACTGGTACCGAACCGTGGGGATCCCTGAGCTGGTACGGCTGTCGCCAGGCGTCCCCTTAATCGGCCACGGGTCCGAGGGCTTACCATTAACATGGGAGTTTGCTCTAGTCGTAAAATGCGCCTCATCCCAGAGGAAACACCGGTAGGCAAGGTCTTGGCGAATTGGGATGAGATAGCGGGAAAGTCACTCGCTCGTGCCAAGTTGGTCAAGCTTAGCACACGCATCTGGCCTTTGGTGCCCCTCCCGGGGAGCGCCAACTGGCCGATCCACGGTAGTCTGGACGAACAGCTGATTCTCAAGCTGCAAGCCCACTGCCATGGGGAAGCCAAATGGGAAGAACTGGCCTATGCGGCATGCTTCATGACCTTGTACCGGAGAGAGTGTAGGAGTGAAGGGACTCCCCAAGTTTTGCCATGCAAGGAAGTTGGGAAGATCTCTCCTCCGAACGGGACACCTCTCCAGACCCATTCCTCCTCCTCCTCCTCCCGAGGAGGAGCCCCTTGACATGCTCTCGTTTCCCCCTCCTTACCGGTTGGCGGGCCCAGCGGGCACCGCGACCCTCTATCCCCCTCTCCCGCTTCCCCCTCCATCGCTCGTCGGGGCGCCAGGAGAATTCCCTCCTCCTCCTCCACTCGTGCTTGATCCGATCCCTCCATCCCCGCAGCCCATCCCGTCCGCGCCTGCTCCTCTTTCCCCCCGCTTGACTCAACTCTTGGAGTACTTCAGGACCCCCCCGTCAGGCCCCTCTCTGCCGGAATCCGCCCCCTTGTCCCAATCTTGCCCCAGCTCGAGGGCTTCCTCGAGACCCCCGAGCCCCCGAAGGATCTGGTCACCCCCTCCCTCCTTCAGTTTCTCTCACATGGATCCACCTCCCCAGGCCGAGGGAGCCACAGCCGGCCCCCTTGTCCCTTTAACGTTTCAGCCTTCTATTTCCAAGCAGAGTCTCCGGAGCCATGCAGCCCCGTCCGCCACCATGGCCCCCCTCCGGGAGGTCATGGGTGCTTTGGGACGGCCGGTTCTGGTCCACGTCCCATTCACCACCAACGACCTGATGAATTGGAAGAGAGAAACACCACCTCTCTCTCAGGACCCCTCCGCCATGGTAGAACTGTTCAGAACCATCTTCGTCACCCATCGCCCCAGCTGGGCAGATGTGATGACTCTGCTGTCTTCTCTCCTCAACCAGGAAGAGAAGCGGCGGCTACTTGTAGCCGCCCAAGACGTGATAATGAAGGCTGATCCGGATGATGGCAGGGATGCCGAGGTGGTTTTCCCCACAAGGGAGGCCCCTGGTTGGGACTACAATGACGACTTGGGTCGTCTGGCGTTGGCAACATTCCACCGGGAATCTTGGCGGGACTCCCTTAGTCTATCCCAAAGCATTGAACATGTCCAAATTTTACGAACTGAAGCAGGGGCCAGAGGAGAGCCCCTCCGATTGGTATGAGCGGATCTGCAAGATCTCCCGCCAGTATACTAACATGGATCCTGCGGATCCCCAGTATGCCAAGACTCTGAACTCTCTCTTCATTGGGAGATCCACCAGAGACATCCGCCTCAAGCTCCAGAAGCTGGAGTGCGGGGAAAGTCAGCCCATTTCCCATCTAATAGATCTTGCTTTTAAGGTTTTCCACAACCGAGAAGACGCCGCGGTGGAGAAGGAAGAATGGGACCGGAAAGTGCAGACCGAGAGCCAGGTTGCTTGTGTGGTAGCCGCCCTGGCGGATCGGGGGCCTGCACGGGGGAACCGGGATTTTGGGGGGCGTCCTCGCTTCGGGGGGTCCGGGGAGATTCGGTGCTTTGGATGCGGGGAGACGGGGCACATCAGGCGGTACTGTCCCAAGGAAGATCACCCCCCCGGGAGGGAGTTTCGCGGGTTCCAGGACCCGGGTGATGTGACTAGGCGGAGAGATAGTCCTGGCCCCTAGTGATCCTGTGGTGCCTCTCAAGTTTGGGAAACGGACGATGGATTTTCTCCTTGACAGTGGTGCCACCCACTCGGTGGTCACCGAAGGCTTCAGGGGAACTGAGTTGGGGCCAAGGGAAACCCGGGTGGTGGGAGTCTCGGGGAAGTGTGCCCAGAGGTTTTTCCTCAAGCCCATGGAATGTGAGGTTGGAGGGAGGGCCCTTTCCCATGAGTTTCTCTACATGCCCGAGTGCCCAGTCCCCTTCTCGGCAGGGATCTCCTGTGTAAGATCAGAGCCAAGCTGGCCTTTGGGCCTGAGAAAATCATCATGACCGTCCCTCCAGAGGAGGCCTGGAGAGCCCAGGCGTTCCTACTTGAACAGCCGGAACCGGCCTCTCCCCCGGTGCCGTACAAGGTCCTTCGCCTTGTGGACCCTCAGGTGTGGGCGGATGGGGTTCCCGGGAGAGCCAAGAACATCACCCCCATCCATGTCGCTCTGAAGCCCCACGTCAAGCCCCCTAGGATCCCCCAGTATAGGATCCCTCTGGAGGCCCGAAAGGGACTCCAGCCCATCGTAGATAACTTCCTGGAGCATTCCCTCCTCCGAGAGTGCTCATCCCCCTACAACACCCCGGTCCTGCCCGTAAAGAAAGCCGGAACGGATCAGTACCGTTTCGTGCAAGATTTGCGGGCCATCAACGCCATTGCGGTCGAACTCCATCCAGTGGTCCCAAACCCATACACGATTCTCTCCGCTATACCCCCCTCTTCTCGTTTCTTTTCTGTACTTGATCTCCGTGATGCTTTCTTTTCTATTCCCCTTGACCCTGATAGCCAGGAGATATTTGCCTTTGAGTGGGAAGGGGCAGATGGTGGCAGGCCTCGGCAGTTGTGTTGGCGGGTCCTTCCGCAAGGTTTTTTGAACAGTCCGTCTATCTTCAGCCAGTGCCTCGCCTCGGAGTTGGAGAAGTGGCCGGATCGTGAGCAAGGGGTCCTGATCCAGTACATAGATGATCTCCTTCTATGTGCCGCGGATCGGGAGTCCTGCACGCGCCTGACCATCAGCCTGCTCAACTACTTGGCAGAAACCGGCTTCAAAGTCTCCCAGAAGAAGGCACAGATCTGCAAGGAAACTGTGAGGTATCTGGGGTTTGACGTCTCGGAGGGGCAGAGGGCACTAGGACCGGAGCGGAAAGAAGCCATCTGTAGGATGAAGGAACCCAGGACAAAAAAAACAGCTGCGAGGTTTCCTCGGCATGGTCGGGTTCTGCCGCATTTGGCTAGTTAACTTTGGGATCATGGCCCGGCCACTCTATGAAGCCACCACTGGGACTGACACCTTCCTCACTTGGACGGCTGAGTGTCGGGCGGCTTTCCAAAACATCAAGAAGGCTCTGATCTCTGCCCCTGCCCTGGGACTCCCAGATATGTCAAAACCTTTCTTTCTGTTTGTGCACGAACGAAGGGGGGTGGCTGCGGGGGTGTTGACCCAACCTTTGGGAACACCAAGAGGCCGGTCGCATACTTTTCCAAACGCCTGGATCCCACCAGTCTCGGGTGGCCTGCCTGCCTGAGGGCAGTGGCTGCCACGGCACTGGTGACAGAGGAGGCCCGGAAGCTCTCCCTGGGCCAGCCAATGACAGTTTATGTTCCCCACAGTGTGCTGACTGTTTTGGACGCTAAAGGGACCAATTGGCTGTCAACCAGCCGGCTCACCAGGTATCAGGCCCTCCTCATCGACCAGGGCGACCTCACCTTGACCACCACGAACTGCCTCAACCCCGCCACCCTGATGCCCATCGAGACCGACGGAGACGAAGCTGAGCCCCACGACTGCATCGCCACCATCGAGCAGACCTACTCTTCCAGACCTGACCTCAAGGACCAACCCCTGGAGCAAGCAGACCTGGAGTACTTCACGGATGGCAGCAGCAGCGTGCAGAATGGACAACGGAGAGCCGGCTATGCAGTGGTAACTCTGTGGGACACTGTTGAAGCAGAGCCCCTGCCGGTCTGGAACATCGGCCCAATTGGCCGAGCTGATTGCTCTGACTCGCGCTTTGGAATTGGGCCTTGGGAGAACTATAAACGTCTTCACGGACTCTCGGTTTGCCTTTAACGTACTTCATGCCCACGGAGCCATCTGGACGGAGGGGCTGCTGACCACAACTGGCAGCCCTGTCAAGTATCCAGATCAGATCCTGAGGCTTTTGGACGCTGTTTGCAAGCCCACCGCCGTTGCTGTCGTCCACTGCCGAGGACACCAGGCCGGGGACCAGGATGCCGCCAGAGGGAACCGCAGAGCAGATGCCGCCGCCAAATCAGCTGCTAACCGGGTGCCCCCTTTCCAAGGGGCCCTCATCCCAGACACCACCGTCTCTACCTTGCCTTTGTACGGGACTTTGGATGATGAGTTTGCGAGAAAGGAGGGTATGAGCCAGCGGGACGGTTGGTGGCAGGATGGGCAAGGGCGCCTGCTCCTCACTAACTCTCTGATGCGGGAGGTTGCTTTGCGCCTCCACAAGAGCACCCACTGGGGCCACGATGCCATGCTTGAACATCTAAGAACATTGTTCGTGGGCCCCCGGATGGCTCTCCAATCCATCTGGGCCTGCCGCCAGTGCCTCATATGCCTCAAGAACAACCCCAAGATCCAGAAGAAACCAGCGACTGGTCACGTGAAGACAGGTCTGGAACCCGGGGAAGTGTGGCAAGTGGACTTTGCCGAATTGCCATCCAGCCGGCGCCACCGCTATCTGCTGGTGTTTGTTGACGGTCACAGCGGGTGGCCGGAGGCTTTCGCCTGTCACACTTCCACATCAAGGGAGGTCAGCCAAGCCCTCCTCAACCACATCATTCCACGCTTCGGACTTCCGTCATGCATCTCTTCGGACAACGGGGCTTCCTTCGTCTCCCAGGTCACCCAACAGGTCTCGCGGGCCCTCCAGATCCAGTGGGACCTCCACACCAGCTGGCATCCGGAGTCGAGTGGGAAGGTTGAAAGACTGAACCAGACTTTGAAGAGACAGCTTGCCAAACTCTGCCAACAAACCAGTCTGCCTTGGCCTGATGTGCTGCCCCTTGCCCTGACTAGGATTAGAGCAGCTCCCAGGGGGGTGTTGGGATTGAGCCCCTTTGAGATCTTGTATGGGAGACCTTTTCCTTCCTCTAGGGTCCCCTTGAAGGCGGAACATCTCCATGAGGTCGGGTCCGAAGCTGTCAGGGTTAGGTTAGCCTCTCTCACCTCTATTCTTTCCTCTCTTAATAGGTATCTCCTGCCACACTCCCCCATCCCCTTGGACGGCCCTGTGCACAACCTGTCAGTCGGCGATTGGGTTCTGGTCCGGACGTGGAAGTCAGAGCCACTCCAGGAGAAGTGGGTCGGGCCTCACCAGATCCTCCTCACCACCAACACCGCAGCCAAGGTTTCGGGAATAAAGGCTTGGGTCCACCACACCAGGTTGAAACAAGCCCCTGCACCGGAACCAGCGGAGGAGGAGGACGCCCAGGACGATTGGTCCGTCGAGCCCAGGGAAGGATTTAGGTTGCTGTTCCGGAAAGCGCCTAGAGACAACCCTACACGACCCCCCGCCCAACAACCGGACTCCTAGGCAGAAAGAACTCTTCCTTGTCTGTTCCAGAACCAGCCGCTGGCTCGTCTCCCCAAGTTTCCCTTCCCTGACACCGCGGGATCCCACTTTTCGCATGCTTCCGGGTTTTTGACAGCTGTCAGTGTCAAACTCCTGTCAGAGCCTCGAACCCTTGTCAAAATCAGCTGTTTTCTTTTTGGTACACACGTGTTTGCTTTCGGTTTCCCGCTGTCAGTCCAGCCACCGCAGAAGAAGGGTTTTCCCTTTTGCCTCCTGCACGTTGACAAAGTAAGTTTTCTCTACCTTCGGGGTCCAGAGGCTCTCGCGCTCTCTCTCTCCCTCTCTCCTCTCCTTCTGTCATGTCGATTCGCTTGGTTTTCCTTTTGGGGCTCTCGCCCATTCTCCTCCATGCCTCCCCTTACCTCACAGATTGGCTGTCTTCCAAAACCAATTTTTGGGAACAGGTTGCCACCAAGGTTCTGAATGTCACTGATTTCTGTCTAGCCAGTGGTGTCTCGGCTACTGATCTGTTTTCTACCTGTCTTATTGGTGTACCATCGGACTTGGAAACGTTTAGGGAACTCACCCCTTGGGTTGCCATGCCCAACCGACCGGTCCCCTTCCAGGACATGTGGAAGTGGAAGATGACGGTCCCTGAGAAGGAGCACAAACAACAGTGTGAGGGTGCCAAATGGTCATCAGACTGAATCCCCTGAAGGTTAAATGAAAACGCAACCCCAAATTATGCAAAATATAGCTATCTGTAATAGTGGGAAGTATCAAACACATACATTGAAGAAGATACAATATCTCAATGCAATTGAGAGGCGCGAGTGTCTCCCCCCCAAAAGGTACAAAGTAGTACTTGCGATGGAGCTGTGAATCTGCTGATAAGAATCAATCCTTGCTGTGTGTGAACAGCAAGGCCGCCACGGCTCGGCGTGAGCCGGCGTGGTGAGGACGGCGCCGGTGATGACGTCGAACGGCGCTGGCAATACCGTCGTGCGTGCTTTGTTGTGATGACGACGATGCGTAATGGGCGGGAGAAGGATAGCCCGAGACAGGCAAATAGCAATGTCGGGAAATCCCTGAAGTGGGGATCCCGGGAATCCTCAGCGTCCTTCTCTATAATGGCGAATAATCTCGACCCCTCCCTTGCCGGGTGAGCGGCAAGGCCCGTCAGTGAAGCTCCTCAGGAACGATCCAGGGAATCAAGACGCGGGAGGGGATGGTGGGATGTCCGGTAGGGTGGGTTGGATCACAAAACATTCAGTAGTCTAATATAGAGCGCCAATGCTCCGTATAGGGGAAATCCCCCAGGACTGGTGTATGAGAAGAGGCGGTGTGGCTCCTTCTTCATACAAAGGCTCGGTGGTAAGCAGATGAGATTGGCCCATATCCTTCCTGCCAAGCAGTGCTTCCAAATTTCTCAATGTTTAGGCCCTGTGTGCCACCATTTGCCCAGAGACAATCTACTAAATTGCTCTTACACCTACTCTGTGGCCCCTGCCCCAGGATACATCAAATTGCCCCTCGGTTGGTTTTTCATATGTGGGAATATGGCTTATTCATATCTCCCAGCACAGTCCACTCTGGGCACCTGTGCTTTGGGAAAACTAACTTTGTTCATGCCCTCCAAGAGGGATGTAGAGCTGGCACACACTCTACATCGTCGGGCTAGGTCCACCCAAAATTTAGACCCAGACTGTGACCCCTCTGTCATTCTGGCCGGGGTCCCCAAATTCGTGGCCACTGCAGTGTTCCTTCCTGGTGTTGCTGCTGCTATGAACTACCGGGCTGTCAAGCATCTGGCTTGCGCTCTAGTGAAGAACATAAACTTCACTTCCCATGCTCTTGCATCTATGGCCTCTGAGATGTCAGAGCTAAGGGAGGCGGTTCTTGAGAACAGGGCAGCAATAGATTTCCTTTTGCTCAAACACCACCTGTCGTGCTCCTCCGTCCAGGGTATGTGTTGTTTCAACTTAAGTGACAGGACAGCATCTATTAACCGAGACATCCAGGGTATGACTGAAATCGCCACCAACATCAAGAAAGAAATTGGCTTTGATTTGTCTTTTCTCACTGATTGGCTCCCCTCCTTTGACTGGCTGAGGAAGGGCTTCCTGATCTTCCTGGGAGCCCTCTTCCTCCTTCTCCTCTTGGGGTGTTGCGGCTCCTGCCTCCTCACCCTCCTCCGAAATTGTCTCCAAAGTTTCCGGCCAAAACCTTCCGAACAGATGGTCATGCTGCCCCTCGACGGGTACAACGTGGCAATAGAGGCTTGTCGCAACTAGGGGGCGGCCCCTTAGCTTGCTTTAGCCTCTAAGGGAGGATTTGTTGCCGAGGGCAACAGTTCTCAAGCTGCAGGTCGTTCCGCGAGTGAACAAGTCCCAACTTCAGCACGCACGCCTGTTCCCGGGTGAAAGCCCACACATCCTCTCCCCGAGTCCCGCTGGAGTCTGTCCAGAAGTGTTCCCTCCCTTTCTGACTTCCCCCCCTATTTTTCCTGAATTTCTATATTTTTTTTCTCTCTTTTCGCTCCCCGGGCGCCTTAAGACTGCGAGGAGAGCCGCATCTAAGGGAAAGATGCGATGGCTCAGGCGGCAGAGCCAAGGCCGCTTGGGAATGGGAGTCCCGAGTTCGAGACTCCCAAAGGGAGGAAAAGAAGCTATGTCTTTTACTTTGTATTTCTTTGTCTCCATTCCCCTCTTTTCCTCTCCCTTCACTTTTGGGATGCCTCTGAACTCAGAAGGAAAAGTTCTGAGAAGGGAATTGGCCTGTGAAGCAGGAGGCCACATCTGTTGGAGTTGGATTGACATGGGGAAACAGAAAGATCATAAATCATAATAAAGGTTCATCCCTGTGTTTTGTGCATCTGTACAGTATTACTCCCTTGACCCCGTGTAAACCTTTCCTCCCCCCTTTTTCCTTTGGTAAAGAAAGATTGCCTGTATTTTTGCTATTGTGTAAGCTGAGAGGATATGACTGAATCTTGCTCCCCAAAGCCTTTTTCGGATCACCATATCTATTGCATGAGCTATTCTGATGGGAAATCTTGTTATGGATAAGCGGAAGCACTAGTCTTCATGCCCCACATTCCCATCAGCCTGAAGGAAGTATTAATCGTCGGAGTTTAGCCCAATTAATTCATCCTCTGGGACCTGGACATGAAATATTTGTTCTTCACAGCGGGATCCACATCTGGCTTCGGAACCCAGAGGTGTCCCACAATAACCTTTTGTCACCCAAAGGTCTGAGTGCATTTTCTGGCATCAGACCTCTTCCTCTTTTCTTTTCATTCCCATGAGTGAAACATCAACTCCACTAATCCTATCACTCCAGGTATCACTCGGGTCGTTTACCCGGAAGGGATTCTTTTGTTATATCCACATGCCATTATTGACAGCAATTTCCGTCTAAGCTTCCCTTCCCGGACATACCATATATGGCCACAGACCTCTGATTGGCTAGGAGGGCAAATGGGAGTGAGCGCTGATAGGTTCCCCGAGCCGGTCAACTTCCCGCCCATCAGCTGGTCTCAACGTTCCGGCCAATCATAGGCGGAGCCAGCCCAGAAGGGGGCAGGCGGGAAATTCAATTGTTTTGACAGCTTTGTAACCTTTAAAAACCAATGTTTTGAATGTATATGCATGCGTTCCTTGCGGGAATCAGGGTATTGCAGTTCGCATCCTCTCAGCTGAGCAGAATAAACAATTTCGTGGCATCTACCTTACAGATTGGTGAGCATAATTGAATCTCCGGGAGGTGGGTAGGCTACGAGGACCTAGTCGCTCCGGGCTCGCCAGGTTAACTGAACCCTCGCGGTCTCTGCCCCGTGGTCGGTCCACGGGCTTGCCCGGTTGTCGGATAGCTGGCTGGGGATTGGCGGCTGTTCGATAACAAAATGAACATTTGTGTCTGTGGCCTGCTAGGAACAGTAGTGGTGTCAACACAGCCATGATCCGTCCCCTTCCTTGCACCAATGAGTGAAGGGAAAGGGTAGTGTAGTGTCCAATCTGGTGGGATTTAGGCCCCTTCTATACTGCCATATGATCCAGATTGTCAAAGTGGATCATCCACATTATCTGCTTAGAACTGGATTATATGAGTCTACATTGCCATATAATCCAATTCAAACAGATAATCTGGATTTTATATGGCAGTGGCTACTGGCCATTCCTCTTGGACCTGTGCAGTTTTACATGCTATTCCTGGCACTCATATGGGTTTCTATTGCCTCATAAGCATTTCCTTTGTTTGCAAAACTTTTTATTTATTTTTGCAAAATTTGTAGTTTTTTTTAACTCTCTGCACCCCTCCCCCCCAAAGGTTTGACACTCATAAGCACATCTTCTCTGTGCAAAATATACAAATAAGGAAAAGTCTGGGAATTGCAAAATTATTTTATTAATATTAATGTATTTAGAGGCACAATGATTATATACTCAGCAAATCCAAAAGTGGTTTACCATGTGACTGCGAACTCACACAGTGATGGAGCTACAAAATGATGAACTCTTGCAAGAACAAGTCAAACCTTGCAAGAACAAGTCAAAAAATTTGAACCATTTCTTTGGTAACCATAGGGACATGTACAACAGTGGGGCAATGCAAAAGCTGGGAAGAGTTAGGTCAAGCTAGTGCACTAAGGCCTCTTCCACACTGCCATATAACCCAGAATATCAAGGCAGAAAATCCCATATTATCTGCTTTGAGCTTGCTTATATGAGCCCATACTGCCACATATTCCAGTTCAAAGCAGAAAATGTGGGATTTTATTCAGCTGTGTGGAAGGGGCCTAAGTTGGAAGTATGACCAGCTTTTGGCAAGCACTTTCAGCCAGATCATGCAGTTAGAAATGTGGTTATCCTGGTGTGTTCTGACTCTCTATGAGGACAGGTTTGCAATGCCAAAACACATTTTAAGGCCCCATGCAGTAATATCATGGATTGCTGAATTGAGGCTTTTACATTATCATGACATTAATAATGTAAGCAATCTTATTTTTGCAGGCATAGTTGTCTTTGAATAAACTTGATGGTAAGTTGTATGTATTTTTAAAGATTTATTTTTTTAATAATTAGAGTAACTCCAAGCTATTCATTCAATTTCTATCTCTGTCTAAATATGTTTGTGCATGTATTAATATATCATGAAATTCTCTCATGGGAGCCTTGCGACACTTGGCTTGTACATTTATGACTGTTAAGAACAGTGGAAAATACAGCTCTGCTTTGAACTGGGTTATCTAAGTCCACACTCAGATAATGTGGGATTTTCTGCCTTGATATTCTGGGATATAGGGCTGTGTGGAAGGGCCCTTAGAAAAAACTTGCTATGTAAAATGAGAAGCAGATCTGTGTTTGCAGGGAGGATTTGTGTAATTCAGAGCCTCATTTGTATGTGTTTGAGGCAGAATTGTCATTTCAAACTGTATTTACTTCCTCTGGCAGTGAGTTGATACAAACTGATAATTCTTTGGAAAGCAGTGAGATGATATTATAATCCAGTGGGATACAACAAATGGAGATGAATAGGCTGGAACAGAAAATCTAACAGCTGCTAACTGTAATGATATCTTTTCTAAGCAGTTGTATTGGCTTACTGCAATGAATAGATAAGGCACAATATGCCACCAATGATGATGTCATTGATGGTGGGTATGTTGTTCTTCAGGGGAATCCCATATGACCATTGTACGAGTGTAGCACTTTAACTGTCAAAAGTATGTCTGAGTGTCCATATGTTGCCGAACAATGGAGATATAGGGGACCCTTCCCTTAGGGGGACCGAGCCCAGGCCACCCCTAAACCGTGGGGATCAAGGCCCAAATCTGGGTGATTCTTTAAACTATAAATCCCACCAAGACCCAATTCAGTTCTCACCCAAACCGGAAACACGCACGGACCGAAAGAAGAATTCTTTATCAGCTGATGAAAGGATGAATGCCAACCACACAGGTCTCCAAAGGCAAAACATAGTCTTTAATGGGAATGCAGGCAAATATATAGAAAGGCAGTCATTTACATTTGAATCGGGCGCCATTCCCTCCCACGTGTAGCTCCAGCTGATAGGCTCAGATGTCAAAGTCAGCTGGGCCAGGAGGCGGCCGGCGCGCCTGAGCCAATCAGAGAAGGCGCGCCAAGATTTGAATCAGCCAATCCCAGCTGGCTGTGCAGGGCGGGAAAGGACACAAAGGAAAAACGGCTGGGTGAAGGAAGTAACCTGTGGCTAAAGAATGCCTTGCGGCTGGCGAGCTTCCGATGTGGGGCCCACCTTCCTGTTTATTGTTTGTTTTGAATTCCTTAATGGCAGTCTTTTGTCCTGGCCGAAACTCCTTTGTTTTGAGAGTTTCAGTCTAGCGGGAAAATATGGCTTCTCAGTTTAAGATGGCAAAATCATAACTTATTGCAGCCGGTAAGCGGGGGTCCGAAGCCCACTTTGATCCAGCTATGGTGTGGCTGAGTGACTTGGGGTTGCCAGAGCCCATGGGTCCCTTGGAGGCCAAGCTCCGAGGCCAAGGGGAGACACGAGCGGGTAAATCCAGGCTCATAGTGGCAGAAACTATGTTCCACAGAACACCTGACCTTCACCCAATTATTGGTGCAAAGCATCGTATGGCCAGAAAAATGTATCATTCGTTTTCCAGGGGAACTCTCCGCAAAGGGAGTCCTGGCTGAGCTTGGAAGCATGGTTGCTCAGTTTAAAATGGTCCTGAAAGATAGCTATTGGGGCTGGCTGCGAGGGTCCGAAGCTCGCATGAAACAACCATGTGTTGAGTTATGATTGCATGACCATACATATTCCATATCAGTGGCCAAGCTCCGAAAATGACAGGGACATATGTGGGGGGTCCTGGGCATAAAGAGTGTGGGCCTTTCCCCCCACGAAGGAACCCAGCGTCCCTCCCAAAGTTATTATTTGTGCAAGGCAAAATGGATGGGAAAAGAGGGTTATTGTGCTCTGTTAAACTCTGGAACTCTCTGCTGAGGGCGTTATCTTAACGTTACGGTGACACAAAAGGGGAACACATAGGGACACAATGTAGACAAGACAACCCAGATGTCCCCCAGCAATCATCCCAATAACATTCCCATGCAGCTCTTGTTCCCAGAGAAATGATCCTTAAAACAGGCAGCACAGCGCTGCTCTCCATCTGGGAGTTGCAGTCCTCCTTGATGTAACATAAGAACATAAGAACATAAGAAGAGCCATGCTGATTCGGGCCTCAGCCCATCTAGTCCAGCATTCTGTGTCACACAGTGGCCCACTAGTTGTACACAGGGATCTCTAGCAGAAAGGAGGGCAAAACCCTCACCTGCTCCCGACCCCTCACAACCAGTACCCGGGGAAAATCCTGCCTGCCTCCATCAACACAGAGGTGGCACTTGGATGTCCATTTCAGTAACTACTGATTCCCTTGGTATCCATGAATCTGTCTAATCCTGCCTTGAAGCTGTCCGGGCTGACAGCTGTCACAACCTCCTCTGGAAGTGAGTTCCATAACCCAATGACCCTCTGGGTGAAGAAATATTTCCCTTTATTAGTCCTAACTTTCCTACCTTGGAGCTTTAGGGAGTGCCCCTAGTCCTAGTGTTGTGTGACAGAGAAAATATTTTTCTTTATTCACCTTTTCTATCCCATGCATGATTTTATACACTTCGATCAAGTCACCTCTTAAACGCCGTCTTTCAAGGCTGAAAAGACCAAGGCGTTGCAACCTGATTTCATAAGGGAGCTGCTCCATCCCTTGGATCATTTTTGTTGCCCTTCTTTGTACCTTTTCCAGTTCCGTTATATCCTTCTTGAGGTGTGGTGACCAGAATTGGAAAAGGAGGAGAAGAAAGAGTGGAGACAGGAGAGGAGGAAGGGGCAGAGTGCTTATGGAACAAGAATGGGACAATTTGGGGAAACTTTCAACTTGTGGATAATGAATACATTGGTCCCTATGGGGATCTCACTTATCCACGGATCGCTCCTGTTTCCCCCCCCCCCTCGGGGAGTGCTCCTCGCCCCCTCCTTTGGAAGCCAATATGGCGACGGGTCGGGCGGGCATGCAGAAAGTGCTGTCCGCTCGCCGGGCCCCCGTTAGAGGCCGGTTGCAGCACGGACGATCGGTGGGCGGGACAGAAGACCAGGTAAGGGAAAGGGGCAGCCATTGGGAGGGTTTGTTTATTGTTTTTAAAAGTGTTTTGTTTGTTTGGGGGAAGTTTCTCTTTAAACGATTGAGGGAGGGAAGGGCGTTTTGGCCCTAGTGGTGGGTGGTGGTACTGCAGCGGCCTAGCAAAGGCCTGCGGGAGGTCGCCAGGCTGTTGTGGCTTGGCAGGAGGAGAATGTATTTGTTATGCTTTTGTTTGGTGAGGATGGTTTATGGGGTCAACTGTGCTGCTGCCATGTGTGGGACTGGGGGAATGCTGGGGAAATGTTATTTTCTATTGTTTTGCAATGTTATGTGAAGTATTTCTAATGTATGCTTTGGTGTTCTGGGGACTGAATGGGAGGGAAAATGTATTTGGCTTTTGTCTTGCTGCGGGCTGCTTATGGAGTTCAATGTGTTGTTTTAGTGTGTAAGGTTTTGGTGGGTGCTGGAGGAATGTCCTGGTTTGTTGTGATGTGCTGTTTGATATTTATTGTGTAAATGTGGTGCAGGTGGGGCAATGGGAGGCAGTGGTGGCTAGGCTTATGAAGGAGGGACGAAATTGGTGTTGAGATGTATGGAACTAAGTGGGGCAGAAGGGAAAAAGGGTCTGGTACTGGTGCAACTTAGGCCATGGGCCAGGAGGAATACTGGGGACTCTCTGCAGTAAGATCTCCTGGATTTGGGGCTTCCTGATTCGACCATACATATATGTCTGTATGTACTTTCAAGCTGCCTGTTGACTTATGCAAATCCCATAATTTTATAGGGATTTTTAAGGCAAGGTATACTCTGAGGTATACCCCAAACCGCAGGTGGTGCAGTGGGTTAAACCACTGAGCTGCTGAACTTGCTGACCAAAAGATCCCCGGTTTGAATCCGGGGAGCGAGGTGAGCTCCTGCTGTGAGCCCCAGCTTCTGCCAAACTAGCAGTTTGAAAACATGCATATATGAGTAGATCAATAGGTACCACTCTGGCGGGAAGTTCAATGCAGTCATGCCGGCCACATGACCTTGGACGTGTCTACGGACAACGTTAGCTCTTCAGCTTAGAAATGGAGATGAGGACCAATCCCCAGAGTCAGACATGACTGGATTTAATGTTAGGTGAAAACCTTTACCTTTACCTATACTCTGAGGTGATTTGACTAGTTCCTTCCTGTGAAATATAATCTACAGATACAGATACAAAAATACATCCACACATTTCTGTATCAATATATCTAGATCTCAAGAGTATAGTGGGAATCATGCAATCTGGTAGATGGTATCAAACTGCATCGTTCATCATCCCTTGCCAGCTAAGCCAATGGTGAGGAATGCTAGGAGTCATGCACTTGGAGAACTGCATGGCTTCGATCCCTGCAAAATAAATTCAACCCTTGAAGTCAAGTTTTTAGATTATTTTGAGTATTTCCATTGTAAACTACTCTCTCACTCCACTTGGCAGCCAATTCTGCACATTTTGAAGGGTTAGAAGGCATGATCAAGTTTGCAGATGACACCAAATTGGGAGGGATAGCCAATACTACAGAAGACAGGAGCAAAATTCAAAATGATCTTAAGAGATTAGAAAAATGGGCCAAAACTAACAAATGGAGTTCAACAGTGACAAATGCAAGATACTCAACTTAGACAGAAAAAAATGAAATGCAAAGATAAAGAATGCGAGACGCATGGTTTGAGAGCAGTACATGTGAAAAAGATCTTGGGGTCCTCATGGACAACAAGTTAAACATGAGCCAACAATGTGATGCTGCAGCTAAAAAAGCCAACAGGATTTTGGCCTGCATCAATAGGAGTTTAGTGTCTTGATCCAGGGAAGTCATGGTACCCCTCTATTCTGCCTTGGTTAGACCACACCTGGAATACTGTGTCCAATTCTGGGCACCACAACTGAAGGGAGATATTGACAAGCTGGAATGTATCCAGAGGAGGGCAACTAAAATGATAAAGGGTCTGGAGAACAAGTCCTATGAGGAGTGGCTTAAAGAGTTGGGCATGTTTAGCCTGCAGAAGAGAAGACTGAGAGGAGACATGATAGCCATGTATAAATATGTGAGGGGAAGTCACAGGGAGGAGGGAGCAAGCTTGATTTCTACTGTCCTGGAGACTGGGACATGGAGCAGTGGCTTCAAACTACAGGAGAGGAGATTCTACCTGAACACTAGGAAGAACTTTCTGACTGTGAGAGCTGTTCAGCAGTGGAACTCTCTGCCCCAAATTGTGGCAGAGGCTTCTTCTATGGAGGCTTTTAAACACAGGCTGGATGGCCATCTATTGGGGGTGCTCTGACTGTGATTTTCCTGCTTCCTGGCAGGGGGTTGGACTGGATGGCCCATGAGGTCTCTTCCAACTCTATGATTCCTTTTCGACAACTGCAAAGGTTAGCAAGGGACACAGCTGGTCCTAGCTCTCTCATTTAAAATAGGTCAGATATGTGCAGGTTGCCTCGAAAACTCACTCCCAAGCCTGCTTCACCTTTTTTTCATACCCTAGTTAACTTATTTGATGAGTGGAGTGAACTGTATGTGCTGACCTTTCTGTAATAATAATGAGACCCTACACTGAGAAAGCATTATTTGGTCCACCCCAAAGAGGTGGATGGTGGAAAGAGGTCACCCAGAGCCTTGCCTGGCATAAATGCTGGGCTCTGTCGATCCAGACTTCCTTCCTTCCCTCCTTGCTTCCACCCCATTTTAGCACCTACACAGGCATCTGTGTGGATTCTGGTAGGAACAGAGATGTAGATGAGGACTTTGGCATGATTGGCTGAGTTCGTTTTGACAGAAATGGACACTGTCTGAAGTCTGGTGTGTGTGTGTGTGTGTGTGTGTGTGTGTGTGTGTGTGTGTGTAAAAGAGGGGGGGGGAGACTGAAATTGAACCATTTTAATTG
Organism: Anolis apletophallus; assembly: GCA_030556195.1. Taxonomy (NCBI): domain Eukaryota; kingdom Metazoa; phylum Chordata; class Lepidosauria; order Squamata; family Anolidae; genus Anolis; species Anolis apletophallus. Next base: position 52,541,461 of record JARBWK010000004.1, on the reverse strand, counting down.
TGTATGCAGAAATCTGTGCCTGGAAGTCCCCAAACAGTCCCCAAACAGGCACTTCCGTGAAAAATATTACACACACAAAACACTGGAGATATCTAAAACAATAATTTAGTGATTATTTGACTTTTTAAAAATGATTAATCTGGAATCCCTACTGCGATGCCGAATCCCCTGGCTAATATCCTGTCATTGTTGTCATGGTTACAGGAATACCAGTTGCTAAATGTGAAGCATCAGATATAGAGAAGGGGGTGGGGTGGGGGAACCTAGATAGAAAGCCAAAGCAGACAAATTTAGAGCAGAGCATGTTTGCCATCGCTAGATGAACAAGCAGAGAAGGGGAGAAGGAGCAGGAAAGGAGAAAACTCAGAATCACAGAGGAAGCAAATGGGACAGCAGTAAACGTGGAAAAGCCGGCTTCACAGAATTGATGACCAAACTGTGGGAAGAACCCAGTTCTTCAATAAATAGGCTGAATTCCATTTTCCATGGGAGGATTACTGATATATATATATATATATATATATATATATATATATATATATATACACACACACACACACACACATATAAGAGAGAGAGAGAGAGAGATGTTTATGCATGAGGAACCCTGCAGAAGGTTGGATAAATGACTTCACCTACAATCTACATATTCATCTGAACAACTGCTACATTAGCCACTTTGCCCTCCTACGCTGGGAGGGGTGCAAACACCTTAATGCAGGGGTCCTCAAACTAAGGCATACGAGCTGGATATGGGTCTCCAAGGTCACTCACTCACCTCCCACCCTAGACTTTAGAAGTAAGACCTCTTCACACAGAGCTAAATAGCCCCATTTTGGCATTTTTGTCTGGGGCCTGGACGAGACCTGCCGAGCATCATCAGATTATGCTTGGCGGGCCCCACCCACATTCCTCCCGACGGGGAAGAAAAGGGTGGTGGGGCAACGTACTTTACTGCCCTTTCTCCCATCTGATGGGGACAGGTCTCCACTGCATCCTGTCCTGTCCCCACCACATGATATGGGAAGGAGGGAGGTCATGTGGGGAACTACGAGGGAAAACCATATACTATCTCTTTTGCCAGTGATTGTCAGCACAACAGCATGGCCCACTGGGCCAAGTGAAGAGATCCTTAAGGTCACCCTAAGTATGAATCAACTTGAAGACCCACCACAACAACAGTCCTAATTAGCTGCTTTGAGTCTTTTTGTAAAGAGAAAAAGTGGATATTGTTGTTGTTGTTGTTGTTGTTATAATTATTTTGACTATCATCAGCCAAAAGCAAGCCCACACTTCCCATTGAAGTACTGATAAATTTATGTTGGGTAATATTGTTCTTCATTTTAAATATTGTTCTTTCATGCTTTTTGCACTACAAATATGTGCAGTGTGCATTAGAAGCCATTTGTATTTTTTTCAAACTATAGTCTGGTCCCCCAACAGTCTTAGTGACTGTGAACTGACCCTCTGCTTAAAAAATTTGAGGATCCCGGTCTTAGTGCAATATCTCCCAGTCTGGCAATTTCAAGATGGTTGGGCTTAATTGCAATCCAATAGTCTGGGCACATTTCAGACTGGAAAAAGCTGCCCCACAGTGTGAAGCCTGAGATGTGTATAAACTAATTGGTCTATCCCGTTCTCCAAAACTTCCAAATTTTGGAAGCAAAGCTTTATTTCATCTGTTTTCTTCATTGGTTTTGGATTTCATTCTATTTCATTGGTAAGAACTCTGTATGCAAATTCATATGCATAATTATATCTGCATTTTTCCTCGCAGAGACAACTTTTATTCAATTGGATGTAATGAACACACTTTAAAAGCAATTATAATGAGCATTTTAATAGGGGAAATATGAAATGTGGTCCAGAAAGTGTACAGCGGTGAGAAAGTTTTCAGACACAACACTCCAAATATCTTGTTCTTTTCTGCTGATAAACAAGCCCCACCTCCTACGTGCAACATTATTGGCCAGTTCTTTCAGAAAACTGCTTAAGAACCCCAAAGGCATATGTAACCACTGAAGGTTCAATGACAGTTCTTCTCTATGGCTCCTGTCATGCTCTCTTTCTCTGATCCTGCCTTCTGTTTGGAAGCTCTTGTCTAAACTGGGTCATATATAGTTGACATATATGCATACATGTCCAACTAAGGAATATTAAAACAATCTTCCTCATACTAATTCTCTAATTTTTCTTTTTCAGGGGAAAGAAATTAAAAATGAACTTTAGGCTATTTCCATTTTTTTCTTATATAACAATCCTATTTTCTCTGAAATAGAGACAGGTCAGCAATAGCTGCAGGCGTCTGTCCAGTCAATGCACATCTCCAAAAAAACCCCTTCCCTAGGAATTTCCCAGCCACAGTCTGTTAAGCTTTTGCCTGTGACAGGGAGGCAGGATGAGGCAAGCCTTTCTCCCATAGCTTTCTGTAGTCATTTGTGCATTATTTGCCAAGTTTAGTGAACAGATTTTTAAAAATTATATTTCCCTTTACCTTAGAAACCTAGACATACAGATGAAACATTTAGATCAGATCTCAGCACTGTACTTGTTTCTTTACCATATTTGTTTCAGCATAAAAATTGCCCAGTGAGCAGCATAGAGCTAAGATGTGACATGAGTAATCATCCGAATATTGTTGCTAATTTGGGTTACAGAATACCATGAGTTGCTGTTTAGGACTGAGCTAACCTATAATGGGTAGAAAGATGAGAAAAGGTTTTTCTGCTTAATTCAAAATCATCTAAATACTTGCACGTTTTAAATTCCCTCAAAATTCAGTTTCAAGATGCCATTTGCCTTATTTTTCTTTACTTTAAAAAAAACCTCCTATTTTTCCACTTTGGATATGTCTGACATATATAGTCAAGAGTATATTAATCAGTGGGAGTTCCGGTGGGCAAAGATGGCGGCAGGGCGGAAACTCTGAGGCTCCTCAGAGTGCCAACTGTCTCCTTGACCAGAGGGCGATTTGCGCCCCCTCCCTTGGACAAAACCGCATCTAAAGGGATTGCGAAGCTGCAGGGACGGTGCCGCCGGCTCCAAAGATCGCCCTCTCCCCAAGAGGGGGAGATCGAGGGAGCCCGGACGCCAGCCGCGTCGGCAAGCAGGTCAAGGGACGGGAAGCAGGTGGCGACCCGCAGTAACTGCCAGCCCAGCCCACCCCACCCCACCCCATCAAGATCAGGGGCAGAAGAAGAGGTGGAAACCGGCACGAATGGCCGTGAGTACTGGGAAAACAAAAAAGAACCAAGATGGCGGACAGACCTTAAAGGACCTTGTATCGGGGAAGAAGACAGGCGGTTTCGGCGGGAGCGCCGTTGTAGTCACCAGAAGTGGCGCGAAGGTGGGCGGAAGCGAGGGGGAGGGGCCAGCGGAACACCCGAGGCCTCTGCGGCGAGGGACACCAGGGAGGAGAAGGGAATCACAGGGGAAGCGAGCGGAAGGAAAGAGCTAAACACAGGTCCCAGCCCTGATACTCACCTTCTCTGGGGAACACACAGTTCTTAACCTCTAAACACAGGTCCCAGCCCCTGATACTGACCTTCTCTGACCTAGCTAGTCAGATCAGGCTACCTAAGAACAAGGCTAGATGCTAGGGAACCCCGGATGATGGATGAAGGACAGAGGCCCTCGTGCAGACCATCTGGCCTGGGGAGTAGCGCTTACTGCCGTGTACTCGCCTCTGCCAGCTTGGTGGGCTCTGCTTGGCCCAGCCTACCCCAAAGACAAAGCTGTGCTGTAGTTTCAAGTGGGCCCCCAAGGAAAGATGCTTAGGCCCTGAATCTCTAGCTACAGCCAAGTAGCACAAACCACCCAAGTTGTGAACAAATCCTTCCACTGAATAGAATAATTGACAATACAATATGCAAGCTCTAAACGAACTGAACACAGAAGCAAAAGAACAAGAGAGAATGCAAGGAAGGAGACCAGAGGAGGGAAAAATAACCCTAAAGGACATTGTTAAAGAACTACGAAAATTAGGAGAAGCACAAGATGGGTGTCTACAGAAGATCGAAATAATGATGACCCGACAAGAAAAGCAAATCAAAATGCTGCAGGAACAACCGCAATATGCAAGGTTAGAATTAACCAAGGAAGTGATCCCCACAAAGCTAGAGCTAACAATCATCTATGAGGATGGAAAAGAAGTTCCTCAGGTCAAGGGAAATAACGCAGCAATACATGAAGACCTGGAGAAGAGAGTGGAGGAGGCGACAAAATCGCAAGAAGCACCAGGAGAAAGAGAATGTTATTTTTTAAAAAGTGTGGAAGCTACACTGGGAGTTATCCGAATGGCTAATAAGAATCTCAAAGCTTCTATTCCCCAAAAAGAAAAAGAGGAAAAGAATCAGGAGATTGATCCATCATCTAAAAGCTCCACCCGGTGTGCAAATAAGGATAAAGCCAAAAGGAGTGGGGGGCAGCTCAATAGAAAGAGAAGCCGGATGAGAACAATACAACAAAGGAGAAAGAAAATTTCAAAGAAAAGCCATCCCTACTCTCCAGGGATGCTCACTAACTATAGTCCTCCGAGGTGTGAAGCCCCAGAGGCGGATGAAGGAGGTCTAGAATCTCCTAAAGAGAACGGTTAGGAAGGAGGCCTAGGAAGATGAAAGAAATGGATACAACTATGCTAAAAGACAAGGAACGGACAATGGACATGGACACTGTTATCAAAAAATTGAAGGATCTTAAAAGTAAAGAGAAGAAGACAACAGATTGACTATCCTGCAAGAGGTCGCCTGACGGGCAAAACGATCCATGCAACAACGTAAAACTGAGAGGGGCTCAACATAGATCTGGGAAGAATCTGCAACCGAGAATAGAGAGCACCCACCCAGCTACACCCGACCGGCATCAGAAGAGAAGGGACATCGGGAGTCCTTAGAAACTACCCTCCCCCACTCTTCCCCGGTTTCGTCTTTCCACAACACCCATCCCCCTCAAGCCTACCCAGCTCCCGCCTCTACCCTGACACCCCTCCCCTACCCCTCTCCACCCCCCCCCCCAACACGCCCTCCCAGACTCCCGGCTCTGCCCCAACCCTCCCCCCCTCCTCCTTCCTAACCCTATAATCCCATTTCTGATGGAAACTTCAATAAAAAATATTTAACAAAAAAAGAGTATATTAATCAGTTAAGTACTTATGACAATTTGTGTATCTACACAATTACATTTGATCTGAATGTAAATAACTAGTGTGAAAAGAGCAAGTATGTTTGAGACTTGGGGAATCCAGCCTGTCATCCAAAGCCAGTTGTCAAACTCCATGTATAGTTTCTCTCAGTGAGACATAGATCATAAGGTAGTTGTGAGGATAAAGTGGGGAAGAGCAGAATGCAGCACTGTGGACTGGAATAGGAACAGCTAATGATTGACAAGAATATGGATAACTGTTTAATAACATAGATTTATGGAGGAACACTGTTTTTAATTTACTTGAGTGTTGAATATTTGCTTCTTTTTAACTGTTATTTTAATGATATATGTTTTTAGTATTTATATTGTATGTTTAGGCATTGAATTGCTGCCTTGTTGGCTGCCCTGAGTCCGTCCCCGTTCCGCCCAGAGGTGAGAAGGGCAGGGTAGAAACATTGCAAATAAATAAATAATAATAATAAGAGGAGAGCCATCATGAACTCATTACAGGAAAGGAAGCTGGAAATGCAACAAATCCTTACTTATGTATAAGTCTAGAAAATCTGGGTCAACTTATCCATGGGTCAATGTGAGTACTATATCTTTATCGTTAACAGAAAAGTAACCTTACCATTCTCTGAGTAGCATAGCAAAAGGAAAGAACTTATTCCATCTTTGGAGAACCTAAAAGAAGCACTGGTCCTCTCTATTATCTCCTCCATAGCAGTAATTCCGGCCTTTTTAAATGCCTACATGGGAAAATGGTGGTGGTAGTAGCCAGAGGTAGCTGGCCCACTGAGGTGGCATTTGTGTTTTTTCCTTCCCAGACCGATCCTCAATTTATCCATATGTCGTATCAAAATCCATAATTTTGGCACCAAAACATGCCCTCAATTTATATACAATGTCAACTTACACATGAATACATATGTTAATTTGTAATTCTCACAATTCCAACATTTTCCAGCTAAAAACAAAAGCATTATTGTTATCATACCAAAGATCATTACCTTAAATGCACCACACTGACACTTAGAGATGACTGACTGCTCTAGTGTATCTTCTTTATGTTCATTTACCATGCTATAGCTAAACTCACAATAAAAGTTGGAGCAGGCTTAAATGGGTAAAAAAAGTTAAGCTCTTTTTTTAGGGAACATTATAAAATGTTGGAGACATGGAGAATAAGATAAGCATGCCTGTGCTATACCACCATCACCTGCAAAATGTAAAAAAGAAACCTGCCACTTAGTTGATAGCAATCTGTGGCAAGAAGACACTATAGTCACACACCTGGAGTTAAGCTTTATCACAGCCCCCCCCCCCCCGAAATTCTCAGGGTGGTCTGTGAGAAGGCTTTACTGGTACATAAACTGTTATGTTTATTCATATCATGATCTGATCACCATGCTCAATATATCCCATAATATAACAAACAAGGCGTGGTGCTTAGTAGTATCAAACAAACACATGAATCTCGAGGAGGTAAGATAATGTCGTTATTATTGTAGCAACATAAAAGAAAATACGTGTTAATGCACACAAAATAATCACTGGCAAACGTCCATTTGTAATCCAAACGCCGTTGCGTTGAATAAATTGTAATCCACACGCTGATGCGTGGTGATGGGTAGACCCCGAGTGGGGTGATCGGTGGTGTTCCGAGGTCGTCGAAAGCCGACCAGGACGCAGGTGTGTGGGCCCTTTCCACGTTTCGACCTGGCTGGTCTTTGTCAAGGCTGTGCGACAAGTGAGTAGAGATGTCCACAGAGGTAGGTGACCAAATAAGTCTGTGAGAAATTATACATAATGAATCATCTCGACATACATAAAGCATTCCACAAAGCATTAAAGCATAGACAAGGTATCATAGTATACAATATCATAATACACCATATATGGCAATCTATAAAACATGGTCAGAGGAGGCAGCTATCCAAATATACTGCAGGGCAAATAAACCTACCTAGAGCATAGGGCGAGAAGTGTGTCCCCTATGTGGTCATGGCAAATGCAAATAATCAAGGCAAACAATACAGTTAAGTACACACTGGAGGTAAGGAGCACAGGTGAGGATGGGGAGTAAGGAGAAGAGCATACAGGAGAGTCTTAAAGGGTCAGGTCATGAATTCGTAGTTTTTCATTGAGGCCTGAGGGCTGCCCGCTGTTGAGTTTTAAAATCCAGGCCGCTTCCGCACGTCTCAATAGTAAATCAGCATTTTGGTGTGGGGGATGATAACCCGTTGTAAGCCAAAGAATCGTAGGGAGTCTGGTCCATGGTTTTTGTCTTTGCAATGCGTGTATAATGGGGAGTCATCAGACAAACGGCGGATCCTGGAATGGTGTTCCGATACCCGCTGGCGGAGACAACGTATAGTTTCTCTATTTAGGTCCATATGACTCAAAGAATTCTTCACATCGAATTCAGATGATCCGGTTACCTCCAGCCAATCTACCACCGCCATCAACTCTAAAATTAGAAATAAGAGTAACTTCAATATATAACCTTTCTCTAAGATCAGGCACTGTACCCGAGGACTGGAGGGAGGCAAATGTAACTCCAATCTTCAAGAAAGGATCCAGGGGTGATCCAGGAAATTATAGGCCAGTTAGTCTAACCTCAGTTCCAGGCAAAGTGATGGAAACCATTATTAAAGAAAAATTACGAAGCACATAGAAGAACAGGCATTGCTGAAGGAAAATCAACATGGTTTCTGCAAAGGCAAATCATGTCTTACTAACTTGATAGAATTCTTTGAGGGTGTAAATAAACACATAGATAAAGGGGACCCAGTCGATATTGTTTACCTTGACTTTCAAAAGGCTTTTGACAAAGTCCCTCACCAAAGGCTCCTAAATAAGCTCTTCAGCCATGGAATCAGAGGACAGGTCTTGTCCTGGATTGGAAGGAGACAAACCAGGAAAGGGATCTTGGGGTTTTGGTGGACAGCTCAATGAAGATGTCAACCCAGTGCGCAGCAGCAGCGAAAAAAGCAAATTCTATGCTTGGCATGATCAGGAAGGGAATCGAAAATAGGTCGGCAAATGTTGTATTGCCTCTCTACAAATCGATGGTAAGGCCACATTTGGAGTACTGTGTACAATTCTGGTCTCCGCACCTTAAGAAGGATATAACGGAACTGGAAGAGGTACAAAGAAGGGCAACAAAAATGATCCAAGGGATGGAGCAGCTCCCTTATGAAATCAGGTTGCAACGCCTTGGTCTTTTCAGCCTTGAAAGACGGCGTTTAAGAGGTGACTTGATCGAAGTGTATAAAATCATGCATGGGATAGAAAAGGTGAATAAAGAAAAAATATTTTCTCTGTCACCCAACACTAGGACTAGGGGGCACTCCCTGAAGCTCCAAGGTAGGAAAGTTAGGACTAATAAAGGGAAATATTTCTTCACCCAGAGGGTCATTGGGTTATGGAACTCACTTCCAGAGGAGGTTGTGACAGCGGTCAGCCTGGACAGCTTCAAGGCAGGATTAGACAGATTCATGGATACCAAGGGAATCAGTAGTTACTGAAATGGACATCCAAGTGCCACCTCTGTGTTGATGGAGGCAGGCAGGATTTTCCCGGGTACTGGTTGTGGGGGTCAGGAGCAGGTGAGGGTTTTGCCCTCCTTTCTGCTAGAGATCCCTGTGTACAACTAGTGGGCCACTGTGTGACACAGAATGCTGGACTAGATGGGCTGAGGCCCGATTCAGCATGGCTCTTCTTATGTTCTTATGTTCTTATGTTCACACCAACTGAAGTGTCTAACAACATCCGACTGTTTGAAGAACTGGCAACCGCTGAAACTACCCGACTTCTCCGGTCACAACCTTTAAGACACCACAATCTATCCAAATCCGATATGGACTTGCATACTAACCTGGGCAATAACCCGGATTTAATTTTTAAAGCTGCTGACAAAGGAGGAGGAATCGTATGCGTGAATAAAGCGGATTATATGGCTGAAGCACACCGACAATTGGCCGACCGGACCTACTACAAACCCATCAACGGGGATCCCACCATTAAATACCAGAAGATCATTAACAACATTGTGCACCATGCTGAAACCATGGGATTCATTGACAAACGGACTGCCCAATTCCTCACCAATCCTCACCCTAAAATCCCAGTCTACTACCATTTACCAAAGATCCACAAGAAGACCCGGCCGGTGCCAGGGCGCCCCATTGTCACCAGCACCGGGGGACTCCTCCAACCCCTCGCCATTTACCTCGACACCCTTCTTCAACCCGTCATCCAGAATAAAACAGCATACCTTAAAGACACCCAGGACTTTATTACTAAAGTAGAGAATATGACCATGGAGACTGGCGACCAACTGATTGTTGCAGATGTTAACTCCCTTTATAGTAACATACCTTTGGACCAAGCCAGGGGAGTTCTACAAGAGGCATTTGAATCCATTACAGACCCTACCTTACCACCTATCAATTTTTTACTCGAGCTAGTGGACTGTGTACTTGATTATAACTACTTCCGGTTTGATGGACAGTTCTATGTACAACAAATGGGCGTGGCTATGGGGAGCCCCCTAGCTCCTTCGACAGCCAATCTCTACATGCACCACCTGGAACAAAGAAACATGTATGATGACCCCCTACACCCGATTGTACGCCACATCAAATTCTACAAGCGGTTCATTGATGACGTGTACATTGTGGCCTCGAAAGACATCACCCCCACCTCTCTACAGGACTGGATGAACTCATGGGAACCCACCATCAAGTTCTCCCTGGAATCTAACACCAACACTATCAACTTCCTTGATGTCACCACATATGTTCACCACAACAAACTTCTCATCAAATGTTTCCACAAACCCACCGAATGTAACTCTTTGTTACACTACTCAAGTTTCCACAATCACGTGCTCAAGAACAATCTGCCTTATGCCCAGATGCTCCGTCTGAAAAGGAACTCATCCACACCTTCACATTATGACCAAGAGTTGAATCTACTATCCTCCAAACTCAAAGCCAGAGGTTATCCTCAATCCGTAATTATGGCCGCGAGCACTAGAGCCGCCAGAATCCCCAGGGAATCGCTCCTCACCAGCAAACCCAAACAAACTCCGAATAGACTCATTTGGCCATTGACCCTAACTCCCAACAACAGCCGCATCAAGCAGGTCGTAAACAAATACTGGGTCATCCTGAAGGACATTCCTGGCCTCACCCAAACCCCCATTGTAGCCCACAAGCAGTCCAGGAATATTAAAGATGTACTGGTACACACACAACTTAAAGCACCTTCATTGAAAAGCATTCTAACCCCTAAAACCCACCCGTGTGGACACTGTGCTCAATGCAAATTTGTGTACACTAACAAACACATCTTCAATCTAGGTACAGGACAGTACATCAACTTTCGAGGATCATATTCCTGCAATTCGGATTACTCGGTGTATGGACTGGTTTACCCTTGTGGAAGCCTCTACGTGGGCGAAACTAAACGTTGTCTCCGCCAGCGGGTATCGGAACACCGTTCCAGGATCCGCCGTTTGTCTGATGACTCCCCATTATACACGCATTGCAAAGACAAAAACCATGGACCAGACTCCCTGCGATTCTTTGGCTTACAACGGGTTATCATCCCCCCACACCAAAATGCTGATTTACTATTGAGACGTGCGGAAGCGGCCTGGATTTTAAAACTCAACAGCGGGCAGCCCTCAGGCCTCAATGAAAAACTACGAATTCATGACCTGACCCTTTAAGACTCTCCTGTATGCTCTTCTCCTTACTCCCCATCCTCACCTGTGCTCCTTACCTCCAGTGTGTACTTAACTGTATTGTTTGCCTTGATTATTTGCATTTGCCATGACCACATAGGGGACACACTTCGCCCTATGCTCTAGGTATGTTTATTTGCCCTGCATTATATTTGGATAGCTGCCTCTTCTGACCATGTTTTATAGATTGCCATATATGGTGTATTATGATATTGTATACTATGATACCTTGTCTATGCTTTAATGCTTTGTGGAATGCTTTATGTATGTCGAGATGATTCATTATGTATAATTTCTCACAGACTTATTTGGTCACCTACCTCTGTGGACATCTCTACTCACTTGTCGCACAGCCTTGACAAAGACCAGCCAGGTCGAAACGTGAAAGGGCCCACACACCTGCGTCCTGGTCGGCTTTCGACGACCTCGGAACACCACCGATCACCCCACTCGGGGTCTACCCATCACCACACATCGGCGTGTGGATTACAATTTATTCAACGCAACGGCGTTTGGATTACAAATGGACATTTGCCAGTGATTATTTTGTGTGCATTAACACGTATTTTCTTTTATGTTGCTACAATAATAACGACATTATCTTACCTCCTCGAGATTCATGTGTTTGTTTGATACAATATATCCCATATGCATGGGGGGTATTGGGAAAATGATACAAAAGGTTTGCTAGGGTAGACCCTCTCTCACTCAGACTCAGCCCCCCCCCCCCCAATCAAAATCCTGGGTACGGGCCTGCCCAGGTTGGTACCAAGGTAGTGAGCAGAGCAATTCTAGGAAGTTCAGGTTGAGCATCCCTCATCCAGAATTCCAAAACCTGAAATACCCCCAAATCCAAAATTCTCCACATAGGTGGCTGAGACAGTGACACCTATGCTTTCTGATAGTTCAATGTACACAAACTTTGTTTCATGCACAAAATTATTTAAAATATTATTTAATATTATGCTCAGGTTATGTAATGAAAAGTGTATATGAAACATGCAGAAATGTAATGTTTAGACATGGGTTCCATCTCCAAAATTATATACCCAAAATGTATATAATTTTGGAAATGGAACCCATGCGTAAACATTACATTTGTGCATTACATATATAATGCAGTGCGTTAAACCACTGACTGCTAAACATGCTAACAGAAAGGTCACAGGTTTGAATATGGCGAACTCCCGCTGTTAGCCCCAGCTTCTGCCAACCTAGCAGTTCGAAAACATGCAAATGTGTGTAGATCAATAAGTACCACTCCGACGAGAAGGTATTGGTGCTTCATACAGTCATGCTGGCCACATGTCCTTGGAGGTGTCTACAGACAACACCGGCTCTTTGGCTTAGAAATGGAGATGAGCTCCAACCCCAGAGTCAGACACGACTGGACTTAATATCAGGGGAAATCCTTTCCCAAAGCTCAGGGCGGTTTCCAACATATAAAAACACATAAAATTTTAAAACACATATCTACACACACACACACACACACACACAAATATAGGTAATCCAAAACCATTACATCACTTATCAAAATATTTATGCTCTTCTCCTTTCCTGAATTAGGGAGGAAAGAAAACGTAGAGAAATCTTAATCTATAGTTGTCACATAGCAGATAACAGCAGCTCTAGATTGATAATTGTTCACTGTTCAGCAAAGATTTTAGACACACACACATGCCTGCACCTGTTTTTTTCTGAATTAAATTACTAGTATGAGTATGTCACTGTAGTTCTTATCAGCACTGCAGGAAAAGAATGACTGCTGGGTATCTGAAAACTATAGTGAAATTAAGGTTTAATTGGTTGTTTTGGAGAAGTATGATATCAGTCTTGAAGGGATTTAAAAGCCACATTAAGAATTACTTTCAGGTTCAAAGGCAGGCTAGGAGCATGGATAAGCGTACTGCAAGGACAGCAATAGAGAATGAAGGGGATACTGAATTGCTTATTGCTGCAAATGAGCAATAAGGGGGATGGAAGCGAACGTTTTCTCCTTGTACTTCTGTCCCATTTTTTTCTTTTCATCAGCGAAAGAAGGCTGTGTCCAAATCAGAGGCAAAAACCAAACACAAAATTAATGCATGAAAAATAGCAATATGAATTCTAATCTCTTGTCACATTCCTGTGGGGAAAGACCCTAAAAGACCCAAGAAATGCTAATGTGAAGGGAAAGGGATTGGCAAGAAGAAATTGCTGCAAGGCATGACTGATAGATTATGTCATGTACACAATACTCCTCATACTTCATGCTCTCAGATACAGTTTGCTTTAATATATCTAATTCTCTCTCTCTCTCTCTCTCTCTCTCTCTCTCTCTATATATATATATATATATATATATATATATATATATATATTGTTCAGCCTTGGGGTACATGGTAGGCCCATGTGTTTAATTCCTGAAAAGCTCCACACCATTGAACCTAAACTACTGTCATAGCTTGTAAGGCTCTCAGCAACTGCTTTGGAGTAAAACCCCTGAAACTGCTCCCTAATAGCTTCTGATTCACTTTGTGAATTCATCATCTGTGTATCACTGATCAGAATTTCAGATCTAGGCTCTCCTATGTGCACATCAGGTTGAATTACCTCTTCAGGCCACTGTTTCTGTTATGTAAGCAATTTCAGTTTGGTAGAGTCTGAATTTAATGTATCACTTTCCATCCTTAGTGTTCTGTGCTAAGCTTACAGTATATATATCTTCCAAATCCTCGTTCTTTAGATCATAAAATGCATGTGCAGCTTGGGTCAGGCCATCACATTATTTGTTTGCAGGTTAATGCAATAGTTCATTTCACAATTACAAAAAAAAACTTTAGATCTATTCTGATGCATCTGAAAGTACAGAGTCATTGGTGGTAGCTGATAGATATAAGTGAAATAGAATGGGGAACGCATCTAGAGGTCTTAGTAGACGATGAGGCAGACATAGGTCATCAGTCTGTTGTGATGGCTGCATCTACAGAAGCACAGCATTCAAATCCTGGGAAGCAATAGTAGCAATCTATTCTGCTCTAATTAGATTTAACCTAAAATACTGTGTTCCATTACAATATTGACAAACTAGAAAGCGCTCAGAGGAGTGCAACCAAGATGATCACAACTTTCATAAGGAATGTCTTAGAGAACTGGATATGTTTAGCCTGGAGAAGATGTGATGTGAGAACCCTCTCTAAATGGATGTGATATTAAAGATGGCACAAGCTTGTGTTTAGCTGCATCAGAGACTAGAACAAAAAAACAGTGAATTCCATTTATAAGAAAAGAAATTCCACCTAAAATTATAAACAATGTCATGATTTTTAAAAGCTGTTGGACAATAGAATAAGCTGCCTCATGAGGTGGTGAACTCCCCTTCTTTATAAAAATAGCCATCTTTCAGGAATGCTTAGTTGTATATTCTTACATTGTAAGTAGTAGGACTAGATGCCAACCATTCTAACTCTATCAGAACCGGGAATGTGGCACAGCTGGCTGGGTGTCAGCTGCATAAGATCTCTATGGACCAGAAGGTCATGAGTTCAAGGCCTGCCCAGGTCGGGGTGAGTGCTCGGCCAATTGTGTAGCTCGTTGTCGACCTTTGCAACCCGAAAGACAGTGGCATCTGTCAAGTAGGAAATTTAGGTACCACTTGAGTGGAGAGGCTTAATTTAACTGATTTACAAGGCCAGGAAATATACACAAAGAAGTGAAGGAATGCGACAGCTCCTCCTGGTGGCCAGAAAAACTGGAATGTTAAATTGCCTTTATGTATGTCTTATATGTTGTATGTCAAATGGCATTGAATGTTTGCCTGTATATGTGCATTGTGATCCACCCTGAGTCCCCTGCGGGGTGAGAAGGGTGGAATATAAACAATGAAAATAAATAAATAATAATAATAATAAATAATTTAAGAACTTTCATTGTTTATATTCCACCCTGCCATATCTGCCCACTACTACATTATACATGTGCTATGAGACTAGTGGCCAAAGATGACAATGTATCTATAGGGAAATGTTCATCATGGAAACTCAAGATTGCTTTGAATGCAGTTTTTCTGCTTCTTGGCAGGGGATTGGACAGGATGGCCCATGAGATCTCTTCCAACTCAATGATTCTAAGATTATCTGGATGTTTAGCCAGAATGTGAATGTTTAAAGTGCTTAAAGAACACACACAATTATTTTAATTATTTTTATTATAAAGGATTTGAAAAAATAAAGGAGGCAATTATTCATCCTGTCCATTGAGGCTAGAAACGAAAGAAGCAATAATTTAAAATGACTGAAAAGTAGAATTAGGGCAAACATTAGCCAAAGCTTTCTAGCGACAAATGCAGTCTAGAAATGGAATAAGCTGCCTAAGGAGGTTGTGAATATCCTTCTTTGGAGGTTTCTGGGAGAGGTTGGCCAGACATCACTTGGGAAACATTTGGTATTGGCTATTTTGTCTTGATCTGGGTTTCTTTTAGTTTGCTGTCAATGCTAAACAATTGGCGTTTAAGGGGATTAACAGGCTTTTTTTTTCTTTCTGTGAGAGGTGGTAATCCTAGCTCTGCGGTAGTGTTGGTCTCTTTCTGTGTAGTAAATCATTCCTTTATTTTATGGGAATTAGATATTGTGGAGTAATTGGTTATTTGAATAAGTCCCCTTAGTCTAGGCAGTTTCTAATCTCTCACACGCATTGTGCGTGCCTTATCAGGTCACCCAGGAAAAGCTTATGTTCTCCCTCATGACTGCATGTTGGGATGCGATCCCAGACTATATTGTAGGGAAGCAACCATTTTCTTTGTAGACGAAGGAACTGGGAGAGTATGATTGTGTAAGCAACAGAGAAAAGTGCATATATGTCTAGAACATGCATGCAAATAGACTAACGCTCGAGAGAGAGAGAGAGAGAGAGATGTGTATATAGTAGGACAGTTCTGTTCCTTTTCAGAATCAATCTGTGCATTTAAAAAAAACCAATACAAACATTTACATTATTCCTCAACACATTTTCTCCACAAAGTACACATTTCAAAAGGTATTTTACTGTTGTTTATGTACTGCTTATTCATTTTTGCATTCATTTTATCCTAAAATGAAGATTTCTATTTACAATATAGTACTTTTTGAGATGAAAATTGGATAGTTAAAAGAGAGAAGTGGAAAGCCTGAAGAATAATTGCATTCACAATCTGTGTATTTGTTTGGGAGGTACAAATCAGGTTAGTTCACTTAAAAACAGACGTTCAACAAAATCCTCAATTATCTCGATCTGCCACTATACTAACTCATTTGTTATAAAGTGGTCCCCATAGACATCTATGAACAAGGGAGGTTGTTTTTATGTGAAAGGAGAATCCAGTCATTTGGTCTCACACATGAATTATGAAATCGTGCATTTCAAGATGACCACTTCTTACTTGAGAATTTCAACATATGACTCTTAAGGTTACTTTTTAAAAATGTAGAATGGGTACAATTCTGTTAAAGGCCTTTTTGGTCCTTAATACAGAAAGTTTACCCTCACAAGAGGCTTAACAGGGCCAAATTAATCCAAGTCTCATATTTGGTCAGACGGCATAGACCCATCAAAATGTCCTAATTCACA
This sequence comes from Anolis apletophallus, assembly GCA_030556195.1. NCBI lineage: Eukaryota > Metazoa > Chordata > Lepidosauria > Squamata > Anolidae > Anolis > Anolis apletophallus. The sequence goes on along the minus strand of JARBWK010000004.1, from coordinate 52,524,978 downwards.
AAATACAATTGTCTGTTTGGAGGGCTATGAAAGGCCCATCCTATTTGCAACGGAGACTTCTATTCAAAGATCTGCTCAGTTAAAGTCTGATTTAATGACAAAGGATAACAAGAAAGGAGATTAGGCAACCTGAAGTTGCTCATCATCCACAGTTAGCACCTGGATGAGAGACACAGCAGTCAAGCACAATCACCTGGTCACCACATTCCCCAATTGAGACTCATGTACCATATCAGTGAGATTTTTATTAAATTTTTCTTCATTGTAAATTCAAGAGTAACCATTGATTTTAAAATAGATCACACTGCACATGACGATATTATAGTCAGGCACATCAAAAATGATAAACAGATGCCTTTTCAATAAAGCTCAAGGTGAGCTGAAGGACATTATTTTGTTCCTTATGTATATTCAACTACAAGTCTGGTTGCCTTCTGAATATGATAGATAATGCTCTCTTGCACTTTGCTTGTCAGCAGTGTTTCTGATTGACTCTGATGACTACAAATTACTCTAGAGAAGGGTGACAAACTCGTTTTCCTTGAGGGCCACATCAGCCTTATGGTTGCCTTCAAAGGCCTGTTGAATCTATGGACAGAGAATGTGTGGATACAGAGGGTCTCCTTCCGGAAACAACTAAAAACCTACCTATGCTCCCAGGCTCCCCTGATAACATTTGGTTTAGAGCAGGCTAATATTTGATTAGTCATCTTTTAAAATATGGAAGCTTTAAAAAATAAAGCTCATGTTTATAGTCCTAGAGAATTTCATCTTAAGGTACATCTACACTGTATAATTAATGACGTTTAACACCATTTGGCTCAATGCTATAGAATCACGAGATGTGTGAATTACAATACCTTTAATCTTCTCTGACAATAAGTGCTTGTACTTTAACAAACTAGACTACGCATTAATGCTACAGTGTGGATGCACCCTTGAGCTCTGGTCTGCAGACTGCATGCCACTGGAATTCAAATTGCAGACAAGAGGTGCATTTTATCCCAGAAGTATCCATGTTTAAAAAACGTGGATGTTTCTGGGAGGCTGTCTACACCCACCCCAGAAAGCATACTGGGACTTCCCAGTACAACATCTGGAGACTAATCCTCCCCCTCCCCAGAAGCCCCCCTAAACTAAGTAAATGACTCCTGGCGCATCATTTGAATGCGGCAGGAGAACTCCAGAAGCTGTCCCTGGGAGGCTGGGTGAGTTCTTCTTTTCTCTTAGTTTAGGGGGACTTTGGGGAAGGGGGTTGGGATTCCCAGAGTTTTCTGGACTAATTAAGCCTGGAAAACCATGGGAATACTGTCTGGACTGCAGTATTCTGCAGTCCAGTACCAGAAATAGTGGGTTTATCCAGAGCCTTTCAAGAAGGCACAGAATAAATCCACTATCTAATTAATTTGCTACAAACTGGGGCTTTCCTGGTTTGTAGTGAATTAATTCGGGACTGTCCAGAATGTTGTCTGGAGAGCACCTCATTTATTGTGGTAGATGCCTCAATAAAGATACTGTCTGGATGGGCCCTAGCATAACTGATTGTAAATTGTTGCACTAGGACAAATGGATGCATATTCAATTTTAAAGTTTTCATTGAACCATGAAGGAACCAATGAAAAAACAATTGGGGGCAATGGTGACAACAATATATTCTATTTTGTGTAAATATTACAAGAAAGGAGATTCCACCTGAACATCAGGAAGAACTTCCGGACGGTGAGAGCTGTTCAGCAGTGGAACTCTTTGCCCCGGACTGTGGTGGAGGCTCCTTCTTTGTAAGCTTTTAAACACAGGCTGGATGGCCATCTGTTGGAGGTGCTTTGAATGCAATTTTCCTGCTTCTTGGCAGGGGATTGGACTGGATGGCCCACGAGGTCTCTTTAAACTCTATGATTCTATGACTCTATGATTCTTTAAAAAGTAATTATTTAATTAATAATCAATGCAACCTGTCCAGTGGGGCTCCTCCAACAAATTTAAACTACACATCAATTCCCCATTTCTGATTATCTGTTAACCAATTATTTTTTAAAAAAAAAAACCATCTTCCAAATTCTAATTTGGAAGGCCACATATTTTTTGTCTCCTTGAAAAAGGATTTTTAGCCTATCTTTCTATCTTTTAACGTGGTATGGGCCTACTTTATTATAATCATTTTCATCAAGGAGTTCTCAGTTATATGGCTCCCCTAATCCTAGAATATTAAATCTCAAGAGAGCCTTTGGTACTTTGCATATTTGAATATTCAAGATACAGCTGATTAGGGATTGTACATCTCCATATCTAAACTTGACCTGATCAAAATTCTGAAGCACTAGTGTTTGGACTTAATATAAACATTATACCATAGGCATCTTAACTAATGAGCTGAAGGGCTGCCTTGTATGCACACTGGCTTAAGTAATAGCCTATAGTCTTGTGCTACAGGTCAGATAATCCACATATCAGAATGTTGTCTGTTTTCTAGCCTGTATGACCATGTTCTAGCAGCTTTTTCTCCTAATGTTTCACCTGCATCTGTGGCTGGCATCTTCAGAGCATCTGATGGTAGTCAAGCAAGTGCAGTATATATACCTGTGGAATGTCCAGGGTGGGAAAAAGAACCAGTGTCTATTATTTGAAAACGTTCTGGACCACTCTGACAACCAATTTGTCAGACTACACAGAGAAGCCATTGAAATTCACATAAACATTGACAATTTCAACAGAAAGGAAGAAACCATGAAAATGAACAAAATCTGGCTACCAGTATTGAGAAACACCAGAATCAGGACAGTAACATACTAATGAACACCACCCAGATACAAGAAGCCCCCAGGCAGCAAGCGATCAAGGGCCAGTGAACACCACACAGACCAAGGATGCCTCCAGCAATAAACAGTCCAAGGGAACTAAGGCCTTGTTACTTCCAGGCAGACAACTTCACTATTGGCGATGCAATCTTCTAAGTTACTCACATGCTAGTAGATGAATCCCTCTCAAACACTTGCAAATCAGGCTCGCTAATTGCACCCTTCACAATTGGTTAATAGATACTGGTTCTGGACATTCCACAGCAGGCATGTAGCCAGGGGGGCTAGTGTGGGTATAAAAACCCTCAGCCCGATAAAGGCACAAATTCTCAGGGTGGTCCCGCCTCCCTTTCCCCAAAAGGCCTTACTGGTACATTATTTAAACTGTTATGTTTATTCATATCATGATTCTGATCACCATGCTCATTATATCCCACATTAATGGGGTTATTGGGATAACAATACAAAAGATTTGTTCTAGTGTGGAAAGTGTCTTTCTCCACCCAGTCATTCAGGTCCCCTGAGTATATAAATACATTTTAAAACATATTAACAAACTCATTTTGGTTGGTGGTGTGTCCCAGGATTTTGCAAAAGTAAAAAAAAGCTCAAAATCACTGGCTACTGGCCCTGTTCCACAGGTATATATAACACCACTTGCTTGACTACCATCAGATGTTCTAAATATGCCAGCAATAGATGCAGGTGAAACATCAGGAGAAAATGCTGCTAGGACATGGCCATACCACTCAAGACTCCACTTGAAAACACTTAAATAGCAGTGGGGTGATTCAGAATTAAATGAAATAACATTTTAAATTTGTCTTTGAACAGAGGAAGGACCTCATCACATGGAGGTCCTTGATGTGGGAAATCTGTAGAGCTATGGAGCAAATCATGGGGCAGCGGGGCAAATCCATCGCCCAGTGCACTACATCCCTCACATCAGCTGCTTGCCCATCACATGCTGGGAAGCATACTTTTCTGACTTGCTCCCATGCTGTCCCCATCATTTTCAATCTGAACACGGGTAGTCTCCCATGTTCAGAGTTCCCCGTTCTAGAACAGGTTGTCAATGCAGCCAGCATGGAATCCTGCTGGAAATAATTGTGTTTCATGTGATGGAATCTGGTGAGCTCCATGTTGGCTTCATCGACTAATTGTTCTAGGACAGGGAAATTCAGCAATGTGATGAAGTCCAAAGATGGCTGACTGACAAGAATTAGTCTTAAAGAACTGCTGTTGGTTTAGGAAGTGAAACTCCCTGGATGTTTGTCAAACATACATGCCTCGCTGTATGTTTATTAATAAAACACAACACAACCCCCTTCCATCTTGATTACTTCCTTCTTTTGAGGAAACTGATTCTATATGCATGTTTTCCTTCTCATAAAGATTTTTTTTTTGGATTTGAGTATTGTAGCTCTGTCAAACTTCTGCAAACTTTTATGTCAGAAATAATTCCAGTGTCACTGAGATATCTTCTATTTTGAAATGGTGGAAATATATTTCCTCTATGAAAATCAGCAGCGTTGCCATTCCAGAAGGCAGTTAAACTTGCTCAATTTTTAACTGGCAACCTCATCAGACAGAAGAATTGGTGGCATGCTCCACTTCACTGCCACTTTAAGCATGGAGCTCATCAGCTCCCATTACACAGCACACTACTACTTCTGGTGGGGCTCTGCGCTTAAAGGGGTGGTGAAACAGAGCATGCCGCCACCACATCAGCACAGGAGGCTTCCTGTGTTCCCTTAGTTCAATCGGGGGAAGTCTGATGGTTGATGCTCCCCCTTGCTCCCCCATGTGATTGCCCTGTCAGTAAGCTGAGCAATGCAGGGTGTAGGACAATGGGTTTCCCACACCGTCTGACAGCGATAACTAGATTTGCCACAATGCATGGTAATTCTGGTGGCCAGTGTGAAGAGGTCCCTAGAGTGCTAAAATTTAGAAAAGGGAACAGTGAAACAGATTGCTCGTGTTGTTTATTATTATTTTTGGAGGACCCTGATTGGAACCAAAATGAGCAAACGTCAGCAGTACTTGCAGAATGATAATTTCCCAATTCGGAAATGCAAAGAATTAGCTTAGGATAACATGGATGCCAATGACAGAGACTCAGCTGTTGTTCTAACAAGAGAGTATTAAAGAGTATTAATTATGTATGGTGACTTATTAATTATGTATTTGTACCAACATAATACAATTGCCCGGAAAACATATATAGGGATATTAGAATTTAGAGTAGCAGTAAGCCATTATGAAGCCTGCCATTTTAGACATGTCATGATTTTAATCCTGCTCATTTTCACTCATTTTAGTGAAGTTTGAAATCTACTGAAGTTAAATTGTCCCCCATTTAAAAGAAAACACACTTTAATTGTGGATCTCTCTGAGGAATCTCACGTTTTGTGCCATGGAGGGAAGCTTGGGGGTAAAGGTTATATTATAAAGGAGAGGAGCCATAGCTTGGTGGTAAAACACATCTTTTTCATTCAGAAGACCTAAGGTTTAATTTATGGAGCTGCCAGTTAGAGACAGCAATAACCCCTAGGGAGGAGAGCCAGTGCATATAGTACCGAATGATCAATAGCCTGAAACAATGAAGACATTGGGAAAGTTACATTTATGAATTGCAATGTCTAGATTGCTCCAATCAGCATAGCTCCTGTATAGTGGAATTCTAAAAATTATATTGCAAAACATATCGTCCAGGCCCTGTTATAAATAAGCTTCTTATTTTTCTCTCTCGTAAGTTCACAGCAAGCCACTCAAAGCTGGGGTTTCACATGGCTTAGATGAGAATAAGTCCCTCATGGTTTGCACAGGTTCCTTGTAGGTAAACAAGCATAGAGTAATTGTAAGTCAAGAAGAAATTGTTGGTTTACAAGGAAATTCAATGGGTCCTCTGGATCTGTTGGATTTGGATCCACAATTTCCAGCAACAGCGGACTGCCATATCCCATTTTAGTAAATACATTGACATGAGCACAGACCCAATGAAATATGCATATTCACATCACCATCATTTAATAATATGGGTCATTTATCTGTATTTGTGCAGATTTTCATATTTGCAGTGATTTCTAGAACCAAACCCACATGGATATGGTGGGTGTACTGTAGCACTTACTACTTTCAAAGTTGAGTGAAATGAGAAGGAATATAAAATACACGCAAATAAACAAAACAGTGGCACACTCTAATATCTGGATTGAAAATAATGTGTTCAAAATTTTGCTATAGCATCTATAATTCCTTGTATTCTTTCTCCATTTGTGGAGTTTGTTTTCAAAAGATACCACATCCAAAAATATAGTAAATGTAAATATTAAGTCTAGTCATATACAGTATATGAAAAAATGAGTTATAGGTGGCAGCATATTGTTGGCTATGAGTAAAATACTATGTACAGATAAATTATCAAAATATATAAAATCACTTCGTACAAGATTTGGAAAATTGTATTTTATAGCAAAATAATGCTTATCCTCACCAAGTTTTTTTCCTATTCCTGTAAAAATTGTTCAGATACTGTAGATTTGGTACCTTTTGGAAACAAGTTCCATATTTGTTTCTTCCTATCCTTTTGGTTATGAGACTTTTCATACACAAATAGAATTGTGTATTTTTTGTTCTTGATGCTGGTATTCAACCTTGGCTTTTGGGTTAACGTGGGCAGGGCCGGACAAAGGTAATTTTAAATGGTAAGCGAACATTTTTTTGCCCCCAATCACTGAAAAATAAAAGGTGGAAGGTAGAGGTAAATAAGAGTTACCTTACAAACCAGAAGTTTACTTACAACATTGTGTTCATATAGTTACATTACCTAGAATTAACACAAATTAACTTTTTTTTAAAAATGCAAATATTTTATTAAACTTAGCAACAATTTTACTTGAAGGTATTTTTAACATCCAGTTTTCCTTAACACACACACAAAAAAACCTTGAACACTTTTAAAATTAGAAAATTCAAGGTGGCCAGTGGTAACATTCCCACTTGCCTCAAGCAAACAAGAATTCTTTCTCCCACCCTGAACATTATTCCACAGATATATAAACAGGCAGTAAGCAGCCAGACCTTGAAGCTGCAAGGCCATTCAGTGCGAACCAAGGTGGCCAGTGGCAACATTCCCACTTGCCTCAAGCAGACAAGAGTTCTTTCACCCTGAACATTATTCCACAGATATATAAACAGGCAGTAAGCAGCCAGACCTTGAAGCTGCAAGGCCATTCAGTGCGAACCAAGGTGGCCAGTGGCAACATTCCCACTTGCCTCAAGCAGACAAGAGTTCTTTCTCTCACCCTGGACATTATTCCACAGATATATAAACCTCAGTTGCCTAGTTTCCAACAGACCTCACAACCTCTGAGGATGCCTCCCATAGATGTGGGTGAAACGTCAGGAGAGAATGTTTCTGGAACATGGTCAGACAACCCAGAAAACTCACAGGAACCCAGAAATAGTCACTATTTCAAAGCTCAAAACAGCAGTTACAGTGAAACTTGCAAATGTTTAAAAGTAACTTCCACATTTCTCAAAAATAAATAAAATAACTAGCTAATTAATTTTTTAACCCATCTGAATGATAAAAGCAATTGCCCTTTGCAGAAACCACACTCCTCCTTTCCATCTTCAAATCTCCTACATACTTGCAAAGAGGGTGCATCTGTATTGTAGAATTAATGCGGTTTGATACCACTTTCAGTGCCATGGCTCAATGCGATGGAATCCCAAGAATTGTAGTTTGGTGAGGGACCAAGCTTCTTTGGCAGAGAACACTAAAGACCAGGGAAAACGACAACTCCCATGATTATATAGCATTGATCTTAAAATGCTTCCAAACTGCATCCATTCTACAGTGTAGATCAGTGGTTCTCAACTTGTAGGTGAACCCTATGGGATAAGGAAAAATACAGTATATATCAGGTCGAGACCCCTGGGAGGGTCGCGAGGGTGGTATCAGAGGGGTCGCCAAAGAGCACCAGAAAACAAGTATTTTCTGTTGGTCATGGGGGTTCTGTGTGGGAAATTTGGTCCAATTCTATCGTTGGTGGGGTTCAGAATGCTCTTTGATTGTAGGTGACCTATAAATCCCGGCAACTACAACTCCCAAATGTCAAGGTCTATTTCCCCTGAACTCCACCAGTGCTCACATTTGGGCATATTAAGTATGTGTGCCAAGCTTGGTCCAGACCCATCATTGTCTGAGACCACAATACTCTCTGGATGTAGGTGAACTACAACTCCAAAACTCAAAGTCAATGCCCACCAAACCCTTCCAGTATTTTCTGTTGGTCATGGGAGTTCTGTGTGCCAAGACTGTTTCAGTCCCATCGTTGGTGGAATTCAGAATGCTCTTTGATTGTGGGTGAACTATAAATCCCAGCAACTACAACTCCCAAATGACAAAATTAATCTCCCCCAACTCCATCAGTATTCAAATTTGGGTATTGGGTATCTGTAAAGAAGGAACTTCCAGCACACTCCAGGGCAGAGAGTTCCACTGCTGAACAGCTTGCACAGTTAGGAAGCTTTTCCTAATGTTCAATGCACCCCCATTCAGATGGCCATCCAGCCTCTGTTTAAAAGCCTCCAAAGAAGGCACCTCAACCACACTCCGGGGCAGAGAGTTCCACTGCTGAACAGCTCTCTTTACAGTTAAGTTCTTCCTCACAGGTGGAATCTCCTTTCTTGTAGTTTGAAGTCATTGTTCTATTGCATCCTAGTCTCCAGGGAAGCAGAAAGGAAGCTTGCTCCTCTCACATATTTATACATGGCCCGCATCATGTCTCCTCTCAGAGGCTAAACATGCCCAGCTCTTTAAGCTGCTCCAACAACATACTAAAATACATAAAAACCCAGCATAAAACCACATCGCCATTAAAAACAATTCCACTCAATTTGTAAATGAGGTCCTACATTCAGACAATAGCCAATCTCAGCCTATTCTGGGAAGGCTTGGTTCCACATCCAGGTCTTCACCAGCCTCCTAAATGACAACAGAGAGGGGGCAGATCTAGCAAAACTTGGTAGAGAGTTCCACAGCCGAGGGGCGACCACAGAGAAGGCCCTGTCTCTCGTCCACACCAGCCGTGCTTGTGAAGCCGGCAGGACTGAGAGCAGGGCCTCTCCGGAGGATCTTAATGTCCTTGATGGTTCGTAGGAGAGAATCCGTTCGGACAGGTAAACTGGACCAGAACCGTATAGGGTTTTGTAGGTTAAAACCAGCACTTTGAATTGTGCCCGGAAGCTAATTGGCAACCAGTGGAGCTGGCGCAGCAAGGGAGTTGTATGCTCCCTGTGCCCCGCTCCTGTTAGTAACCTGGCTGCCGAACGTTGAACTAATTGCAGCTTCCGAGCAGTCTTCAGAGGCAACCCCACATAGAGAGCATTGCAGTAGTCTATTCGGGATGTAACCAGAGCATGGACCACCATGGCCAAGTCAGACTTCCCAAGGTACGGGTGCAGCTGGCACACAAGCTTTAACTGTGCAAAAGCTCTCCCGGCCACCGCCGAGACCTGGGGCTCCAGGCTCAGCGATGAATCTAGGATCACTCCCAGACTGCGAACCTTCGCAGCCCGACCTGAGCAAAACTCTGGGGGGGTTAGAGAGGAGTTGCGAACGAGATTGCCTGGCCCTCAAACTAACTCTAGTCATAAATCACAAAGAGTGATCCAGCGTGCTCCCCCTTTTCAGAGGTTGAGCAAGGCGCCGGACACTTAGAGATTCAGGGATGGGCTTTGCAGGGGCGGGCTATTCGGGTGATCTCGGGCAGGGGCAGTGGGACGGTAGCCGTAGGTCTTATGAGAGAGGGACGGACGAACCGTGTAAGGGCTCGCCCACCCTCTGACCTACGTGCTATTCCAAGACACGCAGATGGAGAGCTCTCATCTACCTCTCCTCCAACTCTGATACTAGCCAATACCAGATCCGTGCGTAATAAATCCGCCACCATCAGGGATTTCTTGCTGGAGAGGAAGGCCGATCTGGCCTGCCTCACAGAAACATGGCTCCAGGAGGGAGACGGGGTCATCTTGCACGAGCTGGCATCTCCTGGGTTCACGGCTAGTTATCAGATGAGGACAGAGAGGCGGGGGGGAGGTGTTGCCATCCTCAGTCGAGACAATTTTAATTCTAGGGCGATTCCGGTGCTTGAACATTCCAGGCATGGAGTGCTCTGGCCTGGTGTGGGACCTTGGTGAGAGTGTGGCCTTCCTGCTGGTGTACCGTGCACCCACGCACCGGCGGGAGTCTACCCAGGCTGCTGGAGGTGGTGGCGGAGTGGGCATTGCGGTTCCCCAGGCTTATGGTTCTGGGGACTTTAATGTCCACGCCAACACCGCCTCGACAGTAACCTTGGATCTGGTGTCTACCATGGAGGCACTAGGTCTCTCACTGTGTAAGACCGGTCCCACTCACCAGGCTGGGCACACCTTGGATTTGATTTTTTCGCTGCCGGAATTGGTGTGACCCCAGCCTCTATTATAGAGGTTCCATGGTCGGATCACAAGGTCCTAGAAGTCCGTCTGGAGCTGGCTTCACCTCTCGGTAAGGGTGCCGAACCTATTATGGTTCGCCCGAGGAGACTTATGGAACCCATTCGGTTCCTGAATGCTCTAAGGGAATGGGAGCCCCCCAGCGATTCCGTCGATGGGCAAGTGGAATACTGGAATGCCAGTCTTTCCGCCGCCCTTGATGAAATCGCCCCCAGACGCTCCCTCATCCCTCGGACTAATCGCTCGCCTTGGTTCTCTGAGGACCTGCGGGCGATGAAACGGAGGAAGAGACAGCTAGAGGACGTGTGGCGGAGACTCCGTGACGAAGCTTCGAAATCAGCTTATAAGCTGTTTAAAAAGGCTTATGAGCATGCTATCAAGGAAGCAAAAAAAGTCATATTATTCCTCCTTGATAGAGTTGGCTAGTTCACGCCGGCTCAACTTTTTAAGATAATTCGGTCTCTGACAGCGATCCCTACTGTCCCAAATGATAGGGTTTGGCTCCGACAGCTGAGGCTTTTCAGAACTATTTCACCGACAAGATTTCGTTGCTCCGCCGAGATATCCCCGCTACTTTTGCTACAGTTAGCGAACTCGAGACTCCGCCGCCACTCGGCGGCCCACCTCACCCGTTTCCAACTGCTGGATGCAGCAGCTGTCGATAAGTTACTTGTTGCAGCTAGACCAACTACTTGCTCCCTCGACCCGTGCCCCTCCTGGCTTATTAGACCTTGCCAGGAGGTCACGCGACCCCTGGGCACGATCTTAAATAGCTCCCTTGAGCAAGGAGTCTTCCCAGGGGATTAAAAGGCTATGGTAAGACCGCTGCTGAAGCCGAATTTAGACCCTTCGGCTCCTCAATTACCGGCCTGTTTCCAACTTGCCCTTCCTGGGCAAGGTGATTGAAGGGGGCAGCAGCGGATCAGCTGCAGCAGTTCTTAGAAGACACAGCTGGATTTGATCCCTTCCAGTCCGGCTTCCGTTGGGCGCGGGACGAGGAGACCGTGCTTGTCGCCATTACAGACCAACTTCGCGCCAGCTGGACCAGGTGGATCGGCACTGCTTGTCTTGTTAAGATCTGACAGCAGCGTTTGATACAGTAGACCATGCATTGTTGACCCACCGCCTATCCGCTTCCGGAGTCAGGGGACTGCCCTTAAATGGGTGGCCTCCTTTCTCCGGGATCGGGAGCAGCGTGTGTGGAGGCGGGATGGTCTCAGGCGGCTCCCACTTAACTGTGGGGTCCCCCAGGGGGCCATTCTCTCCCCCTTATTATTCAACGTTTATATGCCCCCTGGCCCAGCTGGCCTGCGACTTTGGTCTGGAGTGTTATCAGTACGCTGATGACACCCAGCTTCTACTGCGAATGGACGGCAGGCGGATACCGTACCCGATTGCTTCCATCTGTGCCTCGAAGCCGTGACTGGTTGGCTGCGGGCCAGCCGGCTGAAGGTGAATCCGTCGAAGGCGGAGATCCTATGGCCTGAGTCGGCCTGGCGGGATGAGTGCCGGTTGCCTACTCTGGACGGCGAGCAATTAAGCACGTCGTCAATTGTTAAAACTTGGGTGTTCAGTTCGACTTCCTGCTGACCATGGAGACCCAGGTCTCCGCGGTCAGCAGGTGGCGTTCTACCACCTACGTCAGGCTGGGCGACTGGCCCCCTACCTGTCCAGGAATGACACAGCTACGGTGATCCAAGCGACGGTCATCTCGAGACTAGACTACTGTAACGCCCTCTACGTTGGCCTCCCCTTGGCGATGATTCGGAAACTCAAGCTAGTGCAGAATGCCGCTGCTCGCCTGCTGGTAGGAGTGCCGGTGAGGCAGCACATAACGCCCATCCTCCAGCAACTGCACTGGCTGCCAATTGAGTACCGAATCACCTTCAAGGTGCTGGTGTTGACCTTTAAGGCCTTATGCGGTCTAGGGCCTGCGTGCCTCTTGGACCGCCTTGCCCCATACGATCCCCGAGATCACTCCGCTCAGCAGAGCGAAACCTGCTGGAGATTCCACCCGATCCGCCTCTGCCGCCTATCATCAACTAGAGCAGCGCTCCTTCTCGTAGCAGCTCCAACGGCCTGGAATGCCCTGCCGGAGGAGGCTAGAGGCCATACGGGAGCTCGCCCCTTCCGCAGGGCCTGTAAGACCTTCCTTTTCAAGCAGGCCTTTGGTTAACATATAACGCCTCTTGCTTTCAATCGACTTATGACTCTGTGTTACCGTTTTTGTCACTTAGTGTCATTTTAACAATGTTTTAATGATGTTTTTAGTATCATTTTTGTTATTTTTATGGTTATAGCATTGCTTTATTTTGTTCGTGAATCGGCATGAGTGTTGCCTGCCGATCACTATGTATGTCTTGTAACCCGCCACGAGCCCTCGGGAAGAGGCGGAATACAAATGCAAAAAATAAATAAATAAAATAAATAAATAAACCCCGTCAGGCACAGGCTGTAACCCTATGCCCTGTTCGGCCTTACGACTGACCAGGAGTACCTCTGTCTTGTCTGGATTTAGTTTCAATTCGTTAGCCCTCATCCAGTCCGTTACAGCGGCCAAGCACTGGTTCAGGACTTGAACAGCCTCCTCAGTAGCAGGTGGAAAGGAGTGACAGAGTTGGACATCATCTGCGTACAGATGACACCACACCCCAAAACTCCAGATGATCTCCCCCAACGGCTTCATGTATATGCTAAATAACATAGGGGACAGTATTGAACCCTGTGGGACCCCACAGTACAATGGCCGTGGGGTCGACCAGGAGTCCCCTAGTAACACCTTCTGGGAGCGACCCACCTGGCTACTTTCTAATAGACTTCCCAACCTCAGGGGATGCCTGCCATCTATCTATCTATATCTATCTATCATATATGTGTGTGTGTGTGCGCACCATTAACATGTAGCCCAAACACTGCCAATGTCCTCCCCAAACACTCACCACCCAAGTAATGCTTTCATTTGGGGAGAATTCCATTCTACATTTGATGTGTTCCCTCTACCCCAGATAGGCATCCCAGCGTTCCTTGTGTGGAATTTGCATTACTCCGCCTACTGCCTCTCCCTTAACCCTTTCCTATGGCACACAGGACACAGCAAAGCAAACACAGAGGAATTCAGACTGGAAGGGTTTGGGAGACTGACACAATAGGTATCCAGAGCACACTGAACCCAACCACACACGTTCTGCTACGGTTTGGGGGAGATGGACCACGGATTATGGGATTTGCAGTACTTTCAAACACTTCGGTTCCCACAGACCACTGTAGCCACCAAAAAAGGACCAATACAGACCACACTTCGCACACACAGCCCCCATGACCCACTCTATGTCCTGGTGCAGTTTCAAGGAGGCCGGACCAGGGATGATGGGACTTGAACTACCTCTATTCACTTCCCAAGTCCGTTGCGACCCTCTTCCAATTACTGATCGAGACCAAACTTGGTACACATAACCTCCATTACTGCCTTCACGTCCTGGTGAGGTTCGGGGGAGGACTGACAATGGGTGATGGGATTTGTAGTACTTCCGCACCCCTCTGTTCCCACAGACCACTGCGGCCCCCAACAAACACCGATAAAGACCACATTTGGCATGCAGAGCCCCAGTGACCCACTCTACATCCTACTGCAGTTTGCAGGAGGGCAGATCATGGATGATGGAACTTGCAGTACCTTCCCTCACTTTCCAAAACTGCTGCAGACCTAATCCAATGACTGATCTAGACCAAACCTGACACACAGAGCCCTCATGACCCACTCTACATCCTGGTGCAGTTTTATGTGGGACGGACCACGGATGATGGGACTTGAAGTACCTTCACTCACTTCCTGAGAGCACTGTGACCCTCATCCAATGACCAATACAGACCAAACTTGCCACAGAGAGCCCCCATGACCCACTCTACATCCTGGTGCAGTTGAGCGGACGACAGACCACATATGATGGGACTTTCAGTACCTTCAGTAATTTCATGATACCACTGCAACTCCCAATAATGATGGATCAAAGCCACACTTGGCAGACAGAGCCTCCATGACTGACTCTACATCCTGGTGCTGTTTGGAGGAGGGTGGACAGCTGCTTCTGGACAAGAGAGAGGCAGGGCGCTCCCTCCAGAGGCCCCGCCTCGTGCTTCCTTCTTCCTGCAATGCCCCGCAGGTGAAAGAAGCACTGCGAGAGCGAAAGCCAGCAGCAGGAGCACGCGTGCGCGCAGGGTGTGCGCGCGCATGGCAGGACTGCCCCATTTGGCTGGTGAGGCCCGAAGATCACCTGGAAGAGGGCCGAAGATCTCCTAGTAGCTCCCGAGCTACCTAATGAGCACCCCTGCTATAAAGGAACCATTTTAATGTATCAGGAATTGTGGCAATAGCAAAGGCACATTTGCTGAAGTTCCAATTTGTTTTCCCATGTATATATGAATTTTCCTCTGCTCAATAACCCTTCTAACATACTGAGGGACCAGGTAATGAGATCATTTGAAAAAAAATTAACCATGCATACAATTCAAGCCTATGATTTGTACATAAAATATTGCAGATTTAACATAACTTGACCACAGAATGTTGATTTTTGGTTTTACATTAACAGGCCTCATTAACTCCTGCTTACATAATTACAAGACTGATGGCTCTTATTGAGAAGTGATGCATCCATTTCATAATCTCAGTATAACTTCTGTTTTTATGTCTGAGTTGTGGTCTTTCCAGAGTGATTTTTCCTTTATTGCAAGATCCCATTACATGAAAATTATAGATGGAAACAGCAGAGAAGGCAAAAAACACAATAGTGGGCTTGTTTTTCCACAATACTAAGAGTTTGTTGAATGTTTATTTTGTCATTCATAATAGATATGGTTGTGTAATTTATGATAATTGAACCCAAACAGAACAGTATTGTCTTGCTTATTTTCAAAACTATTTCTGTGCTTCCATATCAATACAGAAGTAAAATGCCATGCCTATATTTTACATTACTTTACATGATTCTGCCATTTGATGTCATAATAGTTCACATTTTTCTAGCTCTTTGTTAACAGAAAAAATAGTATCATGCCTGTAACCATGGAACTGGTATCCACTGTTTTATTTTTTTGATCTCTGACAAAATATGGACTTTTTAGGCCAGTGCAACTCTATGGCATTATTGAGCCAGGGGCCCTTCATTTTGATAGAAATGGGTATTACCTAGAGTGTCATCCATCCTCACAAAGCCCAGGAATGTACTCCCGTGGATATGGGGGGTCATGCTATACACTAAGACTTGCAGCTCCTATGAAGATGCTCCAGCTCCTCATTTTGGTTATTGTCTCTGTTAAGGTATCAGGTGCTGAGATCTTAAGAGGAATCATGGCTAAAGGGACAAAGCCAGTCGCTCCCAGAGCAACGCAAAGCCTAGGGATGCCCAGGTCAACTATGTCTTCTTTTCTGAAAATCAAGCACTATCCACAACTCTCACATTCTTCATTTTGCCAGTAAACCAAACACATTCCCAATTATGTCACCTTCATTGCACCTAACTCTGCAACATTTGCCTCACACACTTTTCTTCGTGTGTGGATTTTTCCAGCTGCTCTTAACTTCCTTTCTAACTCCTCTGTTCTGTTGCCTTGCCTATCATTGGAAAGCAGCGGGGAAGATGTGGAAGAAGTAGCAAATCAGCAATTACATATACACCACGGCTAAAAATGATACTATGCCATTATGTATTAATCTGAGTGGATTCCTTGGACTTCCATTAGCATTATATATCAAAAGCTCAGGTAGATATTATGTGGTCTTTCCAATTCTGATGGGCTGTAATTCCGACCATCATTGTCAGTAGATACACTACTACGACCAATGTGAATTCTAGTCCTAAAATATCCAAAGAGGCACAAGATGCTATCCCTGACATACTTCTCTGAAATGATCACCTGGTCTTGTTGAACCTCGACATCTTCTTAATCTTGACTTTTGACCCTCACCCAACTTCCTAGAGATGTAAACAGCATTTTCTGCGTAGAAAATAATGTTTTATATGCAAAAACTCTATTACTTGCATAGAAGAAACTGCTTCCTGTGCAGAAAATTCTATTTTCTACTCAAATGAACCATATGCAAAGTCTCCAATTGCAGTATGCATAGTTATATCGTTTCTGTCGAGAAAAGGCTGTTTCGCACCCAGAATAGGTTTTGAACTATGAAAATTCTCAACAGTGCTGGAGTCTTCTGATCAAGATATCTCAACACTAAAAAGACCCCTTGTTTTGTCCATTTTGTGAATATTTCTTTCTTTCTATACCACTTGCTGTATTATTTGGATAATACTAGCTCACCCTTCTGCACTTATCCCAGTGGTGATTCTGGTCCACTCCTTAGTTTTGATTGATTTGCACAAGCTGTTCTGACTCTCTAAGCAGTTCTGATATGTTATTTTACTATCAGTTAAGATGTTTCTTCAACCCAAACTTTGCTAGTCCAATCAATATAAAATACATTACTTCCACAACTGTGTTTGGGCATAGCTGGAGGGGAAAACCCTGCTGTTGTTTTCAAATGAATATTGTTTATGGAATGCTTCACTGCTTTTCTGATGAATTCCAGATGATTCAAAAGATGCCACAAGCAACAATTCTGAGGTTGAGAACATTGTTCCCTCTTCGTTCCTGCTTTGGGCTCTAGAATAAATCATCATCATTTCTATTTATAAATAACCTTCTCCCAAGATTAGGACTCAGAGTAGCTTACAAATTAAAATGGTTACAATATACAGTAGTTTAAAACATGCAAAAGGCCTTTGTTGAAACATAATTAAAGTATTAACACTAAGCAAAATATTAAACTATTAACACTAAGCAAAATATTGAAACTTAAAATGGCAAAAGCAGTAGTTTAAAACAATGCAGTATCTCTTTTAAAAATAAAACCTTTACTTAAAACCTTCATTTCTAAATGCCTGACAGAATAGAATAGTCTTTCTCTTATGATAAAGGGAGAGCAAGAAGCAAGAATTTTAGCCTTTCTAAGGAATGTGTTCCATAGCCCAAGAACTAAAACTGAGGTCCCATCCAGACAGGCCCCAAATGCAGGACCTGTTGGGCTTTTACTGGAGGTGTCCAAATGACACCTCTGGTAAAAGCGAATTAATTCGGGACAAAGAAGGTGAATCCTGCTTTGTTCCAAATTAATTAAATACCTCCATGAAATATCTTGAAAGGCCCAGCTCTAATGGGGTATGAAGCCTGTGTAGACTGATTCCTGGGTAGTCCAAGGTCTACCCAGGGATCAGTCCTCACAACCCTCTTGGTTTTTTGGGCTCCATGAGCCCAAAGAATTGAGAGGACACCCCCTCCCCAAACCCCACCACATGCACCAGGAGGCCTGCCAGAGCACTGTAATGGTAGCCCAGTAAGTTTTTAAAAAATAATGATTCTTTTCAGGGTTTTGGGGTATCTGACTGGTTACTGGGAGGGCATCTAAACACACACACCCCCCCCTCAAAAAGCCTGGATTTCGGGAGGAGGTGTTTGGACAGAAATGTGTGCCAGAGCAGGTTTTAAAAACCCACTTTGGCACACATTTCTGCCAAGTGTGGAAGTGCCTTGAGAAGTCCTATCTCATGTGCTCATCAACTATATCTGTTAAGGTGTTCGTGCTATAAAAAAAGGAACTTTTCCTGAGGATCTTAGGGTCTGGGGGCTTATGTGGGAGAGCTGGTCTGTTAGATAGCCTGCACTTAAGGGAGCTTCCACGCATTGCTAAAACCCATGCCCAAATGGGTTAAAGTAACCTGCTTTGGCATGGGTTCTAATCCCCAGCCCCGCAAGCCAGACTCTGGACCTTCCCTCAGTTCCATCTAACACTCTGGCAGTAGCTTTTTGTACCTGAAGTTTCCACCAAACACCAAGCAGCTTCCTTAGTGTTTGGTGGAAAGGAGAAAGAGTTTGGTGTCACTGAACTCAATCATTAGAACAATCGCTCTGAGTGGCTGAATAGTGAAAAGGTGGGCAGAAAAACAAATGTGAAAGTACAAACTAATCTGACCACATTTCTTCCAGCAATATTGATTGAGTGTTTGGTTATTTATTTATTGTATTATATTTATAATCTGTCCTGAGAAACCTTGTTGGCATAATATATCGCATACTGCAAACTTCAATGTATTTGTTCTATAGTGCTATGGCTGAAAATTGGTTGAATGACCACACTAGTTATATTTTTCCTGATAACTCTGTTGAGTTAACATACCTAGAATTACGATGTGTGTGTGTGTGTGTAGCAACTCAAGCATTTATATGAGACACATAATATTTGTATTATTTTTGTAACACACGAGAGAATTATTTATGCATGAAGAGGCTGTATTAAAATCTTGGGCTTTAAGTGTTACTACATATTAATAAAAGCAAGGCTTCCATAAATGCTAAAATAATATTCACTTTCAGTGAATGGAAGAGATTGAAAAGATCCTGTAATAATGCCTTCAAGCCTCATTAGACTTTCCATTCTGTGTTGATTCAACAGTAAAAAAAAATCCAAGTACCAGTAGTTAGTGTTGCAACCTATTATCTTTGCCCCAAAGAGAAGAAAAAATGAGTTGAAACATGCCCAAGAAATGCATTCAAATGACGAACCTGCATTTTTGGGGAGTATAATTTAAACACAGTTTGAATCCCTACTCCCTGAACTATCTTTTGACTAACTAGTACAATCTGTCTTGTTTGGATTGAACATCAGTTTGATTGGCTTTATCCAACTGAAACAGAAATGTAGAGAGAAAATCCCCAATCTTTTCTATTGCACTGGAGATCTTTGATGGATTTTTATCAGATCAGAATCCCCATTGAGAGAGAATGGGGAAATGTTGGATGGATCTCTTTCTCAACACATTTCAATATAAGTATCATTCTCAAGGGAAAGCTCATTTGCTCAACTTGTATAAGAATATTTCCCCAAATTTAATGCAGTATATATATTGAAGTGCATTGGAACTGAAGTCCCCTGCCTGTGGCTGATTTCATTATCCTACCATTGTTTAAGATCCCTCATGGTTTCAGTCCCTCATTGTTGAGCAAACAAAAACCTCAAAGCATCATCCAAGGTAAAGTTGTACCAATATACTTCCATCCAGTCTTCTGAGCAAACTGTGAGTTAGCAGGCAACAATTTAATTTAATTTAATTTAAATAAATTCATATTTGCATTGTGCAAATTGTGGAAGTAACCCTATAGGCAAGCAGTTCTTTGCCAATGTAATTCTTGAAGGAGAAAATGTGTAATGTTAGGAATGTTCTACCTGTTGCAAAAAAAGTCTTTAAAATGTGCTGTTTTCAGGACTTGTTGGCTGGCTCTGCCCAAGCCCCACCACTGTAGTGAAGAAGGGAGTCGGGCTTATGGAGTTTTCCCCACTCCCCATGTTCATAGACAAGTAGAGTAAAAGGAGGAGGAGGAAGAAAATGGGGTAAAAGTAAAGGGTGAGAGGAAGAGGACCCGGAGAAGAAGAGAAACTACAGAAGAAGAGTAGGGGAGAAAGAGGACAAGAAGGGGAAGAAGAAGAGGAGGAGGGGGGGAGAGGAAAAGAGGGAAGGCAGGGAAGTAGAAGGGCAGGCTGGGTAAGAGGAGGAGGGGGAGATTGAGAGGGTGGGGTGAAAGGAGGGGAAAAAGAAAAGAGAGAGGAGAAGGAGGGGAATGAGAAGTTCGCCATGCTCCTATAAATTTTTCATTCATAACTAATATGCATACATGAACTGAAACAACCAGGTTGTGGCGCCTCGCCAGGGCCAGAAATGGGGATTTAAAAGGATGGACAAACTATATTGCTCTGGGAGTCGCGTTACAACCTTCCCATAAAGAAAAACCTGGAGATTCTTTAAGCAATGAGTCCAGGACTCCAAATGGATGAACTCAAAACAGGTTTATTTATTACAACCAGTAGAAAACCAACTGGTGGCCTGAAAAGCTTGAAGTGGGTTGCAAAGGTGTCCTTAAACAAAGGAGTTGCATTCACTTGCCTTAAGCAGCGTGAAGGTGTCTCTCTTAAGTCCAGATTTTCCTGTAGCTCCTCAAAAGGTCCTTTGGTGCACGAAGTCCTTAGGTCCACAAAGAAACAGCCTCTGATGAAGGATTGGCCCTTCCTATTGCTGAATTACTTGGTTTTGATAGTTGTGGAGTTTTGATGTGCCTTCCTCTTGGCACGTTTCTCCCTTTCATTTATGCCTCTTCAAACTCTGCAGCACTGCTGGTCACAGCTGACTTCCTTTTAGAGTGCTCAAGGGCCAGGGTTTCCCAGTTCTCTGTGTCTCTGCCATAGTTTTAAAGGTTGGCTTTAAGACCATCTTTGAATGTCTTTTCCTGTCCACCAACATTATTTTTCTTGTTCTTGAGTTGCGAGTATAGTAACTGCTTTAGGAGATGGTGATCAGGTATTCGGACAACGTGGCCAGTCCAGTGGAGTTGATGGCGTAGGAGCAACACTTCATTGCTGGTGGTCTTTGCTTCCTCCAGTACACTGTCATTTGTCCACCTGTCTTCCCAGGTTTTTTCAGAGGCAACGCTGATGGAATCATGCCAGGAGTTGAGTAAGATGTCTGTAGACACTCCACATTTCACAGGCATATAACAGGGTTGGGAGGACCTTGGTCTTCCCACTTCACTTTTTTTCATTGTTTATTGCAAACAATGCTACTGCTGCCCAACACTAAATATCTGTGTTTTTCCAGTTACTTAAAGCTTCATAAATATTATTGATTACTCAAAATACATGATAGTTGTTATATTTCGTATCATTGTCACCTAGCTAGAATATTTCATAAATTGCATGTTTCTAGTCAAAGAGTTTCTGTAACTGTGGCAAACATTTATTAAAAGAACAGGCTCTCTATGGCCTATTTTCAATGGATTTTTTTTCATTTCAAGTTAAGAATCAGTTGCTGACCTTGAAGGCAACACCCAAGAAACTCCATCAAGTTAATGCTCTTATATAGTCAGTGGCAGTGACCCTAGAAAGGAGAAAACTCTAATGACCCAAAATATAATGATTAAAGAAAGAGCAAGAGAAATGTGCTTATTCATGTGGTTTTGGTCATGCATACACACATTTATTTAGTCTATATTGCCAGGATGATGTCTGAAAAGAACTGGTCCATTCACATTGCACAATTATAGTGCTATCATTCTACTCTAACTGCCATGGTCCCTGCCAGTGGAGTCCTGGGGTTTGTAGTTCAGTGAGGCATTTAAATTCTCTGTTTGTAAATTTTAAATGACTCGCTAAACTGCAGATCCCAAGGTTTCATGCATCTTGCCATGGCAGTTAGTGCAATATAGTGCAATAGGGCTGGAGAGATAACACAGCGGTAACAACAGCTGTGCTTGCAGTCAGGTGGTTGCATGTTCGATTCCCGAGCTGGTCTGGACACCCAGCTGTGAGCCCTGTCCACTGTTCACCTAACAGTTCAAAAACAGCCCAGCTGTGAATAGATGAACTAGGGACCGCTAAGCAGGGAAGGATTTTTACAAAGAGGACTTTACAACGCCTGAATAAAAGGAAAGATCGGCTGTCGGAAGGTGGAATGTGGAAACAGAGGCTCTCCGTCATGAGGATGAAACAACAGCACCCCCTTGTGATGTGATGATGTGATGGAGCAACTGCACCCTGTGATGCAGCCAGAAGAAGAAAAATCCTTCTAAATTGTACTTGTATTATAATTGTATGTATTCCGCTCCTCCCAGCAGGCTCAGGGATTGTCTATAAACGGGCAACATGTATGTGTAATGTAATAAAAACTCTGAGTTCGACCCTTCTGCCGTATGGTGAGAAGAGCGGAATATAAATAAAGTGTATTATTATTATATAGTGCTATTATTGGGTATTATGAATAGACCTCTGGACCAGTGAGCATTTGGAGGTGTAGTAGTCATCCCCACTCCACCACCACTTTAGCTGTGATCCCTATACGACTTGTATATTCCATGCTTGCTATTCAAAATGAGAGGAAAGCTCCCATTAACAGCTTTAAAAAACAGAAATAAAATCTGTTGAGTATTGGCATAATTGAATCATCTTTAGCAAATCTGACTAACTTTCTTTGACCAACAGGGCTTTGACCTTGAACTGTCAAGTAGTATCATTTGCAAACACTTGTATTTGCTCAGAAATAAATTTATTTACTGGTAAACCCATTCTATATAAATAAATACACATAATCCAGAAAATTGTATGCATTCATGCTGGAAAACAATACAATTCACTTCTGTATCAAATTAAATATTTGTATTGAGATTTAGTCAGATAATATTATCTCAGTTGGCACTCTAATCTCCATTTCTCAAGCAATAATTTAAGATTTTGTCAGGAAAAATATATAAAGTATTACTGAAAATGTAAATAGAAACAGAACTGATAAAATATTGTATGATTAAATGGACACAAAATGTCAGGCACAATATAGAACTAGATCATGTGGGGAAATGTGGACCATTGGCAGTTAAATTGGGAGGGATGGGAGGAAGGAAGAGTATAACCAAATATGAATATTATATAAATGTTAGAAATTAATTGTATCATGCATAAATACATGTATACAGATCTGTTTCACTGTTTTTATGAATATATACTGTATATTGAAAATTAAAAAAACATTAATCCTAAAAATAATGTTTTTAGGTAAATGTGTTTTAGCAAGGTTGTAACCTGCCTTGAGCTGTGACGAGAAGCAGGAAAGAAATACAAATTATTATTATTATTATTATTATTATTATTATTAACACAACAAGATGAGTCCACAGCAAACAAGATCACTCTGCTGGCTGTTGTATTGGATCACACGTGCAGATCCCAGTAAGATGGCCTTTTGCCACTGGCAGATGGTAATTTTGTCAGCACCAATTGTGTTTAAGTGCAGGCCAAGGTCTTTAGGCACTGCACCTAGTGTGCCGATCACCACTGGGACCACCTTGACTGGCTTGTGCCAGAGTCTTTACAGTTCAATCTTGCCTGGAGGGGTTACGTGACCCCCTGTTGAAATTAGTCAATTGCTCCTTTGAGCAAGGAGTGTCTCCAGGGGGATTGAAAGAGGCAGTGGTCACTCCATTGCTGAAGAAGCTGAATCTAGATCCGTCGGTCCCTCCCAACTACTGCCCAGGATCGAATTTGTCGTTCCTGGGCAAGGTGGTTGAGAGGGCAGCAATGGAGCAGTTGCAGTCCTACCTAGATGATGCAACTTGGCTCGACCCCTTCCAGTCCGGCTTCTGTTCAGGGCATGGGATGGAGACAGTGCTGGTCGCCATCACAGACAAGCTGTGTCGCCAACTAGATCAAGGTGGATTGGCGCTGCTCGTGTTATTGGACCTCACACCAGTGTTCGATACTGTTGATCATGATCTTTTGACCCACCGATTGGCCGGGGCCGGGGTGAGGGGGTCAGCCCTTAGCTGGCTGTCCTCCTTCCTCCAAAACCAGTCTCAGTGAGTGAGAAGGGGTGAGGTTGTCTCCGGGGGCGCCCCACTTCACTGTGGGGTGCCTCAGGGGGCAATTCTCTCCCCTTTATTATTTAACATCTATGTTCGACCACTTGCTCAGTTGATGCGCAGCTTTGGGCTGGAGTGTCACCAGTATGCGGATGACACCCAGCTCAATCTGGGGATGGAGGGCCAGCCTGACGCTGTACCCGATAATTTCCATCATTGCCTTGAGGCCGTCACTGGATGGCTGTGAGCCAGTAGGTTGAGGGTGAATCTGGCTAAGATGGAGATCCTGTGGCTGGGTCGTCCGGGTACAGGAGGGATCCGGCTTCCAACCCTGGACGGGGTGACACGTCACCTGTCTCCATCTGTAAAAAGCTTGGGAGTCACGCTTGACTCCGAGCTGACAATGGAGAAGCATTTCTCCATTGTCAGCAGAGTGGCCTTCCACCACCTCCGGCAGGGGAGGAGGCTGGCTCCCTACTTGTCCCGTCATGACCTAGCCACAGTGGTCCCAGCCACGGTCATCTCAAGATTGGACTACTGTAATGCCCTCTACATTGGCCTTCCTCTGTCGGTGATCCGGAAGCTTAAGCTGGTGCAGAACGCTGCAGCACGGCTGGTGGAAGGCCTTCCATCTCGCTGCCACATTACGCCTGTGCTGCGCGAACTGCACTGGCTTCCAATAGAGCACTGGATCACCTTCAAGGTGTTGGTTTTGACCTTTAAGGACTTGAATGGTCTGGGGCCAGTGTACCTAAGGGACCGCCTCTCCCACTACAGTCCACCCCGACCACTGCGATCCGAATCCCAGAACCTTCTGGTGGTGCCCAGCCGACAATCTATCCACCTGAGCACCACGCGGAGGAGGGCATCCAGTGCCGCTGCGCCGGTCCTGTGAAATGCCCTTCCGTCCACAATCCGAGCGCAGACTGACTTGTTAACATTCCGCAGGGCCTGCAAAACCCTCCTCTTTACCCAAGCGTTCAGTTCATAGGTATATGAATGTGTAGACTGTGTTTGCATGCCTGGTTGCTGCAATTTTAACTCATGATTGTTTTTATTGGGTTTTACGGCTTCATGAATGTGAGTCGCCCTGAGCCCACGGAAAAGGGCAACTAATAAGTCGAAGAAATAAATAAATAAATATCTTCGTATTGTGTCAGCTTTTCCAGTTGTTTCTCTTCAATCCTGCTGTCGCCTGAGATTGCAACATAGACGATCAATACTTTGTTTTTTAACATGATTGTGAGGTCAGGAGTATTGTGGTCCAAAACTCTGTCAGTCTGAATTCGAAAGTCCCAGAGTAGTTTGAAGTGTTCATTTTCTGTAACTTTTTCAGGCTTGTGATCCCACCAGTTCTTTGTCACAGGCAAATGGTATTTGTGGCACAAGTTCCAATGAATCACCTGAGCAATGGTGTTATGCCTTTGCTTGTAGTCTGTTTGTGCAATCTCCTTGCAGCAGCTGAGGATGTGATCTATTGTTTCATCTGCTTCCTTGCAGAGTCTACGCTTGGGATCTGTCGTCAAATTTTCAATTCTGGCTTTGATGGCATTTGTTCTAATGGCTTGTTCTTGGGCTGCCAGAATCAGGCTCTTTGTCTCCTTTTTTAAAGTTCCATTTGTGAGCCACATCCATGTTTTTTCTTTGTCAATTTTGCTCTCAATTTTCCCCAGGAACTGTCCATGGAGAGCCTTATTTTGCCCGTTTTCTCTTCTGCTCTGCATTGTGTTTGTATGGCATTCACTCTTTGTCTTTTGCACTTTAAGCAGTTTACTACTATTGACTTCCCTCAATGTTGGTTCTTGACTGCCTTTCACATAATCTGCCAGTGCATGTTTCTCTTCTTCTACTGTTTGTTTCACTTGCAGAAGCCATCTGCCTCCTGATTTTCTAGGCAGATACAGTCTGTCAACATCACTTCACAGGTGTAACGAATAGTGAATTGTCATCAGCTTTCTTGTTTTTCTGTCCAGATCATCCAGCTCTGCTTTTGTCAAGTTCACAATTCCAGCAGTGTATCTAATGACGGGGATGGCCCAGGTGTTGATAGCCTTGATTGTATTTCCGCCATTTCATTTTGCTCTTCAAAACCTTTCTGACTATTTGGATATATTCTTTGCGGACCACATTTTTCACATGCCCATGCTTGATATTGTCCAACTGTAGTATGCCCAGATATTTATAGGCTTCAGGCTGATTGCATTTTATGATTTGTCCATTTGGCATCTCTGTGCCCTCGCTGTGGGTAATTTTCCCTTTCTTTAATGCCACTTTCTTTAATCCATGTACAGCAAATGGGAATTTTTTGTGAAGTTCTTGCTGTTTGGGTAGCCCAGGTTTTTTTCCTGCAGAATTACTAACAGTGGGATCCTTGCAATGATGAACAACAGTGGTGACAGTGAGTCGCCCTTGAAAATTCCTCTCTTGATGTTAACAGTTCCATAGCTTTCATTGCCCACAAACAACTCAGTTTTCCATTGTTTCATTGGAAACTTTCTAATATTTTCACTATTATTATTATTATTATTACTTTCCTGATATACCCTAGCCCTACAGATTAAAGTGGAAAATGAACTGAATGAATGAACAAAAACAGTCTTTCCACATCTCTCTCTCTCTCTCTGAAACTCTATTTGTCTGCACAATTTTCTTTGAATTGCCAATTTATATGGTCAATGTGGGAGCAGTTGAAGTCACATTTTACTACAATATTATTTATTATTACCTCTCCGTTGGCAACTCGCCACGGGTCAGCACAAGAGAAGCACCCCAAAGAAGAGATATAAGGACTCCCTGAAACAACATCTCAGGCTTGGCCAGATTGATCACCAACAATGGTCCACCCTGGCCTCACATCGGGAGGCGTGGAGATGCCCTATCCACAATGCTGTGGCCTCTTTGAGAAGCCATGCCGAACGGGTCTCTAAGAGAAACGACAATGCAGAAAGAACCGCAACTTAGAAACAACATCACCCAAGGAGACTTTCTGTTGTGCTTTCTGCAACCAGACTTGCCTATCTCAGATTGGACTTCTTAGTCAATCAATCAATCAGTTTATTTGTTCTTAAGGGCAGCGGCTGGGATGGCTGCAGCTGGGACCTAGGGTTTGCAGCAGTCATCAACGCACTTGTAGAAAGCGTGGGATGAGTCCTCCCTGAATCTTCGTTCGAGAAGAAAAGCCAAGAGAAGAGAGAGATTTATTATTATTTTTTATTCTCTGATGTTGTGGAATAGCATCTCTGGTAATAAATTATTTGCATCATCTTGTGACCTACAGTACTTCTGTGAAGAATTCAGTCTGTTCCTTTTTGACAAGTTTAGTCTTGTTGAAATTATACTCTCTTTGATGTACAGAGTCACACAACCTGCAGTGAGCCCTTTCTTGCCCTTCATATAGATGTTACATTCAAAGAAGATCATATCTGACAGGTTCACTCCATTCACCCACTATGTTTATGTTTGCTCTTATAAAAAAGTATTCCACCTCTTCTGTCTTGGTTTGGGACATGTATAGCATTAGAATATGTTGCCTCTCTTCATTTAAGTGGGTTTTTCCCATAAAAGAATCTCTCTACTTCTACTTCTTTGGCTGTATGTTCACTTACCCAATTAATCCATGTTAAAACATTCCAGAGCCAATAATAATAAAGAACAAAACTTTATTTATATTCTGCCCTATCTCCCAAAGAGGACTCAGGGCGGATTCCAACAGACAAAAACACAAAGGCAAACATCCAATGTCTTGAAACAGCCATGAACACAGATACAATAACGGGCCACCCAAATCAAAAAGTAAACCAACATCTAACAACAAATTATAACATAGACCCTAAAATTACATAATCAATTAAATTATATTGAACATAAAACATGAACATGAACCTCAATTTAGAAAACCACTAAAGATTCATTAAGAAAAATAGTTAAAATTAATTATGTTG
This sequence comes from Anolis apletophallus, assembly GCA_030556195.1. Taxonomy (NCBI): domain Eukaryota; kingdom Metazoa; phylum Chordata; class Lepidosauria; order Squamata; family Anolidae; genus Anolis; species Anolis apletophallus. The sequence continues at coordinate 52,497,293 of JARBWK010000004.1, read as the reverse complement.
TAGTAAAGTCAACAGAACCAACCGAGCTAACAAGGCCAGAGTACAATAGCAATTTCCAGTCAGAGGTATGTTATCTATCTATAGTTATCTAATTCTCCTCCTTTCCATATGCTGATGAGCACATAGATTTTTAATTGTTTTTTAAATGAGAGAAGGAAGGGCCATTTTTATTTCTTTAGGGAGGGAGTTCCAGAGGTGGGGGGTGATCATGGGGAAGGCCATTTCTCTCATTCCCACCAGCTGTACTTGTGATAGGAGTGGGACTGAGAGTAGGGCCTCCTCTGCAGACCGCAGTGTCCAGGTTGTTTTGTAATTTTGAAGCTATTCCATAGCGTTCCCAAAGCTCTTTGGCAAGCCACATGGCAGGCTGGGTTGAAAGTCCATTTGGAGTTGCTGCGAGTGCTGCATTGCTGCCAACAAACAGTACCTGCCCCAGTGACTTACTGGCAACATCACATTTCTGGTCACATAGCTATGTAACCTGTTGCGACATCACTAGAAGCTGAAACTTAGAAGTGGGTTCATTGGAGGTGTGGACAATGGATTGAATGAGATCCAGCCAGATCCAGGTATCCATACCTTGAAACACTGAGATCTCATGTTCCCTTGATGCACATTAATGTTTGAATATAGTGTGTCTTTTTTGTCATATAGACAAGGTTTTTAGGAATGCAACAGCTCCTCCTGGTGGCCAAAAGCTGAAATGTTAAATAGCCTCTGTGTCTTTGTCTGTATGTGTTATGTGTCTACGGCATTGAATGTTTGCCTGTATGGTCATCGCAAGATTGGATTACTGTAATGCCCTCTACATCGGCCTTCCATTGTCGGTGATCTGGAAGCTTAAGCTGGTGCAGAACGCTGCAGCTTGGCTGGTGGCAGGCCTTCTCGCTGCCACATCTCGCTGCCACATCACGCCGGTTCTGCGCAAACTGCACTGGCTTCCAATTGAGCACCGGATTACCTTCAAGGTGCTGGTTTTGACCTTTAAGGCCTTGAATGGTCTGGGGCCAGTGTACCTAAGGGACCGCCTCTCCCACTACAGTCCCCCACGACCACTGCGATCTGAGTCTCTGAACCTCCTTGTGGTACCCAGCTGCCAATCCAGCCACTTGTCCTCTACGCGGAGGAGGGCTTTTAGTGCCATCGCACCTATTTTAGGGAACGCTCTGCCCTCCACAATCCGCACACAGACCGATCTGTTAGCCTTCTGTAAGGCTTGTAAAACCCACCTGTTTGTACAGGCGTTCGGTCTGTAGACAATACTAGGTTGGTTATTTGTAATGTAGGCCATAAGAGCTACTTTTAATGTGTATTACCTGTACAATTTTAATGTGTGGACATTGGTCCGTTGTTTTATTGTGTTTTCATGATTTTAAGCCTATTGGAGGGGGCGACTAACAAATCGAAATAATAAAGAAAGAAAGAAAGTGTAACGACTCTCCAACACTCAGTAAGGATCACGCGTAGATTGAAGCACGGTCCAACACGATTTTATTGTAGGTACGACACATGTGAAGCAAAAGCACCGGCCCGCCACCCAAACACACCTTATATACCCTGAGCCCCTCCCCATTGCCCATGCAATGTCCAAGCAGGGTTGCACCATATCCGGGTGATTCAGCATATCCCATAGTCCGAAGGGATGTGACCTCATGGGTCCATGAGTCAGCGTTATGAGTCCAATTGTCCAATGTCCAGGCTCGAAAGTCCTGACAGAAAGAAAGAAAGAAAGAAAGAAATGTGTACATTTCTCACCCTGAGTCCCCTGCAGAGTGAGAAAGGCAGAATATAAATGATGTAAATAAATAAATAAAATTAACTGACCATCAGTTTTTTATCTTCATCACATACTTCACTTACATCTTTATTTGAGCAATCATGAACAATCCTCATTTCCCCAACATGGATGATTCTGTGAGAATTGATTGGGGACAGAATTCTTATTTGGAGGGCAAATGGACAATATATAAGATTTCCTTTTTCTTCCTTATATTCTAATATACAAACTACTTCAACACAAGATTTAAATATGTATGTGTGTGAGTACAATTAGTTCTCCAAACTTGTAATTATTTAAACTGTTATGTTTATTCAGCATATGATCTGATCACCATGCTCATTATATGTCACATTCTGGGTTATTGGGATAACAATACAAAAGGTTTGCTAGGGTAGACCCTCTTCCACCCAGTCTCAGCCCCCAAACCCCTCCCCCCGAATCAAAATCCCTCCCTGGTGTGAGTACAATTCCCTCCAAACTTGTAAATATTGTCTCTCCTCTCCCCAGCTCCCTCCCCCCCCCCTCCCTCCCTCTCTCTCTCTCTCTCTCTCTCTCTCTCTCTCTCTCTCTTTCTCATGAATACTTAATGTATCCATCCCCACAAATGCAAACAGTTTCAAAACCCATTCTGCATTTCCATCTTTAGGTATAAAGCTGGCCACTGCTAAGATGTGCTGAATTATATTTTATTGTTGTCTTTTAATTTGTTCATATTTTATAACTTACTAGCTGTACCCTGGCCACGTGTTGCTGTGGCTCTCAGAAAACAGAGGAATTCCAGACATGAAACAATCTGAGCTAGGGAACACCTCCCCCAAAAGATTTCCCACAGGCAGGAAGAAGCCAGGCTTTTATGCTGCAAGGCTTTTCAAAGGCAATAAAGGTGGGCAATTGCAACATTCACACCTGGCTCAAGTTGAAAAGAGTGATTTTTCTCATCCTGGACCTTTCACATATCTTTAAAGAGAAAAAGACATTGGGTTGCTGTGAGCTTTTCGGGCTGTATGTTCCTGTCATTTCTCCTGAATCTGTGGCAAGCATCCCCAGAGGTTTGTTTAGAGGTCTGTTGGAAATGAGGCAAGTGGAGTCTATCTATCTATCTGTGAATAATGTCGGGGTTGGTAGAAGGGTTTTGTGAAACTAAAACTCCTATGATTCCATAGCATCCAGCCATGACGCTATAGGCCTGTCAAACTGCATTAATTGTGCAACGTAGATGCACCTTCCAAAATAGGCTTGACAGAAGCAAAAGAATACATAGACAGTGGAGAAAGATAATTTCTCTGGCTGATAATTGTGAGGAGAAAGCCTGCTCACAACAGGAGGATTTTCACCTTCCTCAAAAGCATTAGCATCCATCCAGCCACAAAACCGTCTTTTAACACTAATTACAACTCCTAACCGCTCCTGTTACCCAGTTCAAAACTGATATTTTCAAGCCATAGATGGTTGTAACTGTGGAAATGACTGTCCTGAGTCTGAAGCCCCTTCTACACTGTCATGTAAAATCCAGATTATCAGCTTTGAAATGGATTATATGGCAGTGTACATTTATATAATCCAGTTCAAAGAAAATAATGTGGATTGTCTGCTTTAATAATCTGGATTATACGGCAGTGTGGAAAGGGGCTTGAGATGAAGCCTAGAAAAAGTAGAGGAGTCTTGAGGCCCTTCTACACTGCCATATATTCCAGAATATTAAGGCAGATAATCTGCATTATCGGCTTTGAACTGGATTATCTGAGTCTACACTGCCATGTAATCCTGTTCAAAGTTATTAATGTGTATTTTATACAGTTTTGTAGAAGGGGGCTTGGTTTTGCCTGAGTCCCCTCCAACACTGCATATAATCCAGATTATCAAAGCAGATAATCCATATTATCTGCATTGAACTGGATTATATGAGTCTACACAGCCATATAATTCAGTTCAAAGCAGATAACCTAGAATTTATATGGCAGTGTAGAGGGGGCCATAGACTATCTGGTATGATGATCTGGATTATATGGCAGTGTAGGACAACCCTAAAGCAATCACACAACAACTGGATCTACACTATCCTACATCCCAGGGATTGAACCCAGATTTGAACTGGATTATATGAGGGCCCTTCCACACAGCCATATAACCTGGAATATCAAGGCAAATAATCCACAATATCTGCCTTGAACTGGGTTATCAGAGTCTGCACTGCCATACAACCCAGTTTAATGTTGATTTTATATAGCTGTGTGGAAGGGACCTGAGTCGACACTGCCAGAGAATCTGGGATTAGTTCTACAGTGTAGATGCATGCAAATGCATGGGTTTGTTCCCCCCCCCCCCCCCGAAATGCCCTTCCCATCACTTTGGGCCCTTCCACATAGCCATATACTGTAACCCAAAATATCAAGGCAGAAAAGACCACAATTTTACTTTGAACTGTGTTATCTGAGTCCACACTGCCATGCATTCCAGTTCAAAGGAGATAATGTGGGAATTCATTCTGCTGTGTGGAGAAGGCCTAAGGGTGCATCTACACTGCAGGATTAATGCCTTTTGACATCACTTCAACTGCCATGCACAATGCCATTCAATCCTGCGATGTGTAGCTTGGCTCCATAGAGGGCAGAACTATGAATCCCAGGTTTGAATGACACTGCTGCATGACAGTTGGAGTGGTATCAAAAGACAATAATCCTGCAATGTAGATGCACCCTTAGTCTACTAATAATACAGCAGAGCGCCTGGGCAGTTAGAGAGCTGTCACTTGGCCGTGCCCTTCCACTGTCTCCTTCCTGTTCTAAAGTGAGGTTTGCAATGGCGCCCCCTAACGTCCTTCTGCTTCTCGCAGAGCTTTCTGGGAAATGTAGTCCATGGGGCCAAGCCTAGCCCTTTTGGAGAGGGAGGCCCTTTCTTGACAGGGAAACACAACTCCCTGAAGGCTCTGCGCTTGGCATTGTTCAGCCTGTGGCGCTAAGAGCTGGCAGGATGGTGGCAGGATTGTAAAGGATGCACTGGAGTGGAGTCGCTCCTGTCAGGGAAGGATGTTTGCAGGGCGGCGAAGGAGTTGGCTGCCATTTGTTGAAGTAGTTGTTCTGTGTATGCCTGTGTGCCTCGGGAGGGCGGAAACTTGGAGCTCCATGGTGAAGGGAATGGAAGTGCTCATGAAGGAAAGCATCCATTCTTAGCTATTCAGGGCCATTTATTCTGTGTTTAAAGAGCATTTTGTCATACCTGCCTGTGGCTTTTATAATTATTTTCCTCTCCTTCCCTGACAGTTTGGCACCACTTTAATTGCCACCCTTCAATGCTATTGAAGCCTGGGGTGGTCTCTGCATTGTATTCCTCTTGTGTAGGAGGGGGCGGGGCTTAGGGAGTATTTGGAGCACATGCTCTGTATTGGGTTTTATGTATTTTGGGTCATTAGGTCCTTGTTGCTTTGTGTTTATGGTTTTTTTTGTTGGTGATGGTCACTGCTTGAGTTGGGAGGAGTTCTGTGGCCAAATTCGTTGTGATTTCGTTCAGTGGTTTTTTTGTTTTTAACCTACTCATTACACACAGACCATTTATAAATAGATAGATAGATAGATAGATAGAGTTCTAGCTCAAAGATTGTTTAATATTATCTATTATGCACACAATACATAAGATTGACAATTGGGTTATTCAAAGACATTTTGCTGCCTCGTGTCTGTCTGTCTGTCTCTGTCTGTCTGTCTGTCTGTCTGTCTGTCTCTCTCTCTCTCTCTCTCTCTCTCTCTCTCTCATTGTGTGTGTATGTGTGTGTTACATTACTTGTCCAAATCCAATTTTTGCCTACCACAGTCATGCTTCTTGAGTCTAGTTTCAGGATGTGTAAGGTTTTGTCTAAAACACTGTCAAACTTGCAGAAATGATTTGCCAATAGATCACAGCAAGACACAATAAATGCATCCTGCTTCCAAGGCAGTGAAAAACTATTATTGGAAACAATTTATTCAAGATTGACATGTGTGGGATAAAGATCTCCTAGCTACATAGTTCTGCAAGAGACAGTGCAAAAACTATTCAGGGAGACAGTAGGGGTTTATTGCAGCCCAGTGTTCTTCTAAACACAATGCTTTGGGAGGACAGTGACCGATCGTGGCATATTTCATCAGTCACTTCACTACACTTTAATGATCAGCATGCTCATACACTGTCACAGGCATTGGGCTTTGAATGGATTATATGCAGACATGCTCCACCTCAAAATGTCCCCTCCAGGTGAGGAACAAGCCTTACCTTGCCAACATAAAAGAGAAGAGATCCAGTAGCCACGCTTTCGATAGCTGACCCTCCTTCTGTTGGAAAAGACATCTCAGAGACTGAGTATGATGATGAATGGCCATGCACTCTTAACAGAAGCTTGAGCAAAAACAGCAAATTCAAACTCTCTTCTTGAGTAGCAGTATGCAGCTACAATAATGATCTGCTTGGAAGAAGCTCACCTAGAAACTAGGCATGGTTTAGAACCAAAAAATCATGATTCTAAAATCAAATGGGGGGGGGGGGTTGATTAGTAATAGAAAGACTTACAAAAAAATTTCCAAAAAGTTCTAAAATGTAATGTAATTACTAACGAAATTCGTTAGTAGTTCTAAAGTAGGCAAAGCAGGGAAACAGGACTGACACTGTTTTAAGCACAGGCAAATCAAGGGGCAACATTTCCCTGGGTTTCCTTGCAGGGAGATATAAAGCATTAATATATTATTATTATTATTAGTAGTAGTAGTATTATTAAATAAAATAGTCAAGGCTTGCTTCTCCAGAGCATTTATTAGAATTAAATAATAAATTCTAATAGTAAGAATGTAGTAAGGGTGATAGTGACCTGGAGGGTATGAGGAACGTGCTCTTGGTAAGCTAGAACAGGGCTGTCCAACTGGCCTGGGTCGGCATATCTTAGCAGGAAAGGGCCGCCCGCACCTCTTTCCTGCCAAGATATAACCCGACCCAGGCTTGGGTTGGCTTATATCTTAGCGAGAGAAAGGGCTGTCGGCGGCGGCCCCTTTCCTGTGAAGATATAACCCGACCCAGGCTTGGGTCAAGCTTATATCTTAGCGGGGAAAGGGCTGCCGTGCGGGCGGCCCTTTATAACCCGACCCAGGCCTGGGAAACAGGGAGAAGCTCGGCCCCGGGCTGCTTCCAAAGCACGCTTTGGGAAGCAGACCCAGGAATTTCCTCCTGTTTCCCAGGCTGTCTTTCAGAAGCGGAGGAGAGCCTGGAGAACAGGAGGAATTCCTCCAATTGGGACTCTCGGGGGGTTCAGGGAGGCATCGATGCCACCCTATGCTCCTGCGAGGTCCCAATCCACCTATGTTCCCCTTTACGGGTTGGATTCTGACCTGGCAGGGGAAGGGAGACATGCCACCCTTCCCCTGAATCCAACCCCAGATTGGGACCTCGCAGGAGGGCGGCACATGCCTCCCTTAACCCCTGTGAGTTCATCGGAGGAATTTCCTGTTCTCCAGGCTCTCCTCCGCTCTGAGACAGCCTGGGAAGAGGAAATTCTCCTGGGAAAGAGCCCCTTCCAAAGCGCCCTTTGAAAGTATAACCAGGCCCAGCAGGGAAGGGGGCCGAAGCCTTTCCCGCTAAGATATAAACGACCCAAGCCTGGGTGGGTTATATCTTCGCAGCAAAGGGACCGCCCACACGGCAGCCCTTTCCCCGCTAAGATATAAACCGACCCAAGCCTGGGTCGGCTTATATCTTAGCGGGAAAGGGGCCGCCCGCACGGCAACCCTTTCCCCTCTAAGATATAAGCCGACCCAAGCCTGGGTCGGGTTATATTTTCGCAGGAAAGGGGCTGCCCGCCACGGCAGCCCTTTCCCGCTAAGATATGCCGACCCAAGCCTGGGTCGGGTTATATCTTCGCAGGATAGGGCCGCCCGCACGGCAGCCCTTTCCCGCTAAGATATAAACCGACCCAAGCCTGGGTCGGGTTATATCTTCGCAGGAAAGGGGCCGCCGCACGGCAGCCCTTTCCCCGCTAAGATAAACCGACCCAAGCCTGGGTCGGGTTATATCTTCGCAGGAAAGGGGCCGCCCGCACGGCAGCCCTTTCCCCGCTAAGATATGCCGACCCAAGCCTGGGTCGGGTTATATCTTAGCAGGAAAGGGGCCGCCCACACGGCAGCCCTTTCCCGCTAAGATATGTTTCGACCCAAGCCTGGGTCGGGTTATATCTTCACAGGAAAGGGGCCGCCCGCACGGCAGCCCTTTTCCCGCTAAGATATAAGCCGACCCAAGCCTGGGTCGGGTTATATCTTCGCAGGAAAGGGGCCGCCCGCACACCAGCCCTTCCCTGCTAAGATATAAGCCGACCCAAGCCTGGGTCGGGTTATATCTTTGCAGGAAAGGGGCCGCCCGCCACGGCAGCCCTTTCCCCGCTAAGATATAAGCCGACCCAAGCCTGGGTCGGGTTATATCTTTGCAGCTAAGGGGCCGCCCGCACGGCAGCAGCCTTTCCCCGCTAAGATATAAGCCGACCCAAGCCTGGGTCGGGTTATATTTTCGCAGGAAAGAGGCTGCCCGCACGGCAGCCCTTTCCCCGCTCAGATATAAGCCGACCCAAGCCTGGGTCGGGTTATATCTTCGCAGGAAAGGGGCATCCCACACGGCAGCCCTTTCCCCGCTAAGATATAAGCCGACCCAAGCCTGGGTCGGGTTATATCTTAGAAGGAAAGGGCCGCCTGCACGGCAGCCCTTTCCCCGCTAAGATATGCCGACCCAAGCCTGGGTCGGGTTATATCTTCGCAGGAAAGGGGCCGCCTGCACGGCAGCCCTTTCCCCGCTAAGATATAAGCCGACCCAAGCCTGGGTCGGGTTATATCTTAGCAGGAAAGGGGCCGCCCACACGGCAGCCCTTTCCCCGCTAAGATATAAGCCGACCCAAGCCTGGGTCGGGTTATATCTTCACAGGAAAGGGGCCGCCCGCACGGTAGCCTTTCCCGCTAAGATATAAGCCGACCCAAGCCTGGGTCGGGTTATATCTTCGCAGGAAAGGGGCCTCCCGCACGCCAGCCCTTCCCCGCTAAGATATAAGCCGACCCAAGCCTGGGTCGGGTTATATCTTCGCAGGAAAGGGCCGCCCGCACGGCAGCCCTTTCCCGCTAAGATATAAGCTGACCCAAGCCTGGGTCGGGTTATATCTTCGCAGGAAAGGGGGCCGCCCGCACGGCAGCCCTTTCCCGCTAAGATATGCCGACCCAAGCCTGGATCGGGTTATTTCTTAGCGGGGGGCCACCCGCACGGCAGCCCTTTCCAGGCTCCTTTCCTGCAGTTTAAAGCGCTTTTTCCTGAGTCCTCCAGCCGCTATAGGACTTCCGGTTTCGATCTCTCTATGGTTCTGGCTGGTTTTCTCTTCCTGGAGGCAAGGCCTTTCAGTTAAAGTAGGCCTCGAGCATGGAAAGGCCCCATCTGACTGTGAGTAATGTCTGGGATTTTGGATTTTGGAGGGGGTGATAGGGAGCCTTCCGAAATATTTAGAATTCTAATGAAATTTTTAGCCCAGGGGGTTCGAAAAAGAAAGTCCACTTCCGGGATTGGCCTTGCGATCCGTAAAAGCTCAAAAGTCCCATTACATACGAATCACTTACGACTTCTTTTAATTTCCGTTACTTTTTTCTCATGCATACTAGAAACATCTGAGATATTGGCTGAGGATAGAAACCTTCAACATTACAATCAGGGCAGTAGTTCTTTCCAGTATTGGAAATAATACCAGTGTTTGAGCATTTCACCTTGAAATCTTCTGATTGTGATTTCTGGTGAGTTTCATGACTCTGTTTGCTGCTGAATTCTTTTATTCTTTAATGTTAGTTTACTACTGGACTCTTGATCTTGTTGTGTCCTCAACATATGCCTCTCATCTATTTACAGCATCACCAGAAGCATCGCTTCTGGGCAGGGCCGTAGCCAGGATTTTGATTCGGGGGGGGGGGCTGAGTTTGGTTCGGGGGGGGGGGCTGAGACTGGGTGGAAGAGGGTCTACCCTAGCAAACCTTTTGTATTGTTATCCCAATAACCCCATTAATGTGGGATATAATGGGCATGGTGATCAGATCATGATATGAATAAACATAACAGTTTAAATACTGTACCAGTAAGGCCTTTTCACGGACCACCCTGAGAATTTCGGGGGGGGGGCTGAAGCCCCCTTAGCCCCCCCCTGGCTACATGCCTGCTTCTAGGGCATGGATGCTTCTTGACAGCAATGCAGCAATTGTCCCCTCGAGATGTAGACAGTGAATCCGACTAGATCCAGCCTAATCTAGCTGTCCACACCTCCAAAACTCTGGGAAATTTCATGTTCCATTGACCCATATTAATGACTGAATGTCGTGTATCTGCTTCAAATCCAGTCATGCATCATGTGGACTTTCTGCTGCAGCTGATTGGTGAATCCATTTTATTTTTGCTGTGTAACCAAGTTAGTTTTCTTTGACTATGGTTCTTACACTCCTAACTCTGATCAGCAGAGATTCATTATATGAGAATGGTAGTTGAAGTCAGAGTAGGGCAATAGCCATTCTGATGTACAGGACATATATACGTTGAACATCTCACAATTGAGATATTCCTCAATTGTGTGTGTATTAATTTAATTAATGTAAATCCAACATTTCCCTCAATAGCAACAAAAATTGGCTCTGAGAGAACAGGTTTTTTTTCTGTGCATGTCACCTGATTCAAGCACAACACTAATCTGCAGACAAGCAGGATCACATTTTGAGATAAAAAGATTGTTTACAAGATAACATGGATTTAATGGTATTAATAAAGCAGAGCTATTAGTTGAATTATTAAAGTAGGCCATCTTGCCAAACCTGTCAAGAGAAAATATACTTAAGGAAGAGTCACTTGTTTGGTTTTTAAAGCAAAGAGTTTATATGACTGTCTTTGTCTCTAAGCGATTATTATTTCTTTGATCAGCAAACTTCTTCTGTATCTCAGAATAAAACTGAAAAAAGTTTTAAAATTAATCAATTTACATTGCTTTATCGCTTTATCTCACAAGTACAAGGCAACTTACAACTGTATACACTGACTGCAGCAAGATCTCCAAGTATGTATAGGTCCTAAACCTCCAAAAAGGTGGGGAGGGGAGATGCCACCCTTCTTAGACTACCAGCCAGCTGTTACTTAGAAGACACATACCATCTGATAGGTGACAAAAGGCAATGACAGTATAATCAGGCACCTTTGTTTCTGGGAGGACTAAGCATAGCACATGATGGCTGGAAGGAAACTACACAGAGAGTTATGTGGGCCTCACAGCAAATGAAGCCATAGGGTTCTCAGATGCTCATAGGTTCATGCAGGGGCAGGCAGGCAAACACCCATCCCTATGTTTGATAAAGGAATTTTTGATTTTTTTAAATTTAAAAACTCCAAACTGTGGAAAAATTGATATAAGTTGAGCATCCGTATCTGAAATGCTTGGGGCCGGAACTGTTTCAGAATTGTTGTGGATTTTGGAATAGTTGCAAATACATAATGAGATTTTTTGGAGAAGGAACCCAAATCTAAACACAAATATCAGTTATGTCTTACATATACCTTATACAAATAGCCTGAAGGTAATTTTATACACAATATTGATAACACTTTGTATACACTAAACCATCAGAAAGACATTCCTTCAGTCATCCATGCAAACCATTTTTTAAATTTCAGATAGGGGATACTGAATTGTATGCCTTATATGACTAACACAAATCCTACTTGCACATAATTTTCAAGTCAGCTTCTTGTTTCTTTTTTCATATGTCAGGACATTCCGGTAACTAGCGAATGCTGTTTTCTCACAGTAGCTGGTTCAGCACTTGATGAAACTTGTATATCATCTGCTGAGTTAGCCTTTGCACCTGATCTGATTCGCTGTAGATACCTGGGACACAATGCCTAGATTAACATTTCAGAGAAGTCTTGACACCAAAGTGACAATTCATAGCTTGTGTTCCAGCATGCCTGCAGGAGCAAAAATGTTTCCTCCCAGTGCACTGGAAAGAACCTGCAAGATACAGCCTGTTCACACAGTGAACACATTGTCAGGGTATAAAGGACCGTGTTATAGGGCACCGCCTCTGCAGTAGCAGTGGGTCAGGGCTGTAGCTGCAGGAAGCCAAAATGGGGACATTGCCCCTCTAATAATAATTATTATTATTATGTTCTCAACTGAAAAATCCTTCAGTTCTTATATTTTAGCATTGCAGTAAGTGATAAATTGAAATTTTTAGAAACAAATGCGGTCATTGCTAATAGTCAACATGGATTTATCAAAAACAAGTCATGCTTTTTTCTAATCTAGACTAATCTAATCTCTTTTTTTCGATGGAGTTACAGGCTGGGTAGATGCGGGGAATGCCGTGGATGTAGTGTACCTGTATTTCAGTAAGACCTTTGCCAAGGTCCTCCATGACCTTCTGGCAAACAAGCTAGTCAAATGTGGGCTAGGCAAAACTATGCTTAGGTGGATCTGTAATTGGTTAAGCGAACGTACCCAGAGGGTGCTCCCCAATGCTTCCTCTTCATCCTGGAAAGAAATGATGAGCAGAGTGCCACAGGGTTCTGTCCTGGGCCTGATCCTGTATAACAACCTTTTAATGACTTAGATGAAGGGTTAGAAGGCATGATCATCAAGTTTGCACCAAATTGGGAAGAATAGCCAATACTCCAGAGCATAGGAGCAGAATTCAAAATGATCTTGACAGATTAGAGAGATGGGCCAAAACTAACAAAATGAAGTTCAACAGTGACATATGCAAAATACTCAACTTAGGCAGAAAAGATAAAATGCAAAGATATAGACTGGGGAAGCATGGCTCAAGAGCAGTACGTGTGAAAACGTTCTGGGGGTCCTTTTGGACAACAAGTTAAACGTGAGCCAACAATGTGATGCTGCAGCTTAAATAGCCAATGGGAATTTGGCCTGCATCAATAGGAGTCTTGTGTCTAGGTCCAGAGAAGTCCTGCTACCCCTCTATTCTGCCTTGGTTAGACCACACCTGGAATGCTGTGTCCAATTCTGGGTACCACAACTGAAGGGAGATATTGACAAGCTGGAACGTGTCCAGAGGAGGGCGACTAAAATTATCAAGGGTCTGGAGAACAAGCTTTATGAGGAGCGGCTTAAAGAGCTGGGTATGTTTAGCCTGAAGAAGAGAAGGCTCAGAGGAGACATGATAGCCATGTATAAATATGTGAGAGGAAGTCATAGGGAGGAGGGAGCAAGGTTGTTTTCTGCTGCCCTGGAGACTAGGATGCAGAATAATGGCTTCAAACTACAAGGAAGGAGATTCCATTTGAACATTAGGAAGAACTTCCTGACTGTGAGAGCCATTCAGCAGTGGAACTCTCTGCTCCGGAGTGTGATGGCGGCTCCTTCTTTGGAAGCTTTTAAACAGGCTGGATGGCCATCTGTTTTGAATGCAATTTTCCTGCTTCTTGGCAGGGGTTTGGACTAGCTGACCCATGAGGTCTCTTCCAACTCTAGGATTCTATGATTTTATTGACAGCTAGAGCAATTTTATTTGCTATGTCCAAATGCTTTTAGCAGTTTTGCCTACCCCTTTCCTTTGAATGCTACATTGTATTTCTAAGTGCTCAACGAAGGTTTTAAGTTGCTAAAATGGCACTGTAGACTAAAGGCAGCAGTATACATTTGCAATTCTGAAGCCAATCACCATTATCATTGGTGCAGTAGGTTCATGTGATTGTATGGGTTTCAGGACAAACCTGTCAATTACAGGTGATTGGTTGATGGGTGGATCATAAGGAATTGAATATTTCACCAGAGGCTGAATTATATGCATGCACCTCCCAATGCTCTATCTTCTGTCCCCACTCTTTGTGACTCTTCCTCCTTTGGTGTATCAGGGTTTAAAACGTAAGTTTATTACTGTCACAACTTTTAGATAGTGGTATCCAGTTGGTCCCAAATGGGCTGAGGCACAGATTAAGATTTGATAAGAGTCATGTTACAGAACCTAGCAAGTTGGGTAATCAAGATAACACTTCAGTTTTCTGGAAGTGGATGCTGATGCCTCATGTTCATGTGAACTCCCATAGCTATGTTCCAGGACTTCACTAACTTCACAGAGGTATATAAAAAGCTTGGCATATCACAACATAAAAAACACAAAGTGCTGTACCAGTACGCACAAACCAGTCTCTCTGCAATGCCAGAAATACAGCTTAATGGTACAATGCTACAAAATGTTGACCATTTCCTTTATCTTGGAAGCCACCTCTCCAAAAAAATTGACATTGACACTGAAATACATAATTTAGCTCTGTGAGTGCAGGATTCTTTCAAATAAAACATAGAGTTTTCTTGGATCAGGATATTCATAGGAACACCAAGATGATTGCTTATAAAGCGATTATCTTTCCAACTCTATTGCATGCATGTGAAACATGGACTGTCTGCAGATGTCACTCTTGACTTCTGGAAAGATTCCATCAGCGCTACATTCCCAAAAAAAATCCTGCAAATCTCTTGGGAAGATAGGCAGACAAATGTCAGAGTTCTGGAAGAAGCAATGACCACCAGCATTAAAACAATGATTCTCCATCATCAACTTTGTTGGATTGGCCACATTGTCCCAAAGCAATTACTTTACCCTAAGAATGGAAAACGGAATGTCAGTGGACAACAAAAGAGATTAAAGTGGATTTAAAGCTAACCTGAAAAATTGTGGTATGAACACTGAGAACTGGGAAGTCCTGGCACTCAAGCGCTGTAACTGGTGGCCAGCTGTTATCAACAGTCCTATGGACTTTGAAGAGGAATGAATACAGGGTGAAAGGGAGAAATGTCCCAAGAGGAAGGCATATCAAGCAAACCCTTGTTGTGACTGCTTTTTATCTAGAAATCTATGTATTCAATGTGAAAGACCATGTGAATCCAGAATAGATCTTCACAGTCATTTACAGACTGACTACCAAGACTCTGGAAAGCAATCATACTTGGCCACAAGTGATTGCCTATGATGACCACCAAGTTGGCTATGTTAATGGTGGAGAATCAGTTTCTAGGTGGGTTGGTCAGTATCTGATGCTGATATCAAGCTTATTTTTTTAATTTAAACCAATAAACTGTGGCCTATTTAATCCAAAAATTAATGGTGTAATTTTTGCATAAGGTGTCTGCAATGTTGATTGATTGATTGATTCGGCTTCTATGCCGCCACTCCCAGCAGGCTCGGGGCGGCTCACAACCAGGACACGATCACAATATAAAACAAACAATCGAAATACAGCATGAAAAGTACAGGATAAAACAAAGCATAAGAACATCATTAAAATAGCAGGGTATACAGCATTAAAACAACTGAAACAGTTTAGCACCATTGGAGCGACTTGAGGAGGAAGTTAATTCCAACCGGGGGTGCATCCCGCTAGGCCTACACCTGGAAGGCGAGCTGGAAGAGGTGGGTCTTGCACGCCCGCCTGAACGGGAGCAGGTCATGAATGGCACGTGTAGCTGCAGGAAGGGCATTCCAAAGTGTCGGTGCAATAACCGAGAAGGCCCTTCGACGGGTGGCTGTTCTTTTGGCCGCTTTGGCAGATGGGATGGCCAAAAGGTTGGTATCCTCCGAGCGAAGTGATCTCGTAGGGCAATATGGGGCGAGACGGTCCCTCAGATACACTGGCCCCAGACCGTGCAAGGCCTTAAAGGTAAGAACCAGCACTTTGAAGGTGATCCGGTGCTCAATGTTAGACTTTGGCAGACTGAAATAAAATTCCATTGAAAGAGAAGGATTCTTATATAGCTACACCCTTATATGGCTGTGGTACACATTTGTTTGGTTCACATTTTAATGCAAATTTACCAAATTGTGTATTTCCATATATATACACAAACCAAGTAAAGTACACAAATGAGCATCCAGTGAGTTTCATGGTTGAGTCAGAATCTAAAACTGAACTGAAAACTAAAATTTAAAAAATGATTTGCAACATGAGTTTTCAGAGATGGAAATCTTTTCATCAAATAAATTGTATTGTACAGAGGTTTACTTTTATAGGACAGTTCATTGTTGTGAGAGAGATTGTTTAAAAGGAGGGGAGAATGACAGCAGATGTAGAAAATACCAACAGTTACATTGCCCTATTAACAATGGCTACATGCAAAACACATTTACTGATGACACAAATGTCCTAGGCAAGCCAATTAACACATGTTGTGTGCTAAGAATCTATTATTCCAATTGAAACCTCTGGTGACAGACCTGAACTTGTTAATGAATTGTAACTCTGCAGTCTCCCTTATCTCACTTTCAAGCTTTTCTCTCTCTTCACAAAAGCAACTTTAAAGTCCGTTCTGGAAAGCTGAAGTGTTTTCCCAATGGTTTCTGAATATCACCATTTCTGATGTCAGCTATGAGCCTCTTTATTCTTTTCAACAGAGATTGGTGTGTTTGCCCTGTATGGAATGCCCAAATGTGTTGGTGAAAGCAGGGGGGAAAGATCAACATACAGGCTTGTGGAAGGTGAGACAGAATTCATTCTTGAACAATGTTAGAAAAAATAATCCATTTGTTTAACTGAGGATTGCAAGTGCATAATGCTGTAATATGATCATCAACCCTCTAAGCTCCAGTTTTACATCCAAATACCATTAAATTGTATTTTAATATGTTGTCTTCCTCCCCTCGATACATGGGGTGCAGCAAGTAAGAAATAACAAAAATATGTTACCTCTATGAACCAATTCATGGATTAAGATCTTCTGGCGAGGTCCTGCTCTTGGCCCCACCAGCCTCACAGGTGTGGCTTGGGGGGACGAGAGACAGGGCCTTCTTTCTTTCTTTCTTTCTTTCTTTCTTATTTATTTATTGGATTTATCAACTGCCACTCCCAATTGGCTCGGGGCGGTTTACACTCAGAACAAAGCAATACAATAAAAGCGATAAAAACAGTTACTATAAAATACAATTTAACCTGTGTATTAGGACTTGAAAGACTGCTTGAACAGAGCGGTCTTACAGGCTTTATGAAAAGCTAGCAAATTTAATAAAGCTCGAGTCTCAGGGGGTTACCCATTCCAAAGAACTGGAACGCCCTTCTCCCAGTTGCAGTCAGGTGATACGATTTCACACTGGGCACGACTAGGAGATTCTGCTCTTCTGATCGCAGTGATCTCATGGAATAATATGGGATAAGCTCACAGGAAGTCCTGAGATGACAGCTCCGGGTGGAAGGCCAATCCCTCCAGCTGTGGAAAGTGAGATCGGATTGTCCCTCTCCCTCCTGACCTTTAGGAGACAACTAAAGACCTGGCTGTGGAACCAAGGAATTGGCCAATCATAGGAATATTTAAAATTAAAGTGAAAGTTGAAAGTGCAATGACCCAAGACCGTTCATGGACAACGGCTAGGTCTTGTGATATGTGATGTGTTCAATAATGTTTAATGTTTTGTCAGGGAAGGGTCGATTTTGATTTTTTTTACTGTTTTTTAAATCAGTGGCATTGAATTGTTGCCAACACTGCAAACCGTCCTGAGTCCCCTTCAGGGTTGAGAAGGGCGGTATACAAATACAGCAAATAAATAAATAATACTTTAAAAGGGAATTAGTTATCATGATTGTTCTAATCCCTCAGGAAGTAGTTACTTGCTAAAAGAGTTATAACTGTTACAAATAAATGTCTTTGTTTTAATATTTCCTATTGATTATGTGATCCTGCATAACAAGGGATGGCCTTGGGGTCTCTTCCACCTCTGTGATTTCATGATTTATTTATCAGCAGAAGGCACAGCACAAACCAGCACTTGAAATAGGTGATATTCCTTATCTGCATGTACGATCCCATCACAGTGATTTTTCCCCCTGTCCTAGAACACTTCATGTGCAATTAAAGGATGAAGAGGCACAGATCCCTTCACATAATGTAAGCTCACTTCTGGCCATTTTCCCTGCCCCCCTGTCCTCGAAATGAAGTGTCCTGAAAGGAGGGAGCACTGAACACGGGCTCATCATCGCTATGCTCAGGATCCAAGAAAGTGGTTTTAAAGTACACTGCTCTTGCGAGGGAAAGCCAGGCATTGGATGAGGCATCTTAGAAAGTGTTTGCTTTGGCTTGTAGACTTTAGGTAAAGAGTATTGTTATTATGAGGTACTATCAAAGCCAAACACATTAATTATCATGTTAAGCTGGGTCTTGAGGAACAAAACCCTTTGCTCTCTAGAAGAAATCCTAGGAGAAAAAAAAGGGGGGGGGAGTGGAGGGAGAGAGAAAGGGTCTGAGAGGGAACCAGAGGCACCTTTTATTTCCTGGCTGGAGATGTCACAGCCTCTGGTTCTCTTTTTCTTGAGTAAGGTTGCAAGCCTTCTCTGCCAAAAAGTCAAATGTAATGAGGAGGAAGGTGGAGAACAACAGGGAAAGAGGTAAGAAGAAAACATGTGTGGTGGGAAAATCTAACTTGATATGCGATGAACGGCTATCTAAAGGTACAATTGCCTGCAAAATACAGACAGATCACCATAGATCTCCTGGTCCATGTGATTAGGTCCTTAGTGAAGCCACGCAGCCTGTAAATAGTGGATTTTAATGTCGAGATAAATACTTTTAATGTTTATGTACAGTATGTGTATAATCTATTTATGTCCCGGCATTGGATGTTTGCCGTTTGTATGTTGTGCTCCACCTTGAGTCCCCTTCCAGGTGAGAAGGGTGGAATATAAGTGTTTTAAATAAATAAATACCTATCAAAGTAACTAAAAAGTCACTGCTGAACCTCAGAAGGAATTAAGGAATCTTACTGAGTTCATATTGTAAAACAATGTAATTCTACCCAAGTTATTGGAGAAAGGAATTAATTACAAGTGATTAGTTATTTTCAAATAACTATTCTGGTCAAGCCAATGCTATTCTTCTGCCTTTAGGGCCTGTAAAAGGGGCTTTTGCGAGATAGACGTGAAAGCTTTGGGCCCTGAAGGCAGAGAAAAGCCTTCCCATACACAAAAAACCTGAAAGTCTTTGAGAAATGAGTTCTAGGCTTAAAATAGTTAACTCAAAAAAGTTTATTTATTCACAAGCAGCTAAAACTGATGGTGCAAAAGCTTGGTGGTTGCTAGGGGGTGAAGGGAGTCCTTTAGGGAAAAGGATGCAATCACTTGCCTTTTCGATGCAGAGTGAAGGTGCTTCCTTTGATTCCAGGTTTCCCGGTGCCCTCAATGGCTAGTAGGCCCATGGAGTCCTTTAAGAGCCCCAAAATCCACAGTCTATGTTGAGGACAGGTCCTCCTTTGCACTGCAGGCTTCTGTTGAGAGCATAGGGTTGGCTTTGTAGGTGAGCAAAAGATGCCTTTTCTCAGCATGAATGGATTTCCACCCACGTCCATGCGGCTTCTTTGTTGGAATGGCCAAAGAGAGGAAATCCTACCTGTCAAATGACCTCAGAAAGGGGAGGGCTTAAGGTGGTGACGTCATCTGGCGCCAAAACACAGCGCCTCCCACAAGGTCCACATGGTTGAAAGTAGAACAAAGACCTATGCAGGTAAAAGTCAAACAGATCCAACAGGTGCAGTACCAGACAAGCCCTGTAGGGGCGGAACAGCTATGCTTAAGGAAAGCCCTGGGTTCAAATATCATATCCGTTTCTGTAACATTAAGTTTCCTCAGATAAGCTCTTACTCTTCAACTTAGAATCATAGAATCATAGAGTTGGAAGGGACCTCGTGGGCCATCCAGGAAAATCAACAGTCTGTTGATAATAAAAATATTCTCCTTTATTGCATAGATTACTGAAATAATGCAATGTTTAAGCACTTCAAGCATATTAACAGAGCCGGAATAACCACTAGCACCACTCCATTTTGTGTGTGTGCTATCAATTTGCCTGTAGACTTATGACAACCATGCGATTTTCATAGGGTTATTTAAAAGCAGGGAATACCTCAGAGCAGTGTTTCTCAACCTGTGGGTCCCCAGATGTTTTGGCCTTTAGCTCCCAGAAATCCTAACAGCTGGTAAACTGGCTGGGATTTCTGGGAGTTGTAGGCCAAAACACCTGGGGACCCACAGGTTGAGAACCACTGCCTCAGGGTGGCTTTTTCAGTTTCTTCCTCTGAAATGTAGCCTACAGCATCAGGTAATGGTTGGTGGTCCACCAAATATTAACAAGGGTTGGTTGGCCCTGCATAGTTTCTAAAATGAGGTGGGATCCAAGATATAACAACTATGATGTTCCAGATATGTAGTACCTCCAAATGATTTGAGAGTATGAGTCAGTCATTGTTGTTGTTGTTGTTGTTGTTATGGTAGTGAAAGACAATGATGCTGTACTATAAGACACATTTTTTGAAAAGTAAGATATCCTTCCCAGTCAGTAGTCTTGCTTGACAGACACAGCAGTTAGTCATGAAGCAAATCAAATCAAAGCTATTAATGTCACATTAAGGCAATTCATTATTAGATGGAGCAAATCATTTTCCTACAAAAATCTACTCCTTCATGCATTCTAATGCAGTCTTTCTGATGCTTTCCTGTGGAGTACCCAATCCAGCAAACTTTGCATACCTTGAAATTGTTATACAAATCACACACTATTATAGAAACAGGTGAAGCATAGCTTTGAGAATGATACTTTGACTTTTATTTTCCACATTGGGAAAGATTCTATGCTGATCACTAAACCCACTGAAGAACTGACCTGAGTGGGTCTATTTGGAGAACTTATACGCTTTCAGTCCCTAATTGTTATAGAAATTTCTTTTAAAGATTATAGAAATCATTTCAAAGGGAAGCGTTCCCATTCTTTAGTCATCTATATTTATTAAAACTAAAGATCTGCATTTGTTAGTGAAGCATGAATTCGATTCCTCCTGGAGTGTGCAAATTTTTCAATACCCATAGCAACAGGATAGGTTCCCTGAGATTGTCTCTGTTCTGTATACCAAATTAATAAGACAAAGATTTTAGTTTTTCTCTATATTGACTTATTGAGGAGAGTGAAGTGTACCAAGAACTGTAACCCTCAGTGGACAAAAATAGACCAAGTCAGAACCAGAAGTGAACAGGAAGACCATCTCTCTTCTTCTCAACTGGCCATCCTTTTCTTTGTTTCCTCCATAAGCCAGTGATTCACAACTTTTGCCTTCAAGTATTTTTGACTTCAACTCCCAAAAGACACAGCCAGCTTGGCTGACAGTCATGAATTATGATACCAGAAGTCCAAACCTTATTGAGGAAAAACAGTTGAGAACCACTGTCATAATCCATTTGGAACTGAGGCAGAGGACAAAGCCAAGACCTATAGCATAACTATGATATATATGGGGTTATGCATATGTAAAGCTACAAGATATCTTCTATAACACAGAATTTATAATCAGTGTACAGGAATTAACATGACCTCAGAAATACCCTGTGCTTGACAGAAACTGAAATTGAAATAGATGGTGAATATTAGTACTTTCATTGTGTAGACAAATGTTTAAAGCTAAGATTAATATCTAAAGATTAGCAATTAACACCCCCACCCCTGAGCATTAGCATATACATATAATTTCATTATTGTTTATTGCTGACATTTTGGCTTGGAAATGTTTGGCTACAACCATCATTTTTCTTCATTAAGGGCTGTGAAAAGCAGTAGGTCAGAAATAAAAATAAAACATTATTTAAGGTCTTTTTGCGATCCAACTGCACTGAATATCTAGTGAGTATTTTAATGTAACTGATTATGTTCCAATTTATATGGTTTATTGTCTGAGATGAGCCAGAATATTGAAATCTCCCATTCTCTCTCATCAGTGCCAGCATACACAGAAGTGTGTTTTCCTTATGCACTGAGAAATATTTGGAAAAGTTACTCTTCTGACTACATGTGTAATCAGATGGCAAGCAAGCAAAAGTTATTTGTGAGAAAGAGCACAGAAAAAGTAAAGAGTTCTGAGTTCAGGGAAGTATGAAAAGGAGAGAAAAAACAAATGAGTCTTCTGGGAAAGAAAGAAAAATATTAATAAACCTGACCCACTCTGTGTGCAAACTACTATTGTACTTTGAACTCAGTTTACAGCAACTGAAGAAAGCCAATGAAAAAGGAGGAAAGTGGGAGAGGGTGAGGAAAACTGGGACATTTTAAAAGCAACTAAGAAAGTGGGACAGTAGGGATTAATTCTTGCAAAACCAGGACAGTTGATAGATATGCCCGCTCCCTAGTGATACAACAGAGTTAGAGTTGATCTACACAGACCATTTATCCCAAAAAGGAGTGAATCAGCTACATGGTGGCAACATGACGCATGGAGCTCTTTTAGGTTAATGTGGGCCAAGACCACTTAACAAAAGTTGTGAATTGTTCTGAATTTTCCTTGGGAACCCAGAGTAAGGTGCAACTTGGAACCATATAAACAATTGTGCTGTGGCTGTTTAGACTGCCATCTCAGGACCCAGCCAGACAGGCCCATATCCCAGGACCTGTCAGTTTTACTGGAAATGCCCAAATGGTGCCTCCAGTAAAACTGAATTTATTTGGAAGAAGTTCTGAATTAATTCAATACATAGTAAGATCTGGATCTTAAAGTATGATCCAGGTCTTACCAGGAGTGGGCCCTGTGGGGATTGGACCCAAGGACCATGTCATGCGATTCCTGAGCCCAATCCACACCACTATTTTAGTTTTTCAGGGTCCTGGAGCCTGAAAAATATAAAGGGCATATACCCCTCCCCCAAGCTCTAAATTAACCCCTAAAAATAAAGTAAAAAGTACCTGGTCACCATAAGTTCCCTCCTCAAATGATGCATCAGGAGATGGAGGGGGGGAGGGATTTTCATTCTTGGCCCCCCTCCTCTCCTGGTGCATCATTTCTCATGCCAGGAAGGCGTGAGGAGGGAATTTATGGCAGCCAGGTACTTTTACTTTACTTTTAGGGGTAAATTGGAGGGGTGGCCAACCCTCCCCCCTCCAGAAAAGCCTGAGTTTTTGGGATGCCATGGGAATCCTACTTTGGCAGGAATTTTAGTCCTGTCTGGAAGCACCCCATCATTCTGGATTTTGTGGTGCCCACCAGGCATGAAAACAGCAGTATTTGTTACTTGCCATTTGTAACAATGATGGCTAGGGCAATTGAGTTATTGGAGAGGAGAGGGTGAAAAGGAAATAGCAATTCCTTCAACCCCCTTCCTCTCTCTCAGGTCACTTCAGCATGCTGGCTATTGTCATTATAGACACCAAGAGTGAGCACTGCTAAGCCCAGAATGACAACAAGTTAGGATGGTGCTCCCATGGCACTGAACTGGTTTTGGTGCTGCTTGATTGTGTGGATGCATGCAGCAGCCTCCAATGCTGACTTGGCATTTGACCATGTAGATCATGAAGTCAGTGAGTCAGAGTGGAGTATTTTAGATCATTATCACCATTTGTGGCCAATGTAGAATAGTGATTATACTTGAATTTTGTGTTAGATGTGCTAGAAAGCAATGTCACAGATGACGTTAAGATATTGATTCTGACATCATGTTTATCTATGAAATTATAACAATCAGATGACTGTGTGCACAGCTTCTTGAACTTTGGGATCCCTTACTTTTATCTATGAGTCACGACCAGCACCTCATCTCCCCCACTTCTGCTTTTCCTTTTACAAAGAAGACCCAGAAGCAGGCAAACCAAGTAGCCAAGCAGCCGGCTTACCAGCCAGCCAAAGGAAGTTTGTCTTCCAATCCTTCTCTCTCCCTCTTTCCTTCCACTTCCTCCCTCTCCCTTTTCCTTACTATCAGTTCAGATAGCATGCAAATCCCCTACCCTCTCACCCTTTCTCCTATGCGGGGGGGGGGGGGGGCAGAGCTGCAAACTCATCCTCCTGCAGTTCTCCCTTTGTGCTTTCTCCTCTCTTCTTCTCTTCTTTTCCGCCCTCCCTTCCTTGGTGACAAAAGTACCTTCCTTTCATACAAGCTTTTTTGGGGGCAGCGGGGACAGGGGGGAAAGGGAGGATGCGAGGGCTGGAAAACTAGCCTCTCTTTTTAGCTAGCCTTGCAAATGCAAAAGCAGAAACTATAAAACATGGGACAGTGGATTCAAACTGCATGGAAAGAGATTCCACCTCAATATTAGGAAGGATTTTCTGGTGGCAAGAGCCGTTCAATAGTGCAATACGCTTCCTTGGATATCTCCTCTGGGAGGGTTTAAGCAGAGGTTGGATGGAGGGCTTTGACTGTGTGTTGCTGCTTTGCAGAAGGGAGTAGGACTGGATGGCCTTTGGTGTCTTTTCCAACCCTAGCATTTTATGAGATCTGATGGGGAACAAGAGGGAGTAGGTATGGGTCCATTTCAGGCATATGGCCCACTCTGCTACCTGGGACTTTTCCAGTTGGAGTTATGGACCCCAAAACACCCCACTGTAGTCCTCCAATTCAGGAGAAAAAAGGAAAGCCACTTTGAGACTGCCAACCAAGCATGGGAGCATGACATTAAAAAATGTTGAGCATGCCCTATGTCCTGCCGCATCAAATATTCAGTCAAAATTTGATTTATTTTTGGAAAAGTAAACAAGCACATCCATCTCATAAGTATGCTAATAGGCTTTCATCTTTAATAAGTGATAAAATTATATGTATACCAAGTAATTTTTCAAAACATACAATTCTGTGTGATTTCTTATTAGTAAACAGTGTATACCTATTTCATGTACACAAAAACATTTCTTTTGCAAAATGGGGTCACAAGAGTAAAAAGTTTAAGAAGCCCTGGGTCTAGTGTACGTGATTAATACAGCCAAATCCTGATAACCACAAGCGTAAGGCTATTGGCAAAAGTTTAAACTACATTGGCTAACTTCTTTCGATTATTTTTAATATATGATGAATTCTATTGCTCTTTGCCTGATCTGTGCTAGAATATATAGCCATTGGTCAAACACTGAAGTTCCCAGAGAGTCCTATAATTCTCAAGGCCTTCAGAAGCTATGTAATCAACAAGACCTGTCAAATATACTTTCAGAGCACACTCTGCCTCTTATTGCCCACATAAAATATAACATCCAGCCAGCATACATGCCGTTCTTTGATCTAAACCTACAAAGAAAAAAGTCAGCAAGGTTCACATGAATTCAGTTATTTCCCAAAGGGGTTCCAATTCCAACTGGCCAGTCAGTCAATTCTTTTGAAATCTTTTAAAATCTAATCCTGGTAATAATAACATTTTTTAAAAAACCAACTCTACTGACACAAATTCCCAATATCCCAAGACTCATCATCGTTCTTCTGGAGCAGGGATGGAGCACTTACATTTCAACATATAGTGGTCAAACAAGATGATTTTGTGAAACCAGGATATCTAACAAGCCACTGCAATCAATGGAAAAAAATGTTTCAGTACTCATTACTAAATGGGGAAAATAGTTTTTAAGATGTTTCTAAAATATTGTAAGGGTTTGTATCGTAACTATAATGAAGAAACAAGTTTTCCATTACTTTTCTGTTAAGTAATTGTGCCAATGGGGAAACTTTCTTCCTCATTGTTGCAGGGATTAGGATGCAAAATTCAAACTACAGGAAAAGATATTCCACCTAAATGTTAGGAAGAAACTTCTGATGATGAAAGCTGTTCAACAATGGGAGATACTGCCTCAGAGTCTCCTTACTTGGAGGATTTTAAAACTTAGGCGATTCCTCGTTGTCTGAGGCTGATGGCCTTCCAAGTGTAGTGTCTTGGTGGTGGATATGTAGGAGCCCTATTCTTGACCAAGCATGTTCTTCAACAGTGAGAACATTGGTTTCCAAGTGGAAGGCAGTCCCGGTAAGGGTTGACTTGCTGCACCTTCCTCTTGGCACGTTTCTCCTTTTCACTTTCCTTTCGTGCCCCTTCAAATTCCACAGCACTTCTGGTCGCAGCTGACCTCCAGTTAGAGTGCTCAAGGGCCAGGGCTTTTCAGTTCTCAGTGTCTATGCCACAGTTTTTAAGGTTAGCTTTAAGAGGCCAGATGGCTATCTGTTGGAAGTGCTTTGATTGTATGTTATCGTATGACAGGGGGTTGGATTGCCCCTTACGGTCCCTTCCAATTCTATGATTCTATTAGCTTCCCAAGACATGTGGGCAGATGTGTCAAATCTTCCCATTCATTTTAAGGTAGGAACAGTTCTCAAATGTATCTCTCTGTGGATATGAAGTGCTGCCTCTATCCCCGTGGATGAAGTAGCCCATATGTGCCTTTTGCAAGATGCCTCCATATACTTCCAATCCTGTCTGCAATTCTTGCATTTGTATTGATAATGCATAAAAAATAAAACCCTGCTAATTAATCAGGAAGATCCTTTTCGTGTACTAAAAGATTTCAGATGGATTAATTAACCAATTAATCAGACAAATGTCACAGCTCTAGGTTTACATTGCACCATGCCTCATTTTAGCTGCCATCTGCTGTGTGGCCATATAGGCATTTGCGATGTATCCAGTGACACCTTGCCAATAACTTATGAACAAGATGAGAGATGGTTTGTAATGTTTTGCAGAAAATTTGTGAAAGCTATGTATGTTGTGCCTCTCTAGAGTTTATTATGTTCTTACAGATTTTCTGGCTGGAATTATATTTTATAAAAATTCACCCCAGGACACTGTAGTAATGGTTGGGATTTTTTGTGTGCTTAGGAGCAGAAAGAGAGAGAGAAGATGTGAAGGTTAGTGATGGGTGAATTTGACAAAACTTTACATGAACTGCTTTTCATTTTTTTCCAGGTCGACAACATGCAACTTTATTATATTTATAGGGGAAATAATCTCTCTCTTTTTGTGCAGTGATTTATGTTATTTCTACACCTCTATTCTACTTTAGGATTATTGTGTACATTTTAACTGTATTCATTTCTATACAAACAGGGTTTTTTTTTTCAAAAATGCACTGCCAGTTCTGAAAAATGTATATCCTCAAACATAATGTGTATTTGGTCTACATCAATTTCACGCCAGTAAAAAAAAAGGGATTGGCTAGGGTTGTTGTGTCAGTGTTTATGTTTTTTGTTTGCATTAGTATACTTTTATTAGGTATACTAATTAGGTAATCATTGCAACAACAATGGCCGACATCCTGTATTGCAACTATGACAAGAAAGGAAGTCTCTGCTGTTGTTGATCAGGGTGCAGTAGGATGACATTTCCAGCCCTCTCCCACAACTCCAAATGGACTGACAAAACATCTGAATGAAATCACCATACAAATTGTACAATTACGTGTGCCATATTATCTGATTTCACGGATTCTTAGATTTTTGAATAGAATCTGAATCATTAATGGTCCAAACACCTGGCCACTAGCAGCTGATAACCTATGACACCGAGATAATAATATACAGTCATCCCTCCACATTTGCGGTTTTGTCTTTTGCATATTTGATTATTCACAGATCTAGCTTTTCCATGACTTTATGACCAACTTCCTTCAGTCATGCTGGAGGACCTAGAGATTTCTAGGGAGCACACCTCTCTAGTGTTTCAAGTGCAATTCTATGGCCATTTTCTTGCAGGAGCAGGGCCGGCCTTTCCCATTAAGCGACCTCCCCTTTCTCCTCGGCAGAGGTGGCGACGAAGTGATGTCAGGAAGATGCGCCTCTGGCTCCGGGCCCTCCTGGGGGCGCTGCTGCTGCTGCTGCTGCTGCTGCCGGGGAATCTCCGTGGGGGCCGCCCTCATGGCCTCCCCTCTCCTCCTGCTCCTCCTCGGGTCCGGGCGCCCGCCCCGTAAGTCGCCTCCCCCCCGTTCCTCCGCGCCGGCGCGCTCGGGAGCCAGTGCGCATGCGTGAATTCCCGCACATGTGCGGGCGCAGGCGGGAGCCATGGGGGGGTGCCAAAATAATGTTCGCTTACCCCCCGGGAGAGCTTGGACCGCCCCTGTGCAGGAGTCAACCATAGAGTCATGCCGGTAGACCTAGAAATTTCTATAGAGGCATTTTCTCTGGTAAAAAATCAGCTATTTCTTTACTTATGAGTTTTTGCTTTCACAGGGGTTCTGTCCCACTAACCCCGGCATATATGGAGGGCTCATTGTAATACAATAATAATAAAATCCAAGAAAACTTTTTTCACACTTTCCTAATGAACAGAGAATCTGATCATTATAATTTATCTCCTTTACCTTTCTGAACAATTATGGCAGTAAATGAAGTAGAAATTATCCTTTTCCAAGACAAGAGCTCAATCTGGGAGCTTTTTTTCCCTCAACAAACTTCTCAGAGCCTTTCTTCTGTCTCTTTAAAGCATAGGAACATTGTGTATCTTAATTGCCATTTGGGGACTATAAAGAATGGGATGTTGATGAGCTCCTCACTGTAATTCTTTCATGAATGGGACCAGCAGCAAATCTTTTATATATGATGAATGAAAGAAAAATTGTAAAACGAAAACTGAGTCCCCATTCTTCTATTTACATGAAGCCCATCACCATGAAAAATGTAATATACCCCACCCAAATATGCTGGAAAAGACTTTGGTCCAACAGAATCAATTTTTTTATTGTGTCAAAACGACTTGAGAAACTGCAAGTCACTTCTGTGTGAGAGAATTGGCCATCTGCAGAGACGTTGCCCAGGGGATGCCCAGATGTGCTACCATCTTGTGGGAGGCTTCTCTCATGTCCCTGCATGGGAAGCAGGAGCCGACAGACAGGAGCTCATCCTGTCTTGCAGTTCAGCCAGCACAAGGGTTTAACCCATCAACAAAATTAAATGAAATCCAGGTAGTGAAAAAAAATTACAGATTACTTGAACTATGAAAATATGTGTGGATACTTTGGATGCTACGTATGATTACTGAACCTCACACAAGGTTTGGGTTTGAATTGGTCTTTATTTTTAACTTATGTTTTAACTGATCTGATATGTTTTAAGGCACCATGGAGGTGCAATTGTAAGCCGTCTTGAGTCCCCCTCGGGGTAGAGAAAGACGGGATATAAATAAGGTACATAATAATAAACATTTATTTGATTTGTCATTAACAATTTTAACCAAACTAATTGACCTTTGTTTTATTTTCAACATATGGTTTTAAACAAAAGTATTGATTCACCTTTCTAATGGCAACGCAATGCATAGATACATCATGTCTGTGATGCCCCACAGGCTGGTTTTATTTCTGCATTTTGTAGTTGCCCTTTACCTGCATGGGCCTTTGTTCTATTGTCCCATTGTTCTGGCATGTGGGCACTCAGGGGCGGAGTTGTGTCTTGACTCCAAACCTGATGTCACCACCCTTGACTCCTCCTCTTCCAGAGTTTACCTGGGGGCTGGACTTCCTTTCTGCCTCCATTCCAGAGACCACATGGGCATAGCAAGGTGCAATCCAAGCCATCTGGGACAAAGCAACTTAGTTCACTGCAACAAAGCTAACCTATACTTTCAGCCATAATTTACAGGGACAAAGAAAGGTCAGCCTTCGCGCATAACCTGTAGATTTTGGGGATCCAGAGAACTTCGCAAGTCAAAGGAACCATTGAAAGCAACAGGAGCCTGGAATCCAAGAGAGACACTTTCACTCTACAAAGTTAAGAGGCAAGTGATAGCTTCCCTTTTCAAGGACTTCCTTTTGCAACCAACTATGCATTTTGGGCCACCAGCATTTTTACTGGTTGTTATTCAATAAATCTTGATTGGTTCACTATTTTTGAGTCTAGCACTCATTCTTAAAGATATTCCAGGCCTCCCTGTATGTGGGACGGCTTGTCTCTACCTTTAGGGCCATAGCTTGCATGTCCATCCTTTTAAAGCCTATTTTAGGCCCTGAAGGCAGAAGAATGTCGATTCAGTATGTAAATCAAACACCACAAGGGTGTTAACCCTTCTCTATGCTATCCAGAGTGCTCTCTCTCTCTCTTTCTTTATAGATAGATAGATAGATGAGTAGCATAATAAAGCGGTTTTTGGTGCTTTCTGTGCAGGAGAAAGGTCAGAGAGTGATGCTGCACACGTGTAGAGCTTTGAAAAGTGGGTTTCGGTGCCAAGAATCAGGCAGGCACTTGTTCCGTGAAAGTAACACTGTGATTGGCGCTTCTAATCTATGCTGTGACTTGCTAATGTGCACCCCGTGCCTAACGTGAGATAACGTAGGCTTAGATTGGTCTAACAGTACAAGATGTGCCATTGGGAGACGTTAGTGCCAAAAGGGAGAAGAACTGCGCATGTACGGAGGGATTCAGCCCCATCCTTTGCTGGCAGGGAGAAGGCAGAATGTGAAATGTTGCAAATCAGGTACATGAGCGTCCCAGGCCACTGATATGTACTGTGAGAAATAACTAACTTAGTAAAGTCCATTGTTCTAACACATAGGTGGGACTTTTAGATGTGATGCTAATGGAAATGTAATGTTTTATTGGATTAATGAAATGCCATGTAACACCAGCCAATTATGATTGTGTAAAATCCATGAAGGAGGGCGGGTTTTTCCGAGATGCCGCCATTGGGGGTATAAATGTTTTGTGCTGAGAGTGACCGGGGCCTTTGCCCCTGATCAACAGCGAGTTCTGTTTGGCAATCCCCACCAGCTGGTGTTATCAATAAATCTCTTTGATTTCACACGAGCAGTGAAGTTGTTGCATCCTTTCCTCACCCCTGCCACCCGCACGTCCGCGCACCTGTTGGTAAGAGGTCATTTGCCAATTCGGAGTTCCATAACTCCCTAATTTGCTGCTTCATATCTTTGGTGACCCCGACGTGATTCTAAAAGGCAAATTAGACGGGTCTGTGGTGAGGACGACGCAATCTAGCTGTCTAGACGGGTCTCGCTCCCGAGCGGGGAGGTGAGGCGACCCAGGGAGAGCCGAGACAGGCGCCTGGGGTTTTTCATTGACCGGCTTGCCTGGCTCGCCCCACACCAACGCCTGCGGACACGAGAGACCGCAACTGACGCGACTGTCGGTGAACCCAAGGAACCCAGAAAGTCCGGAGGGAGGCAGCTTGTGAAAGCAGCCTCTTGAGAGATCCGGCCAGCAGAGACCGGGGGCACCTTCCCAGGTGCCTAGCAAGCTAACCGGTTGCTGAAAGCGCGCAGAGAAAGTCGGGGGTGGCAGCTGTCTGTGGCACCTAGTGAGTAATCCGACGCAATCGTGAGGTGACGGAGGGAGACGTCCTGAAGTCTGCTAGAATCGGCAAGTATAGATTTTTCAAGCACTTAACACTGAGGGAACACACATTGGGGTTGGGGGAGAGCACTGAAGTGATCTTTGATCTTTGGCCAGAGAGATGGGTAGTGCGGGATCAAAGCAGGAGAAAGAGACCCCTTTGAAATGTGTGTTAGACAATTGGGACAGGTTCTGCCTGTTAGCAGTAGAGGGAAAGCCCCAAGATCTGAAAGCTTTTGAACTCAAAAATCTGTGCACAGAGGTTTGGCCCGCCGTCCAAGAGATTGACTGGCCAAACACAGGGTCCTGGGATTTGAGAAAGTGTAGACAACTTGAATCTTATTGTTTCGAAATTCATCCAAATGACCAATGGATTTATTCCGCAACATGGGAACGCATGGTTGCTGAGGGTGTTTGGTGGGCAGGGCCCAAGGGCCATGAGAAGAAAGGCTGTTTTGTGAACAGAAAGGCAGGGAGAAAGCCTCCGGTTTTACCGGCGGAGCAAGATCTTCCACCTTTAAGGAGAAGACCAAGAGAGAGACAGATTGCCCCAACCAGAGCGGGGGAAGCCACTGCGCCTCCGCTCTATGCAAGTTTGAGCGTCCCTGCACAAGCTCTGGCCATAGCCCCCACCCTTGGGACAGGCCCGGCCGTTCAGATGACGTCCACGGCCGTGACGCAATCTGAGGCGGTCCCGGCTGTTCCTACTGCGCCAATCCCGTTTGTCCCCCGCCTCGCCGTTCCCGGCAAGCCAAGCACTCCTTCCTGTTCCCGTTGCGCCAATTTCAATCCCAATGAATCCCCCAATGACTTTTCAATTCGAATCAGGGAGCCTGGCAAATGCGGGTTCAAGCGGGACGTTTCCGTCAGCCATGGCAGCGTCCCCTCCCGCTCCGGCCCCTTTAATTCAGCCACAAGCAGCAGTGACATTCCCTGTTCCCCGTTCAGAAAGGAATCCGTTTTGTGAGAAACCGCCTGCTTATCAGGCCCCTCTCTCCATGGAAGTTAATTACCCCATGGAAGAAGCAAGACAAGTAGAAAAAGGAGCGAGATGGCCAACCCCTAATGTTGACAGGATGATAGTGCATCCCCAAGACAAAGAGGGAGAAGATGAATGCTCCGGAGCCTCAGGGGGGCTGATTGCGCAACTCCCCAGAGTACAAAGGAGCAGCTCCTTTGAATCCGCAAGAGTGATAGAGCGCCTCCGGATTTAAACCGAAGGCACAGTGTGAGACAAGCCGCTTCTCCAATGCGAACCAGAAGCAAGACCAGGGTTCAGGAAGCAAGGCAACCAGAGGAAGAGGAGAGAGGGGTCTTAGAGTGTCCTATAAGACAGGTCCCATTACTGGACGTACACAACAGGGTCCTACAAGCTTATCAGATAGTCCCATTTTCAAGTTCGGATGTTTTTAATTGGAAACATAATACTCCCCCATATTCTGAGCAGCCACGTGCTATGGGGGACCTTTTGGAAGGAATTATTGCTACCCACGATCCTACCTGGTGGGACTGCCGACAGCTGTTAAATGCCCTGTTCACTGCGGCAGAGAGAAGGTGCATTATCAATCAGGCCAGATTGATAGCTCAAGAGGGACATGGGCAGATGGAAGCAGTTGCATTTGGGAATGCCAGATTCCCACTGGAACAAGATCCGAGATGGGATCCGAATAATGCGGATCAGAGAGACAGAATCAGAGACTTTCAGCAAATTCTCTTAAAAGCCATCAGGAAGGGCCCGCCCCGCCCTTCCAGTATTCAAAAGATACAAGGGGTTCAACAGGACAAAATTGAGACGCCTGCTGCTTTCCTAGAACGTTTAGAGGAAGCATACCGGAAGTATAGCCCTTACAACCTAGAGCAGAATGATGGGAGGGTTGCTCTCATGCAATCCTTCATTTCTCAATCATCTCCAGACATCAGAAAGAAAATACAGAAACAGCCAGGGTTTTTGGGCAAGAACTTAAATGAACTGTTAGCTATTGCTGATCAAGTGTTTATGGCTAGAGAGCAAGTTGAAGAGGAAAAGAAAGATAAGAAGAAAAGAGAGGGATACAGAGTTTTAGTGAACATGTTGGATGAAAGGTCAGGAAGAGGAAGAGGAAGTAGTCGTGCCAGAGGGTCAGGAAGAGGAAATGGTGGTGGACAGTTTAAATTGGGTCGAAATCAGTGTGCCCGTTGTAAAAAAGAAGGCCACTGGCAAAAAGACTGTGTGGAAGAGATGTCAGAGGAGAGTGATGCAAGTACAAAAAGAGCTAAAATACCAGCCAGAGGGTCAGGAAGAGCTAGAGGAAGAGGCAGAGGAAGTTATAGGCCTTATGAGAAGGCTGTTGTGGCTGCTGCTATGCAGGAAGAAGAGGAGGAAGCTGAGTGGGAAGATGAATGTTGAAGTATTGGCAAGGCTTTTCTGCTACTTGACCCAGAGGAGCCTTTGGTTGCCGTGGATGTGGAAGGTCAACGTGTAAAGTTCCTAGTAGACACCGGAGCGGATAAATCTGTAGTGAACAAAAAATTAGCACCCCCTAGTGGTCAACATATCAAGGTTGTTGGAGTATCAGGAAAGCCACAGAAGTGTCCTTTGTTACAGCAAAGAAGGTGCAACATTGCGGGCAGGGAAGTGATACATAAGTTACTGTATGTCCCAGATTGTCCTATCCCCTTACTGGGAAGAGACATTTTGGCGAAGATAGGGCAAGATTGGAGTTCTTGGAATCAGGCCAGCTGGAACTGACAGTCCCAGGGCAAGAAGAATACAGATTGTTTAGAGTGCAACAAGTTAGAAAGAAAGAGATACTTTGGTGCTGGGAAAAGACTCCCAGGGTTTGGGCGGAAGATAATGAACCAGGAATGGCGAAATATGTTGCCCCTGTGGTGATAGAGATAAGAACTGGTCAGCTTCCCGTGAGAAAGGCCCAGTACCCTATCAGTAGAGATGCTGTGGAAGGAATTCAAGAAGAGTTACAAAGATTGTTACGTCATGAGATCATTGTGTATTGTGAGTCAGCTTGGAATTCGCCCCTCCTCCCTGTCCGTAAATCAGATGGAAAGTTTCGCATTGTTCAAGATCTTAGAGCTGTCAATCAAGCTACAGTGTCATTAACCCCTGTTGTTCCAAATCCATATATAATGATGAGTCTAATACCAAGTACAGCTGCCTGGTTCTCTGTATTAGATTTACGTGATGCTTTCTTCTGCATTAGGCTAGCTCCTATCTCACAGCCCATCTTTGCCTTCCAATGGGAGACCCCAAAGGGAGGACAAAGACGTCAGGTGACATGGGCCAGATTGCCTCAAGGTTATCATTCTTCTCCAACCATCTTTGGTCAGGCTTTAGCTAAAGACTTGTCAGATTTTGAAATTCCAGAGACTGAAGGTGTGTGGCTTCAATATGTAGACGACCTGTTGGTCAGCACAAAGACTAAGGAAGGGTGTGAGCATTACACTCTAGAACTGTTGAAAGTGTTGGAAGAGAAAGGTTACAAAGTGTCCAAAAAGAAAGCACAGTTGTGTCAAAAGAAAGTCAAGTATTTAGGCTTTGGCTTGACCCAGGGAAGCAAAGTGTTGGAAGTTGAGAGAAAGGAAGTCATCTGTGCTATTCCAACTCCCAAAGATAGAAGACAGACAAGAGAGTTTCTAGGAACCACCTCTTATGTAAGACATTGGATTCCTAATTATGCTGTCATTGCAAAGCCATTGTACCAGGCCACCAAAGGAAGTAATCAGGATCCTTTTGAGTGGACAGAAGATTGTGACCAAGCTTTCCAGATGCTGAAGGAAGCTGTTATCTCGCCGCCTGCGCTGGGCCTGCCAGATTTAGATAAGCCGTTCTATCTCTTTGCTGCAGAGAGATGGGACTGCGATAGGGGTTCTTTCACAAAATTTAGGGACATGGCAACGCCCTGTAGCTTATCTGTCAAAGCAGTGGGGACTTCCCCCTTGTTTGAGGGCTGTTGCAGCTGCGGTGGATTTAATCAGAGAAGCCACCAAGCTCACCCTAGGGAGATCTTTGACCGTGAGAGTCCCCCATCATGTAAAAGCATTGCTAGATTCAAAGGGCCCACGCTGGCTGACAAATGAGAGACTGACTAAGTATGAGGGTGTCTTGTGCAATAACCCCCTCGTTACCTTAGAGATGTGCCCCATGTTAAACCCCGCAACACTTTTACCCAGCCCTACAGAGCTCTCACAACATAACTGCATTGAGACAATGGACTTGATTTATTCCAGTAGGCCCGATTTGCGTGATTTCCCTTGGGAACAGGTAGATTTAACCCTTTACATGGATGGGAGTAGTTTCATAAGAGAGGGAGTGCGTTATGCCGGCTATGCTGTTGTTACCTGGGAGGATGGGGTTCTCGAGGCAGAACCATTGCCCCCTGGGACTTCGGCTCAACTAGCTGAGCTAATTGCATTAACTCGTGCTTTGAAACTTGCCGAAGGGCAAAGGGTTAATATCTATACGGATTCTCGTTTTGCGTTTTTAACGCTTCATTGCCATGGTGCATTGTGGAGGGAAAGAGGCTTTTTGACTTCTGCTGGAAAGGCTGTCAAATATGCAGATGCGATGTTAGCTTTGTTAGACGCTGTTTGGCTCCCTAGTAAAGTGGCTTTGATGCACTGTAAATCACATCAAAAAGGTAATGACCCAGTGGTTCAGGGGAATAGGCTAGCGGATCTGACTGCCAAAGAGGTAGCTACTCAGAAACACACACCTGTAATGTTAAATCTCACTGACTCAGAGCCCAAAGTGGAGAAATGCAATTACACTAGAGAGGAGGAGGAATGGGCTTTGAGTGAGGGTGGAGAATGGGAAGATAGCTTCATCAAAATGCCAGACAACCGCGTATTTGTCCCTAAGACAAAAGCGTGGCACATAGTACAGTTTTATCATGGGAGCACACACCTAGGGAAAAGCTCCCTGGCAGCGCTCCTGGAGAGGCAGATGTTCATCAATGGACTGCACAGCTTGACGGCCTTGGCTGCGCAGAGATGTTGGACATGTGCAAAGAATAACCCAAGAGAAGGGCCTTTGAAAGCGCCTGGGATACAGTATCAAGGGAATTGGCCCTTTGAAGTATTGGTGACAGACTTTACAGAAATGCCAATGAGTGGAGGCTTCCGTTATTTGTTGCTTTTTGTGGATTCTTACACTGGTTGGATTGAAGCTTTTCCTACACGTACAGAGAAATCAGCTGAGGTAGTAAAAGGCCTCATGAAAGACATCATTCCCAGATTCGGCATGCCTTTACAGATAGGCTCAGATAACGGGCCAGCGTACGTACACCACGTGGTACAGGGACTGTGTAAACTATTAGGTATCACCTGCTATTAGAGCGGCCCCGGACAGGCTTATATGGCCACTAACTTATACACCTAAAAGTCAAGCGGTGATTCGCATTGTTAAACAACACTGGCCCTTAATATCTGACATTAAGGGCCTGGAGAAAGTACCTATGCCAGCTTTCAAGCGAACTGAGAATATCAAAGACTGCCTCATCAGAACTGACCACACTAGAAATCGTGCCATTAAAAGCAATTTGCGAGCAGGGACATTCAGATGCGGGCATTGCAATATGTGTGATCCCCTTGAAAACTATAACACCACCTCACAATACTACACCGATTAAGCTGGAACAGTTTTTCACCTGTGCTTCGGAAAAATGCATTTATTTACTTTTTTGCTCTTGTCCAAAATATTATGTTGGTATGACAAAAAGATCTTTAAGGAAAAGATTAGGAGAACATAAAAACCGCATTTTAACAGGCAATGAGGACACTTTCCTGTATAAGCATTTCAAAACGGTTCATGCATCAGTGCCAGACTTTAAGTTCGTAGGATTACAACAAGTGACAGTACCACCACACGCAGATAGTCAAACCACTTTACTTAAATGTGAACGTGCCTGGATAATCCGCATTAAATGCGAGCAACCAGTAGGCCTCAACGAAAATTTAAGCATTACAGACCTGCTGCTTTAAGGAACTCTGGTAATCTAACTGTATTGTATGTTAATTAGTTTGCACCACTGAGAGGCACTTTAAGCAGCTTTTCAGCCTCAGCAGTCACCAGATTGCGGTCTACGCCATTTGGGCGATACATGGAATAGCTGAGATATCAGCCTTGCTATTAAGCAACATATATGATTTATATTGGTAAGCAACGAGATTATACTCCTTCCCTATGTTACTATCTTCTTTTGTGTATTTGGGATACTATTGTGAATGTTTATATTTCAGACATATAGTCTTGTGCATCTCTGTATTTGGGGCCACCCTGACGAAGAGAATATCGAAACGGGTCGGTAGCCGAAGAAGGATTAACCCGTAGGTGGACTGCCCAGCGACTACCACAAACGGAGTGGAATTGCGCATTGGAACTCACGCCATACCCTGGGCCACCCAGGATTTACTTTGCTTTGCTTTTGATTTATTTGGCCAACGGGCTGAATACAAATTTATTTGACCATTGGGTCTGAAGATACACCACAGAAGGACACCATATAGGAACTGAACTATACATTGAGTGTATTTACTCTGTGAAGGGTGACAGAGAGTATCGTGAGTGACTGTGTTATTTTCACTGTGTTTGTGCGCTACATTATATGTGTATATAGAGTTTTGTGTTGAAGATACTTAGAATACAGTGCTTATTTGGAAGCTAAATACAAGTGTATTATTTGAATTCCCTCTATGTGTTATATGTGAGTAACGATAGATAGTAACTGCACTGCATTGTGTTATTAATCACGTGGCGTCTTCACTGTGCGTACCACCCGCAATCTTCTGCCAGGGCAGAAAGAGCCAACAGAACTTTAAAGAACTGTTTAGCAAAGATTTGCCAAGAGACTAGGTTAAACTGGAGGTTGGCGTTACCTCTGGCTCTTTTGAGAGTCAGGTGCACGCCCCACAAGAAGACAGGTCTGTCACCTTTTGAGCATTTGTATGGCAGACCTCCATTGAACTTAAAGACTATGTGTGGACTAACTTCTGACAGTCATGTGCTGGGGCACCAGCAAACTTTGCAAGATGTACAGATGTTAGGGAAACAGCTAGAGAAACTTAGCCAGTATACAGCAGATTTGCGATCCCCTCTCCCTACTACCTCTCTTCATTCTTTTTCAGTTGGTGAATCCGTCCTGGTGAAGGAGTGGAAAGTGCGCCCTTTGCTGCCCAGATGGAGAGGTCCATTCACCGTGCTGTTGAGCACGCCAACGGCAGTAAAGGTCGAGGGAATTCGTCCATGGGTTCATTACACACGTGTGAAGAGGGCACCGGTTGTTTTGGAATCTTCCGTGGATCCAGACAATCCACTCAAACTGAGGATTACAAATACCCAGCAAAGCCCTGCTTAGGGGGCACAAAGAAGAAGAAGGCCACAGAAGAGTCGTCGGATACCATCGCTCCCAATCCTGGTAATTGTGGTCCAACGCAAGAAAGATGGACAGAGCCAAAAGCACTCTCACTGAGGTGGTGGCTTAGCATCCTAATGGGACAGCGTTACAGGAGTAAGCGCCCCGTGGGAGTGAGGACTATTTTTGGGTATATGGCTCTGATATTGACATTGTACATTACTGGGACATATGGAGGGTGGGAACAAAATATGTTTCATAGACTGGTAACTAACATGTCACATGAACTGGGTTTGAAATCCTGCTGGATTTGCAGTTATGGGCCTTCGAGTCATAGACAAGGCTGGCCAATCGTCCCAAGCGCAGTATTGACACTGAAAGGGTGGAATGACATTAAGTGTAAGCAGGAACGCTTGGGAAGGGATGTAGATAGGGCTCAGTTCATGATAACGCATCGTTCTCCTGTCTTAGAAGCAGCGCTGTGCTTTAAATGGGAGAATGATGGGAGGTCATATGAAATAGGTGACCAGAGACTTGGCATGTATGAACTTTTCAAGTGGATTGAGCTAGGCTCTTATCCTGCATGTAATCACACGATTACTGTGCATCGTAGATACAGGACACGTTGTGGCCAGAGAACAAGGGGTGTCTGGACTTGGGGATGGGAGAAGTCAAATTGCACTCACATTTTATTTGGAAACCATCATGAGAATGCCATAGTGAACTTGGTTCAGAATTTGCCAGCCAGACGCACAGGGTTTCGTGCTACTGGGCTTCCCACTGGTGTTGTGTGGATTTGTGGACATTTGGCTATGTCAGTGCTTCCTATGGCTTGGAGTGGAGTTTGTACCCTTGGCACCTTGCAGCCTGGGGGTTTGAGAGTGCTCCCCAAAGAGACACCTGTCACTAACTTGCATTTACATGTCCAGAAGCGTTCATTTGCTGGAGTGAAACGCTATGGTTATGACCCGGACAAGACTTTTCTGAGTGAAAGCCAGAGGTTCATAGCAATTGTCGCACCCAGGCTGGGTGTAGCTTGGACTATCAGGCAGTTGCGTGTCTTATCATTTGGCTTGGAATCTTTGGCCAATGATACATTTGAAGGAATGTCATCTTTACAGATAGAGGTGAATTCTTTGGCAAGAATGGCAATGCAGCAAAAGCTAGCTTTAGATTACCTCTGTCCAAGGAAGGTGGGATCTGCGTGTGGTTAAACACAACCTGTTGTCATTTCATCAACAAGACTGGTGACATTGAACTTGACCTGGTCAAGATTCAGGGTGTTGCTAGAGAAGTACAGAAGACTTACTCAGCCCCAAGTGATTTTTGGGGCTCCCTGCTAAGCTGGTTACCGAATTTGCATTGGCTACGTTCACTTGTGATGATAATCATAGTGGTAATATGCTCTGTGCTAATCATAATGTGCTGCCTGCCTATTTTGCTGAAATGTTGTGCTTGTGCAATGCAGAAATCCATAGATGCAGTGAAAGGTGTGCATGCTGTCAAGACTGAAGAAACTGTGATCAAGAGGGATTGGAGAGTGAATTGGTCCTCTTGAGGGGTTCCAGACGTGTGTGTAGGTAACTGCTTGTGATGAGTTACCCACAAAAAAAAAATTCTGGAATAAAGCGGTTTTTGGTACTTTCTGTGCAGGAGAAAGGTCAGAGAGTGATGCTGCACACGTGTAGAGCTTTGAAAAGTGGGTTTCGGTGCCAAGAATCAGGCAGGCACTTGTTCCGTGAAAGTAACACTGTGATTGGTGCTTCTAATCTATTCTGTGACTTGCTGATGTGCACCCCGTGCCTAACGTGAGATAACGTAGGCTTAGATTGGTCTAACAGTTCAAGATGTGCTATTGGGAGACGTTAGTGCCAAAAGGGAGAAGAACTGCGCATGTACGGAGGGATTCAGCCCCATCCTTTGTTGGCAGGAGAAGGCAGAATGTGAAATGTTGCAAATCAGGTACATGAGCGTCCCAGGCCACTGATATGTACTGTGAGAAAGAACTAACTTAGTAAAGTCCATTGTTCTAACACATAGGTGGGACTTTTAGATGTGATGCTAATGGAAATGTAATGTTTTATTGGATTAATGAAATGCCATGTAACACCAGCCAATTATGATTGTGTAAAATCCATGAAGGAGGGCGGGCTTTTCCGAGATGCCGCCATTGGGGGTATAAATGTTTTGTACTGAGAGTGACCGGGGCCTTTGCCCCTGATCAACAGCGAGTTCTGTTTGGCAATCCCCACCAGCTGGTGTTATCAATAAATCTCTTTGATTTCACACGAGCAGTGAAGTTGTTGCGTCCTTTCCTCACCCCTGCCACCCGCACGTCCGCGCACCTGTTGGTAAGAGGTCATTTGCCAATTTGGAGTTCCATAACTCCCTAATTTGCTGCTTCAAAAGAGGTTCATGTGATATAAAACTGCTATAATGAACGAGAGTGAAAATGTGGCTTTGGGATCAAGCCTTCAGAGAACAATTGTAGGGCAATAAATGGATATTGAATTATGTGAAATAACCACTGGAATGGCCTGGATTATGATTACAGATAGTGTGTTTAAGAGTTAATACTATGTTTTTATATGTTTTAATGTGTTCTAATTCTTTCTTAACATGTTTATTTTAATTTTAACATGTTTTAAGGCATCAAATAGTTGCCTATGTGTAAAACTGCCTTGTGTTCCCTTAGGGGTTGAGAAGGGTAGGTTATAAATATAGTAAATAAATAAATAAACTGTGTGTTACCAATCCTTTCTCAGAGATGAATGCCCAAAACTCCCATGGGGAAGATAGGGGATCCCTCCTTCAGGCTTTAATAAGAGCAGAAATATGATTCATAATTCATGTAGTTACAATTAAAATGCTAGAGGCAGTTATCTGCCAATGCAAGCATATATAGTTAATGGCATGTCGGTACCTGAAAAACTGGAAATAAAAAGCCAAATCAGTGTGCATTTGCACTAAAACTGTTGCTGTGCCAATTCATGATACTAATTCTGCACACTCCAGTACAGTTTATACAAAATATTAGTTCTGTCTTTCTCGCCCCATTTATTTCCTTGAACTTAGATACTGGAATACCCATTTTTCCTAAAGCTTTATTGCCCCCTGGTGGAATATCAACAGCTAGACACAAAGCTACATGGAAAGCCAACAACCAGCAATATAGACCTTGTGGAGGAAGGAAAACAACAGGTACAAGGACCTCACAATCAGTCAATCTACCTATTGCTTTTTATGTACATGTTCAAGGACTTTCTCTCTCTCCTTCATTCTTTGTATTCTTTGCATAAAACATCTGGAGTATTTCCTTTTTAGAAATGACGTTTTAATAGCAAAGTATACATAACCTTATTGTTTTGTAGGGCCAGATCCCCATTTAGTCAGTTTCCTAAATCTTGTCTTTTACTTCTTATAGAGGTTCCTATTACAAAATTTGGGGGGGGGGGGGAATCTGCTCCTGGTTTGTACGTGTTATTTCCTGTTTAATCATGTGGTATTTACTTTGAAAGTAATAGTTATACTACAGAAACTTTGTTTTTGTGGCTGCCACAAACTATGTTGAATTGTTTGAGATTCATTGAAAAACTATAGGAAAATGTGCTGCAGTATGTCCCACAAAAACAGGGAGACTCAAAGTGGCTTGCATTAAAAGCATTTAAATACAATTTAAAATCTACAAATATACAAACATTAAAACAGAACTAAACATCAATGGCATTTAAAAATTCACAGGTGAATTCCGTTATGTAACCAAACTTTGTTTCATGCACAAGATTATTAAATATATTGGGTATAACATATATAACATAAATGAAGTTTGTCTTAAATTCTATCTCCAAGATATCTTGTTATGTACATATATACAAATAGGTAAAGGTAAGGTAAAGGTTTTCCCATGACATTAAGTCCAGTCGTGTCCGACTGCGTGGGTTGATGCTCATCTCCATATCTAAGCCAAAGAGCCGGCATTGTCCATAGACACCTCCAAGGTCATGTGGCCAGCATGACTGTATGGAG
The DNA here is from genome assembly GCA_030556195.1 of Anolis apletophallus. Classification (NCBI taxonomy): domain Eukaryota; kingdom Metazoa; phylum Chordata; class Lepidosauria; order Squamata; family Anolidae; genus Anolis; species Anolis apletophallus. The sequence continues at coordinate 52,455,086 of JARBWK010000004.1, read as the reverse complement.
TGCCATTACCTTCCCACAGAAGTGGTACCTATTGAACTACTGACATTTGCATGTTTTTGAACTGCTAGGTTGGCAGAAGCTGGGGTTAACAGCAGGAGCTCACCCCCACTCCCTGGATTTGAACTTGTGACCTTTTGATCAGCAAGTTGAGCAGCTCAGTGGTTTAACCCACTGTGCCACTGGGGTTCCATATTGTATATACCAATACAGACTTTAAAAAATAAAATCTAACATGCAAACATGCATTTATGCATTTCATATAAGGAATACTGGACTTCTATTATGGGTGCGTGTTAAACAATTTAAAATGTTATAGATGGTATAATCACATTTAAAAAGAATATTGTGTAAGTATATAGTATATATATTGTGTGTATATGTGTGTGTATGTGTGTATACATACATACACACACACACACACACACACACTTTTAATTGTATAAGCCACCCTCACACTTAGGGCCCTTCCACACAGTCATATATACCAAAATATCAAGGCATATAATCCACAATATCTGCTTTGAAATGGGTTAATTAAGTCCACACTGCCATATAATCCAGTTCAAGACAGATATTGTGGGATTTTATACAGCTGTGTGGAAGGAACCGTAGTTCTGGGAAGAAACGTGGGATTTAAAATCAACTTGAATAAAGGATATAGAAATATGATTTTTTTAATGTAGATCTCATGTTCACTAACATCCAAATAGCACCCAATAAATTTACTTGAGAAGTGATCCAGACACCAATGTAACACCCTATGAGCAGCCCTTATGCCAAGATTGTCAACGCGAAAAATACAGACAGAAAAATTGAAATTATTCTGTCCTAATCGAGCTTGTTTTCCAGTCCTTACAATACCCTCAATTGTTTGTCTCTAAATAGCTTACTATTTTGTATAAGCTATAATGAAGTCTTTTCGAAGGCTTTCATGGCCAGAATCACTGCATTGCTGTAGGTTTTTCAGGCTATATGGCCATGTTCTAGAGGCATTCTCCCCTGACCTCATCTCTGAGGATGCTTGCCATAGATGCAGGCGAAATGTCAGGAGATAATGCCTCTAGAACATGGTCATTTGGCCCGAAAAATCTACAACAAGGCTATAATGAAGTCTCATTTTCCCCTCCTGATGTTTATGCATTAATAGGCAGAAGAGTTACAAAAAAGACCGAAGCTCACAAAAACTTTTAATGATCTGTTTGTTTATTGAGCAGACCGAACAGCACACATACATGTATGAGATTGACTCACAAATGGCTGCTGCAGTAAATTGTTTATTTAAACAATGCAGCATTCTGTGCAAAATTCTAGCTGGCTGACCTTGTTTTGACAGTCATTAGCTTGGGACTTGAAACGTAGGCTTCTGAAGTGGGAGGGGGAGCAAAAGAAAACTGGCAGCACCTTTAAAACTCACTGGTTTTTATTTTTAAATGAGCTTTCATGGATGGTAACCTACTTCTTGTTTAGAGTACAGGGGAGTAGTAAATGTTCAGGTATAAAGAATATTTATTATTTACACATTTTGAGAGTGGGATGAAGTGCACTATGATAAAGAAAGATGCAAATCATGATCCTTGCTCCAAGTTTTATGACAGCCACATTAGAGTTATTTTTCCATGTCAGGAGTGACTTGAAAAATTGCAAGTGGCTTCTGGTCTGAGAGAATTGGCTGTCTGCAAGGACGTGGCCCAGGGGATGCCCCGGATGTTTTACCATCCTTTGGGAGGCTTATCTTATGTCCCCGCATGGGAAGTTGGAGCTGACAGCAGGAGCTCACTCCGCTCCAAGGATTCGAACCCCTGACCTTTCGGCCTGCACAAGGGTTTAACCCATTGCGCCACCGGGGACTCCAGCTGCATAAGGTGATATGGGTCTTTCAGATCTTTACAATGGTCAGTTAGGTTGATATATGAAATCTACTTACCAAAAGTCAGTTTTGTTGTATTTGCAGTAGCAAGAACTTTTGTATTAATATATGCAGAGAGTCATATATTATCTTTCTTTGGTTTAGCAGTTTCTCTGTCTGGTCTCCAAGTCCTTCTTCCTTGTTGAAGAAAATATTTTTAACCATTTTAGAATTTATATATATATATATATATATATTCCAATATACTTTCCATTGCTGTTTCAAAGTGATTTCCCTGGGGAGGCCTACCATCTTTCCTTGTTAGATGATTGTAATTTTCACATTTTTTTAAAAATGGCCAAGTATTTTCGCATCCTGTTACTAGGCTATGGTTCTACAGTATGCAGTGGGTTAAAGTAGCTAGATCTAATTAATGGAGATAGTTGTCTGTTTTCATTTGTTTGATTAACACTCATACTCTTGGAGTACAAGAGAAGGCAAGCATAATTGGAGAATTTTAAATCAATAAACAAACCCCCAGTCCATAACTTCTCATTTTCTTTCCATCCGTTGCTTCAGTTTTAGGCAATGTAATAGCTCTCTCATTTAAGCACAAGCACTTCCACATTTCATAGTACATGTAGACTTGTGTATATTGCATTTGTAAAACACTTTAGGTGATAGGTAATGGCATAATGAAATTGCATTTCAGAATTTCCCTCCCCCCTCCCACTTCAAAAAACAAAGCAAAACACAACCTCAGCTCCTCCTGATTGGATTGCTAACTTGCATTACCTTCTGGAAGCAAGACCACATATTCTGTAATTTCCTGAACAGCAATAGGCAACACGATGCCCTTCATATCAAACATTTCCCTTCAAATTACTACTTCTAATCAACCACAGATGAAAGCATCTCTTTACCATGGGCTTCATGATCTTAATTAACTGTGTTTCAGTCTTAATTAACTGTGTTACAGTCTCCCTAGTAGCAATTCTTATAGCTCACACCCAGTGCTGTGTAAATATACTTTTTGTACTATAGCTCACATAATTCCCAATCCACTTGCTTTCACCCCATTTATAGGAAGGTGATTTATGCCTAAGAATCAGATTTAAACATGCAGAGATCCCAAACTACATTAAGTATAGTGTCTATACTACTGTATATGTCCCTGGAGTATAGTGTGTAGATCTGGGGAAGTCATGGTACCCCTCTATTCTGCCTTGGTCAGACCACACTTGGAATACTGTGTCCAATTCTGGGCACCACAATTTAAGGGAGATGTTGACAAGCTGGAACGTGTGCAGAGGAGGAAGACTAAAATGATCAAGGGTCTGGAGAACAAGCCCTATGAGGAGCAGCTTAAAGAGCTGCGCATGTTTAGCCTGCAAAAGAGGAGACTGAAAGGAAACATGTTGGTCATGATGGTGAGTGGAAGTGATAGGGAGGAGGGAGCAGGCTTGTTTTTTGCTGCCCTGGAGACTAGAATGCAGAACAATGGCTTCAAACTACAGGTAACGAGATTCCACCTGAATATCAGGAAGAACTTCCTAATTTATTTATTTACTGTATTTGTATACCGCCTTTCTCAGCCAGTCAGTGACTCATGGTGAGAGCTGTTCAGTAATGGAACTCTCTGCCCCAGAGCATGGTGGGGGCTCCTTCTTTTGAGGCTTTTAAACAGAGGCTGGATGGCCATCTGTCGGGGTGGGGTGTGCTTTGAATGCAATTCCTACTTCTTGACAGGGGGTTGGACTGGATGGCCCACGAGGTGTCTTTCAACTCTATGATTCTATGATTCTAAGTTTAAGTCCCCCTCAAATGTGTATGGATCTTACAGATGGTTGGCTTTATTTAGAAGTTTCTCATAATCTGAAGTCCTAAACCACAATTTACTTAACTTATGCAAAAATCCAGCACAGCTTCTCCCAAGTCGAAGCATGTCTATCATTCTTGGGATATGAAATAGGTCTTTTTTTTCAGTCCTGGCTAGATATGAAGCACAGCATACCCTGCTAGTTATTGATGCCACTTTCACATTTGTTCTGTCTGTGTCATCTTTAACATTATTATTATTATTATTTATACCTTGCTTTATCTCCCCCAAAGTGGACTCAAAGCAGCTTAACATAAAAGCATCATCATAACCATTTAAAATATACAAATATACAAACATTATAACAGGATTAAATATAGACAATATTTAAAATTCCCAGTTAAAAACCATTAAAACAAATTCAAAGTTAAAAAACCATAGCACTGCATGAATTGATCTTAAACACCTTCATTTTTAAGAGCCTATCTGAAAGGCTTTAGCCTGCCACCAGAAGGACAGCAGCAAGGGGGCCATTCTGGCTTCCCTGGGAAGAAGGAAATTCCAGAGTCAAGGGGCAGCCACCGAGAAGGAAGCCCCTCTCTCTTGTTCCCACCAACCAAGCTTGAGATAGAGGTGGGAATGAGAAAAGGGGCTGTCCTGAAGATCTCAGGCCCAGGAAGGTTCCTACAAGGGAATGTGGTCAGTCAAATACCCTGGATCTGAACCATCTAGGGCTCTAAAGATCACTTTGAATTGTGCCTTGAAGCAGACTGGCAGCCAATGGAGCTGCTGAAACATGGGGTTGTAGCCTGGCTGCAGCTGTTTAGACTGGCTGAAGTTTCCGAGCACTATTCAGAGGCAGCCCCACGGAGAGTGCATTACAGTAATCCAGATGGAATGCAACAAAGGCATGTACTACCTTGGCCAGAGCAGGCTTCTCAAGGAACGGCACAGTTGACACACAAGTTTTAATTTTGCAAAGGCCCTCCTAGCCACCACTGATACCTGGGCTTCCAGGTTCAGTATCAAATCCAGGAGGATGCCCAAACTGCAGACCTGTGTCTTCAGGGGGAATGTGACCCCATTCACCACAGGCTGGATCCCTATTCCCTGGTCTGACTTCCGACTGACCAAGAGTACCTCTGTCTTGTCTGGATTAAGTTTCAATTTGTTTGAAGTCATCCAGTTCATTACTAATGACAGGCACTGGTTTAGGGACAGGACAGCTTCTTTGGCATTAGGTGGAAAGGAGTACTAGAGTTGGGTGTCATCTGCATATAGGTGGCATCATACTCTGGATGACCTCTCCCAGTAGTTTCATGCATATGTTAAACAGCATGGGGGACAAAATAGAACCCTCAGGAACCCCACAGGTCAACAGCCAGAGGTTCAAACAGAAGTCCCCCAGCACCACCCTCTGAGTATGGCCCTCCAGGAAGGATGGAGCCACTGTAAGACAGTGCCTACCAGTCCCATCCCAGTGAGATGACCCAGAAGGATACCATGATCAATGGTATCAAAAGCCGCTGAGAGACCCAGGAGAACCAACGGGGACAAACTTCCCTTTCTTGCTCTCTACATAGGGCATCCACCAAGGTGACCAAAGTTGTCTCTGTTCCATAACCAGGACTGAAAACAGATTGAAATGGATCTAGAAATTTCAATTTTAGTAGAACTCTAGTTCTTCTGCTGTCAACTACTTGCTGTGCCAATAAGCTGAATGATATTGACTTCAGCAATGCAAGGAAAATATTCCCATTTCACTCATTCTCAAAATTCAAGCATTGGCATGATCATAAAAAATCAAGTCTATGTGAGGTCACTGAGAGATTTGCTACAGTGTTTTTTGGGAGAATTTGTCTGGAGTATATATAATGCAACCACCTAAATGCAAGATGTCAAACCTCACATGGAAGCATAAGCATTCATTTATTAGAGAAATAGTGACTGACCCAATTAGACAGTTTTTCCTAAATTAGCACAAAGTGCTGATTTAGATTAATCTTACTTGGCCAGTGCTAAATCTATGGGTCAACTCCCTATATTTCCCCTTTCCCAGTGAAATCCTTTTCTATTGGTTGGATTATCTTCAGCTCTTTTGCTTTACTTGCATTAGAGGATGAAGGCTAAATAATATTGGCCTGATCTTTTGCTAGGAAAAAGCTTTAGAATGATTTCTGTAAAGATACCTTAAGTATTGTGCTGCTTTAGGATGAGTTTCTCAGTCCTCCAAGGTAGGAGAGAGGAGTAGAGACACTTTTATATATCTTTATTCAAATGGGAGAGGTAATAACCATTATAACATTTAAATAATGCAATGTAAATAATGGAAATGTAAATACAAACTTGTCTTTAAAATATTTTCTTTCTTTCTTTCTGTATCCAAAAATCTCATATGATTATATGAGACTATATGATCCAAAGAGTTTTGCAATCTCAGCTTAGCATGAATTCTTAACTCCCTTGCTGTGTTTCAAGAACTCAGACTTAGCAAAAGCATATTAAAGCAAAATTGCTATTATCTAGTCTTGGCAATCTGATTGATCTTGGCATTAATTTATTACAAGAGTTCTTGGATTTTTCAGCTAATTACACGAGTCACTGTGCTTTCAATATAACCCCCCAAACTTTACAATTAAAGGCACAGATATGAAGTGGGCATTAATAGACAGATTTCATGCCTGCTCAGACATCAAATTATCACCCCCACTTCCCATTAATAACTTAACAGGGTTCACTGATCCAATTCTTGTGGACTTCAAATATTTTGTTCATTCTGTAGTTCATTAGTTGGGGTTAACATATACAGTACCTGTCATTCTTAAGTACTGTCTTCAAGGCAATTGTTTAACTTGTGTTGAAAGATTCCTGAACCAAGGGGTTTTTTTGGGGGGGGGTTTCATGTCAGGAGCGAATTGAGAAACTGCAAGTTGCTTCTGGTGTGATAAGATACTAAACCAAGATAATTCAAACTGTATGTAGGGTTTGGTTTAAGTATTTTCTCTGCTTTTGCTTGCCTTCCCTGCCTGGGGCCAGAATAGTGGAAAGCAGCAGCGAGCATTTCTTAGGCCTTGGCTGAGTATTCTTTCTTTCTTCAAGCCTTGGGAAATGATACCTTCCTTTACAATAACTCCCAAAATGGCCATTGACTCCCTTTCAAAATTTATCAAAGAATGATCTCAGTGCCCCAGGTTTTGGTTTACCTGCATAACTTAGGTACACAGATTTACATTTGGCTCTTTTTATTTCAGCTGCAATGTGCTCTTCACATATCTCAGGGCTGTCCAACTGGCAGCCCTGGGGCCGGATCCGGCCCCCCAGCCTGTTGGGCACGGCCCCAGCTATGCCCCCAGCCGCCATTTTTAATTTTTTTAAAAAAATCTAATTTTTTTTTTTAAAAAATGGCAACTTGAGGGGAGGGAGCGGGGCAGGGAGGAGGAAGTGAGCCAGCTCCTCCTCCCTGCACCGCCCCTCCGTCCTCTCTCCGCGCCGCCGGTGCATCGGCGCCGGTGAGAGGACAAGGGTGGTACAAGGAGGAGGAAGAGGGCTAGCTCCTCCTCCCTGCACCGCCCTCTTCTTCCCTCTTTCGCGGCGCCGATGCCTTGCAAGGGAGGGGGGTCCCCCGGCGGGGCCTCCGTCCCTTGCAAGGCATCCCGGCAGCAGCTGAAGCCAGCGCCGGCTTCAGCCGCTGCTGCGATCCCTTGCAAGGGAGGGGGGTCCCCCGGCGGGGCCTCCGTGCCTTGCAAGGGATCGCAGCAGCGGCTGAAGCCAGCGCCGGCTTCAGCGCTGCTGCGATCCTGCAGGGAGGGGTCCCCGGCGGGGCCTCCGTGCCTTGCAAGGGATCGCAGCAGCGGCTGAAGCCAGCGCCGGCTTCAGCCACTGCTGCGATCCAAGGAGGGGGGTCCCCGGCGGGGCCTCCGTCCTTGCAAGGCATCCCGGCAGCAGCTGAAGCCAGCGCCGGCTTCAGCCGCTGCTGCGATCCCTTGCAAGGGAGGGGTCCCCGGCGGGGCCTCCGTCCTTGCAAGGCATCCCGGCAGCAGCTGAAGCCAGCGCCAGCTTCAGCCGCTGCTGCGATCCTTGCAAGGGAGGGTCCCCGGCGGGGCCTCCGTCCCTTGCAAGGCATCCCGGCAGCAGCTGAAGCCAGCGCCCGGCTTCAGCCGCTGCTGCGATCCCTTGCAAGGGAGGGGGTCCCCGGCGGGGCCTCCGTCCTTGCAAGGCATCCCGGCAGCAGCTGAAGCCAGCGCCGGCTTCAGCCGCTGCTGCGATCCCTTGCAAGGGAGGGTCCCAGGCGGGGCCTCCGTCCTTGCAAGGCATCCCGGCAGCAGCTGAAGCCAGCGCCCGGCTTCAGCCGCTGCTGCGATCCCTTGCAGGGAGGGGTCCCCGGCGGGGCCTCCGTCCCTTGCAAGGGATCTGGCAGCAGCTGAAGCCGGCGAACCGCCAGCTTCATCTGCGGCTAGGATGCCTTGGAAGGGAGGGGGTGCGCGTGGCTCCTCCCTCTCTCCCAAAGCTTCCCGGCAGCCGGGGCGGGGCCCGGGGGTGGGGCCGGGGTGGGGCCGGGGGGCGGGGGTGGGGCCGGGCGGCCCCCCAGGTCATCAGTGACCTGGAATCCGGCCCTTGGCCGGTTAGAGGTTGGACAGCACTGACATATCTCATATACCTTGAAATCTTTGTTAAGTAAACCTCTATGTGCTGAACTGGGGGAGTGGGGCAGGAGGAATCTAGCTAGTCCCTTTTCTCTCCAGGTTAATATTTTATCCTTATGGTGAGAGAGTATGGAATGGGGACTGTACCACCATTGCACACTCCACTTCCAGGAAAGGTGAGACTAGTTTTGAGACTTAAAGTTGACAGGAAAAAACTTCACTTTGCATCCAAGTTAGATCTTCAGAATGATGTGGCTATCCCTCCATCATTGTATTGGCATCAGCCTACTTTTTTTAAAAAAAACCCTCATTAGAATAGGGCAATTAAAATTCCACTGGAAGCTGATAGCTTCCATTTCAGTGAGGTGGTTAATCCAAACCAGGTTATTTTAAAAAGCGCTATCCAAGGTACTGAACCCTTGGGGCCAAATACTTTCTGCATTGGGTAGCTCCTTAAGAGCTGGAATAAAACCTGGAATGGGTTCACTACCCTTGGAGATGGGAACCAACCACTATGTGTGAAGCAAAAGAAAGGACAGCAGTAAGGAGAGATCTCCAAGGATATCACAGCATCATTTTGTAATGAATGTTGCCATTTTTATTTTCTGTAACTTTGTCTTTTGATCATGAGGAGGACAACTTGTGCATTTTTTGCACCCATGGTTTCACTGACCTATGTCCAAAAAAATATGTCCCCACTCTAGCTATTATCTTGGTCCTATAGCAATTCTATGATGTTCCATCATTATCATAGAGTCACCCTGGAGTGTCTAGAAAATTCCTAGAGGGCAACTATTTGATAACTTCTAGCAAAAGTCATTCATTTCACTAGGAGTCACTATTAATCTTCTGATCTGTTTTCATGGTAAGTTCAGGAATGTATCCCATGCAGATACAGGGTCTATAATTAGCAAAAATAAGCAAAGAAGAACAGCGTGGTAGCAAATTTATACTAGCCACGCAAGACTAAAACATGTCAGAAGGTATGGTATATGTGTTTTATAAGGTATTGTGAGAAATCTGATATCATAGTCAAATAAAGGTTGATCTATGAACTGGAAACGAAAGACCTCCATTTAAATCTCGCCAAGTACTGACTAAGCAGCTTTGGGCAACTCTACTCTCTTTCAGCCTGAATGTGGGGATAGGGATTTGGGCAATGGCTGTATCTTGCTGGCAGATAGCATGCTTTGCATGATGACATGCTTTGCCCCAGCACTTCAAATTGGAGCTAGAGAAACTGTGGAAAGTCACTGACTATCAATGTAAAGAGTACTGACCTAGATGGGTTGATGCTCTGCCTTGCTATACGACTGCTTCCTATGGTTCTAATATTACTGGTTTGCTCTGCAGATTTTTGAAAAAGATTATGTTGTATATAAAATGTATTAAAACTGTGATGTCTCCAAATGTATGAAGCATAACCAGTCCTCCACTGTACCTCTGCTTGTTCCATGACATCCATATGTCCTTCTGGAGGAAGTCAGCAGTGCTATTAGCCAACAAATAAATAACAAAGCCAGTGGACCTGAGGGGATCCCTGCTGAAGTTGTTAAAGAGAGTGGACCTGAGCTGACAGAACAACTCCACCAGCTCATTGAAAAAGTGTGGGTGACTGAGAAAATCCCAGCAGACTCCAAAGATGCCGCCATTTTCACCCTTTTCCAAAAAGGGGGACAGACTGTGGAAACTATTGAGTAGGCATGGTTTAGAACCCAAAAATAGGGAATCGAAAATCTAATGGGGATTTTTTAAATTAGTAATAGGAAGACTTACAAAAAATTCCAAAAATTTCTAAAATGTAACTTAATTACTAACGAAATTTGTTAGTAGTTCGTATGCCAGCGCATGCTGCATTCCAGATGGTTTTGGCCTACAACTCCCAGAAATCTAACAGCTGGTAAATTGGCTGGGATTTCTGGGAGTTGTAGGCCAAAACTTGAATAAATCACACTGAATTCTAGATGGGACTCTCCAAATAGGAAGGAGGGAGCAAAGGGAGGGAGGGAGGGTATTCTATTCTTGGAAGCAGCAAAGAAGAGGAGGAGGAGCCCCCCTGGCTCCTCGCTGCCCTCTCTCACCCGATCCCGAGGGAGCGAGGGCCCAAGTTTTTGCCCAGGCTGGTCATATACCTACATTCCATGCACATGCAATAATACAGCAGTAATAACAATGGGTATAAGAAGAGGTAAAATTCAAACGAGAAGTATTCTGACTGGTCCCTGCCTCATGCGGTGCAAGCGGGCTCTTCTCTGTGAGCCCGGGAAAAGCCAGCGTTTTCTGCTTGGGTGCACACACATACATATTCTTTGGGGGGATTTGCTGCAGAATCTTCTCTGTGAGCCTGGGATTCTGCAGCAAATCAACCCCCCCCCAAGAATATGTATGTGTGTGCTCCCAAGCAGCAACGCTGGCTTTTCCGGGCTAATTTCCCGGGCTAATAAGAGAAGAGCCCGTTTGCACCGCATGAGGAGAGACCAGTCAGAATACTTCGGTTTGAATTTTACCTCTTGTTATTGTTATTACTGCTGTATTATTGCATGTGCATGGAATGTAGGTATGACCAGTTGGATTACTTATAATATTAGGCACTTACAGTAGCATTCATTCTATTATACATTAGGTTGGTTTCTCACCCCAATACTCTTTGATGCTTTAGATCCTGGCAGGGCAGGAGAGGCAGGAAGCCTGGAAAAATGTAAACAGAGAGGTTTACTCAAGTAAATCCACAAGGAGGACCCTTCATCCAAAGTGCCCTCCTTTGCAGATTTACTTCTGAGTAATCCTCTCTGTTTACATTTTTTCCAGGCTTCCAGCCGAAAGAAGGAGCGAGTTTAGGGCTTGCCTTGCCATAATACTTATTGGCAAGGGAGGCGGGAGGGTGGTGAGAGAGAAGGAGGGTGCCCCCTTACGACCTAATAACGACACTTAAGAAAATCCTGGCCCCCGAAGTTCGTAAAAGAAAGTCCACTTCCTGGTTGGCGTTCCAGGTGCGGAAATACTCGAAAGTAGCATTTCTTACGAATTTCTTACGAAACGAATCATTTTCATAACTTTTTTCTCATGCCTACTATTGAGATATCTCCTTTCTAACCTTTGCTGGGAAAATCATCGCAAGAATCCTTACAAACTGCCTTCTACCTATCTCAGAAGACACCCTCCCAGAATCCCAGAATGGTTTCCACCCCTCCTGAAGAAAATGGACATGATCTTCACTTCACGACAGCTCCAAGAAAAATGCAGGGAACAAAATCAACCTCTGTACATGGCGTTCATTGACCTTGCAAAGGCTTTTGGCACAGTGAATTGCGTGCTCTCTGGACCATACTCTAAAAAATTCGGGTGCCCTGACAAATTTGTGAACATCTTGTAGCTCCTCCAGGATGACATGATGGCAACAGTCTTGGACAGCAGTGGCTCCCAAAGTGACCCATTTAAGGTGGAATCAGGTGTGAAACAGGGATGGGTTATTACCCCAACCTTATTTTCTACCTTCATCACTACTTCATCTTGTTTATGGGAAGCTTCCCACCGGAGTGGAAATCAGCTATTGGACAAATGGAAAGCTATTTAACCTCAGCAGACTGAAAGCCAAAACCAAGGTCACAACAACAAATGTTATAGAACTCCAATCTATATATATATATATATATATATATATATATATATATATATATATTTGTTAAGTCTGTTTGATGTCGTATATAGACAATGAAACTATGGTTCCCAGAACCACCAAACTTGACAACCGACTGGACCATTACACTAGGTACATACAACGGCAAAAACACCGGACCTACATACCTCCCAACACCCCAAAAAACGATCCCCAAAAACCGACCAACGGAACTCCTACCCCAGCCTCTTCGCTGCCAGCGCGAACTTTTAGAACGTTTAGGGCCGAGGGAGGGAGGGGGCCGGGCCGGGAGGAGGAGCAGCCTCCCTTGCTCCTCCTTAGCCCCTCCTCCTCAGCGGCTCCTCCTCTTTCCCCCCACCGCTGCCGCCCACCGCTTGGACAAAGACGAAGGAGCGTCCACCGCTCCTTCCCGCCGCCACAGCTGCCTCGGCTCCTTCAAGCAGGGGACAAAAGACAGAAGGCCAGCACACCAAACCAAACATTGACACATCCTTTCCCCAAAAGCAATCACCGCTCTCCTCCCTCCTCCTCAGCCACACCAAAACAAACATTTCACATTCCTCCCACACATCCTTTCCCCAAAACACTCACCCATCTCCTACTTCAAGCAGTCTACACGCAAAATACCCGCCCCATACACGCACGCCACCCGCACACCAAAACAAACATTCACATATTCCTCCCACACATCCTTTCCCCCAAAACAATCACCCCTCTCCTCCTTCAAGCAGTCTACACGCAAAACACCCGCCCCATACAGGCACACCACCCGCACACCAAAACAAACATTCACACATTCCTCCCACACATCCTTTCCCCCAAAACAATCACCCCTCTCTTCCTTCAAGCAGTCTACACGCAAAACACCCGCCCCATACACGCACGCCACCCGCACACCAAAACAAACATTCATCACAAACTTTCCTTACCTTCCACAGCAAAAATCCCTCCAACACTGACCCGACGCAATCTTTCCTCAAACCATTCAGTAATACATCTCCCAGTATCCACTGCGGCAGTACACGGCCCCTCCCTCCCACCGACACTCCCCAAAAACACAGCCACCTTACAGGCCTCTGCCTCCTTGGGGCCTGACCAAGGAGGAAGGAGGAAGCGCCACCGCCGCCTGGAGCTTTGCCATCGCAACGCCCAGGAGGAAGAGGAGCCAAAAGCAGCGCCCTTGGCAACACGAGCAGGGGAAACTGGTAACCACCCTCCTCCCTCCCTCCCTCCTTCTCAGGCCCTCCTCTTCCTACTCATACACACACATTCACACAAACAAAACCACAAACATACACACACACATACACATACACACATGCACACATAAACATACAGACATGCTCACATACACACATAAACATACATACAGTACATGCACACATACACATATATACATAAAGACATACACACATATACATACAGACATGCACACATACACATGAATATTCACATATACATAACAACACACACATACACAATGTACATATATACACACAAACATAAACACACACCTACAAACACACACAAATACATAAAGACATGCACACATACACACATAAACACATGCACATATACATAACAACACACACATAAACAATATACACATATACACACAAAAATAAGCATACACACACACACACCATGTGGGCAGAAGGGGTTAGCCACAGACTACGGCACAGCAACGCGTGCAGGGGACAGCTAGTAGACTTATAATAATGTAGTCTGTGCACATTCAGAAGACCTACAAGCCACTCCAAATACTTTTGCAGAAGCATTCAAGAAGCACAGCCTCTCATTGAACATCGAGAAAACCAAAGTGTTCTTCCAGCAGGCACCAGCTAATCCCTCTGCAATGCCAGAAATACAGCTTAATGGTGTAACATTAGAAAATGTTGACACTGGGAAGCCCTTATCCTTGAATGCTCTAACTGGAAGTCAGCTGTGACCAGCAGTGTTGCAGAATTCAAAGTGGCATGAATGGAGGGTGAAAGGGAGAAATGTGCCGAGAGGAAGGTGTGTCAAGCCAATCCTGACTGGGACCGCCTTCCATCTGGAAACCAATGTCCTCACTGCGGAAGAACATGCAGATCAAGAATAAGTCTCCGCAGCCATCTACATATCCACTGCCAAAACACTACACTTGGAGGGCCATCATTCTCGGACTACGAGGGATCGCCTAAGTAAGTAAGTAAGTAAGTTAATATCCTTCTCTACTTTGCAATCAGAATCCCAATCTAGAACATTATTTTGCAAAACACAGTCTTAGAATATGATTTTTAAAAAATGCAATACAACTGTTTGGTTTGCTCCTGACACAATAAATAAATAAATCCAGAAGCAGCAGTTCCTGTTAAGACCATTAATTTCCAAGATTAAGATTTTGTTTGATATTCACCTAGAATGCTAAAATTATTCATTGCCGAAAGCTTTTCAGGTAGAAGTTCTAAGGGTTTTTTAAAAGGTACATTTTTAAACATTCTACTTTAGAAACGTATAAGGGAAATACCATAATTTATATAAGTTGTAAGTATGGCATCTGGATCTCCACATCTAAAAAAGACTTTGCAGTTGTGATTGACAAGGCTTTTAAAGTCGTTACACTGCAGTGTCTTCTTTCTTTTATCCATTAACCAAAATGCTCTGTGCTCTCTTGACAAAGCAAAAAAGCTTTATCCAGTCAAGAAAGACAGGCTGCCATCTGGAAAGCTAATGATTTTGATCTTTCATTCAATATTGGCACAAATCCAGAACTCCAGTTGGCATGTCCACTAGCGAACATGGTTATCATTTCCATCACATCCTGCCCTTTAAGACTGCAATGCTCTGAAGGATGAAGCAGCTCGGTTTCCAGTGCCTTTTCTTCAGGGTCAATATGTGATTATCTGGGTTCTGTTATCAAGGCAGGGCTGTCAGGTTACCTTGGCTCTGACCTGAGTCTGTTCTCCAGCACAACCTCTTTCCCTTCCAGGTAATACATGGCCATCGATAATCATCCAAAGCCCATTCAATCAATCCAGATCTTATCAGCCAAAATCAGCAGGGGTCAAGTTAGGATGGGCCGATTCAAGCATCTTGTCAACATCATCAGGTCACAATAACTGAAACTGGTATTAGGAAATGTGTTCACATGGAGTGAAGGAAATTTACACAAACTCTGTTACTATTTCTAAGGCTCCCATCTGTTATAAGCGCAACCTGTTTTAAAACAAACCCTAAAACTGATAACACTTTATTTTCGCTATACCTGTGCATTATGAACAACACTATTGACACTGCTAATAGGGAACCCTTTCACAATACACATTTGCTGTGCCATTGTTCTACTTTGACTGCCATGGTCACATCTTAAGGATTCTATGATTCTATAATCCTACTATTTGTAGTTTAGGGAAGAATCTTTAGCATTTTCAGCTTGAGAGCTCTAGTGCCTCATCAAACTATAAAGCAAAATTTTATAAGGTGCAGCCATGGACACTGAAAAGGAATTTTAGCCCTTGGTATCCATACGGGTTTTGTTCCAAAACTCATGGATGCCCGAATTCCATTATATGCAATCATGTTGTAAAATTGTTATAGAATGTGCAAAAATCAGAGTTTGCTTTTTGGGGTTTTAAAAATATTTCCAAGTTGGTTGAATCCATGACTGAAGAATCCATTAATATGGCTGGTCAAGTGTACATTTTTTTTTAATGTGAGAAAACTCTGCAAATATCTGCAAGTATATAAATCACCATTGAAGAATACCAACCACTGTAACCACTTCTGCTTACAAGTTCTATGTTTGTCCCATACAAACATGTGCTATGTTTGTCCCCCATCATCAATATTTGCTGTGCATTAACTTTATACATCCCTGTTTAAATAATATACACAAACTGCCCCTCAAAACAATTTGATTATTTTGAAAACTGGTTCTGTTGCTTTCCCATGTAGCATCATTGTTATATGAAGAAACAAGAGTCTTATATAACTTTGTGACTCACTCTTACTATCTTAATATTCCTGAGTACTCAGAATTTTTTCCATAGCCTATTTGTTTTGAAATAATGTTATCTAAACGATGTGCCTAGGAGAGTGAAAAGAAACCATGCATCTTTCTTTTCTATACACAGAGGTTAAAGTGACCTGAAATGGTAGCAAACCAGATATCAAAAAGAATTAAATGAAGGGAGCAAAGAAAAATGAACTCTTTCTAGAAATCATGCTTGGATTTACACAGGGCATGCTGTGCATAAATAGGTGGGAACCAGAGTCTCAAAAGAAGCACGTCAATATTTGCAATGCAAATCAGGCAGACTTAATTAACACTTTTGCTTTTCTTCTTAAAATTTCAGCGTGCCTTCTTTAGAATTTGAATGAACCAGTGATGTGCCACTCAGGAAAGTACTTTCCATTTCTTAATTTGCAATCAACTTGGTATAATAAACCGAAGTTTTTGCAAACATTTTGCAACAAGTCTGGGAAGAGAGCAGAGAATGCACAGAATCTGACTTCTTCAGGGGCCCCATCTTCATGCTTTTTTTTAATTTAGGAGGACAGCAGTATTAGAAGGAAATGAAGGGACATCTGAAACTCTTCTGAGGAACTCAAGGTGAATGAAAATGAATGAGACTTTATTTCTAGCCCATCCTATTTCCCCAGTGGGGACACAGGGCAGCTTACAACATATAGAGAGGCAAACATTCAATGCTGTATAAAAATACAAAATAACATAAACCAAAAGATAAAACCCAATTTACATTTACACAAGCAACAAAGACAATCAGACTATTGAACACAGACCAGCCTATTCACATTATAACCATTCCATATTTAACAGATTTTAAAAAAAAAGTGAAATTAAAAGCATTTAAAGGCCAAATCCATATTCACTGTATTGACCAACGCACAGCAATTTCTCATTGCAAATGTTGTTTTTAACAGGTTGTCTATTCCTTTTTTTTCTTTTTGGAAGCTGGTATTTTCTGACTTTGCTGTGACATCAAGCACTATATTTGCAGTGGTTTTCAAGGATTGGAGTGGGGGCTCAGCAATTCTGTTTTAAGTCTCCTATAGGTAATCTATAGGAGTCTTAAAAACCCAGAGGTGCAGTGGGTTAAACTGCTGAGCTGCTGAACTTGCTGACTAAATGGTTGGTGGTTCGAATCTGGGGAGCGGGGTGAGTTTCTGCTGTTAGCCCCAGCTTCTGTCAACCTAGCAGTTCAAAAACATGCAGGAAGGTAATGGGGCTCCATGCAGTCATGCCGGCCATATGACCTTGGAGGTGTCTATGGACAATGCCGGCTCTTTTGCTTAGAAATGGAGATGAGCACCACCCCCCAGAGTAGGACATGACTAGACTTAATGTCAAGGGGAAACCTTTACCTTTACTAGGTAATCCAGGGAAGTCAATATGGTGTTGTGGTTGGACTAGGATGCTGGAGACCAGTTTTGGACTAGGATGCTGGAGATGGTTGGACTAGAATGCTAGGATTCAAATCCTGCTTAGCCATGGAAACAGTGGAAAATCACAATCTCTGAGGACAGCAAAAGCAAACTTCCTCTGAACATATCTTGCCAAGAAAGGTTCTAGTGACCATGGTAGTGTAGATGGGGTCCAAAATCAGAAATGACTTAAAAGTATACAACAACATAGTTCATCTAACCAAAATATCTAAGGCAGATATTTTTATGCTGTACACAGTTGATTTTTTTTTGTTCAAGTATACTTTTGTCATGTAAGCTCCCTTGTTGCTGTTGAAGTTTTTAATTGGTTGAGTCATGTCTATTGCTTTTATTGCTGTGATGGTAAGAGCTTTTTAAAATATTTGTTTATTATTTAAGATTTTATTTTTAAAATCTATTTTATTATTGATAGCCATTTTGTGCATTATATTTTGATGGAAATTCCTGCATTGAAATCATTCAATCAAAATATATTTAAGCAATTTTGCAAGAACAACTTCATCAAAGACACTCACCTCTGAAATCCCTACTAGACCATATGCCTGCCATGGTCACTGAAGCCTCAAAGAAGAAAAGAAATGCAGTTTTCATAACATTCCTATAGTAACCTAGAAGTTTTTTGCACATCAGCAAATGATCAGACAATCGAACTCAAAAGAGCCACAGAACCCCTTCTCCAAGCTTTTGTATACCACTTGAAGATGCCTAAATAGTATCCTGCATGAAAAATATTATATACATTCATATTATTTTAATAAATGTTGATATAGTATGTGTTCTTTGCTATTTATGTTGCATCCTTGTACATATTGATCCCGTTCCTTCACCATGGTTACCATAATGATTTTGAATGAGCTGTTGAACCCAGTTGCCATCACACTGCTGGTTAAGTTGGTTATTGATTTACTCTAAGCCTAGCTCTTCTGCTCACTGTATAAAAGACCTCTGAACATTTTAAAAGTATTTTGCAACATCATAATATAATTTAGACAGAAAAGTGCTTGTCAGAGCTTTATTGATGCTGAGAACTGTGACCTTCAAAGGCCTTTTCAAAGGCTAATTTCTTTGCCTAGAAATTACATGTAATTTAAGATAGGGGAAAGTCTTATTATGGAACCTAGAACTTTGATCATGCTGATAAAAAAGAAGATCACTGGCTGGGAGAATAACTGGTGCACTCGAGGACAATGCATAATAAGAACTC
>JARBWK010000004.1:52390873-52436389 GCA_030556195.1 Anolis apletophallus | reverse complement strand
CCTCAAATCACTACGGCCCATAGTCCTGCTTATGTATGCCGTCAATAACGACTGTATTTACTCTTACATATTACCTCCTGTTATCCGCCTTTCAGTAATAAAGGTCAGTAGCAAGCTGCACCTCTAGTCGGGATCTTCCTTGCTCCCTTTATATTATTTCATTTTATTTTCCAAACTCTTATTGACTTTGATATCACTTCAATGCTTCCCTATTAAGGACTGTTATTAATATTTAAATATTGTCCCCTCCTCATTTAACTTTCTCTTCTTATTTATGTATTCATTTCTTATTTGTTATATTTATGTATACACATATACATATGTAACTATTAAGTTGTTTCAATTTTTATATAATTTATATATAGTCATTTCATCCTCTTTTAAATTATTATTATTATTTAAATATATACTGTATAAATCTTTATTTTTATTTCATTTATTTATTATTCTTATAATTTATTTAATATATATAATATTATTGTTATTATAACTTTTTATATATATACCCAGGATATATATATATATATATTTTATTATTTTTTTTTATTTTTATTTTTATTTTTTATTATTATTTATTTATTTTTTTTTTTTTATTTATTTTTTATTTTATTTATTTTATTTTTTTTTTGTTTATTTATTTCATTAATTTATTTAATTATTTCGGCCAGCACAAAATGGCTGCCGAATTCAAGATGGCGTCCCCCAGTAAGGGCCGCCATGCAGCCAAAATGGCGGTTCCATCGGGCCGCCATGTGCTTAAAATGGCGCCCCCAGTGCCAGTTTTGCCGAAACATGGCGGCGCTCGCCATGCTGCCGTACGGCAAACATGGCGCCTCACAGGGGCCGCCATGTCAAAATGGCGGCCGCGCCGATGGGCAAGCGCAGGCGCGCCCGAAGAAGGCCGCCCCAGTCCCTGAGGCATAAGCGCCACGGAAAGCGCCAAAGGAGGAACGCGCCGGCCTACAAAGGCGCATTTGTGCCCGAAAAGGCCGCGCTGCGCCACCCACCTGAGCGGCCCGACGGGCTTCTGCTGGCCCAGTTAAGCTGCACCAGCGAGGCCAACAAGGAGCGGAGCCAGCCTGAGCCGGACCTCGCGGGAGTGCTCCCGCCAAAGCGGAGCCAGCTGAGCCCCGGAGGCCTCCCACCATCCTGGCATGGGCCCGCCACCTAGGAGGGGGCCCGGGCATCACTCCCCGCCGCACCCACGCGCGAAGGGCCAGGGCGCCAGGAATGCCCCCAAAAGTTTATTTCCCTCATAAATGGCTGGGGCAGGCGCGAACGTCGCCCTGCAAGGGAAGAGACAGGCCCGCTCACCCAGCCCAATTCAATTTTAAAGGAGGGCAACCAAAAGCAGCCCTCAGGGTCTCCATTAAGGCCGGGCAGTAGGCGGACAGGACCACCCAGGCCTGGCCTACCCTCCCTAAAATCCCCAGCCGATAAAATGCAAGGGCACAAACGTGGTGCCTCTTGCCCTAAAGGCAGCTGCAGTCCCAAGGGGCGAGGAATTTTTTCCATAGCCTATTTGTTTTGAAATAATGTTATCTAAACGATGTGCCTAGGAGAGTGAAAAGAAACCATGCATCTTTCTTTTCTATACACAGAGGTTAAAGTGACCTGAAATGGTAGCAAACCAGATATCAAAAAGAATTAAATGAAGGGAACAAAGAAAAATGAACTCTTTCTAGAAATCATGCTTGGATTTACACAGGGCATGCTGTGCATAAATAGGTGGGAACCAGAGTCTCAAAAGAAGCACGTCAATATTTGCAATGCAAATCAGGCAGACTTAATTAACACTTTTGCTTTTCTTCTTAAAATTTCAGCGTGCCTTCTTTAGAATTTGAATGAACCAGTGATGTGCCACTCAGGAAAGTACTTTCCATTTCTTAATTTGCAATCAACTTGGTATAATAAACCGAAGTTTTTGCAAACATGGGCCCTGCAACAAGTCTGGGAAGAGAGCAGAGAATGCACAGAATCTGACTTCTTCAGGGGCCCCATCTTCATGCTTTTTTTAATTTAGGAGGTCAGCAGTATTAGAAGGAAATGAAGGGACATCTGAAACTCTTCTGAGGAACTCAAGGTGAATGAAAATGAATGAGACTTTATTTCTAGCCCATCCTATTTCCCCAGTGGGGACACAGGGCAGCTTACAACATATAGAGAGGCAAACATTCAATGCTGTATAAAAATACAAAATAACATAAACCAAAAGATAAAACCCAATTTACATTTACACAAGCAACAAAGACAATCAGACTATTGAACACAGACCAGCCTATTCACATTATAACCATTTCATATTTAACAGATTTTAAAAAAAAAAAAAAAGTGAAATTAAAAGCATTTAAAGGCCAAATCCATATTCACTGTATTGACCAACGCACAGCAATTTCTCATTGCAAATGTTATTTTTAACAGGTTGTCTATTCCTTTTTTCTTTTTGGAAGCTGGTATTTTCTGACTTTGCTGTGACATCAAGCACTATATTGCAGTGGTTTTCAAGGATTGGAGTGGGGGCTCAGCAATTCTGTTTTAAGTCTCCAATAGGTAATCTATAGGAGTCTTAAAAACCCAGAGGTGCAGTGGGTTAAACTGCTGAGCTGCTGAACTTGCTGACTAAATGGTTGGTGGTTCGAATCTGGGGAGCGGGGTGAGTTCCTGCTGTTAGCCCCAGCTTCTGTCAACCTAGCAGTTCAAAAACATGCAGGAAGGTAATGGGGCTCCATGCAGTCATGCCGGCCATATGATCTTGGAGGTGTCTATGGACAATGCCGGCTCTTTTGCTTAGAAATGGAGATGAGCACCACCCCCCAGAGTAGGACATGACTAGACTTAATGTCAAGGGGAAACCTTTACCTTTACTAGGTAATCCAGGGAAGTCAATATGGTGTTGTGGTTGGACTAGGATGCTGGAGACCAGTTTTGGACTAGGATGCTGGAGATGGTTGGACTAGAATGCTAGGATTCAAATCCTGCTTAGCCATGGAAACAGTGGAAAATCACAATCTCTGAGGACAGCAAAAGCAAACTTCCTCTAAACATATCTTGCCAAGAAAGGTTCTAGTGACCATGGTAGTGTAGATGGGGTCCAAAATCAGAAATGACTTAAAAGTAGACAACAACATAGTTAATCTAACCAAAATATCTAAGGCAGATATTTTTATGCTGTACACAGTTGATTTTTTTTGTTCAAGTATACTTTTGTCATGTAAGCTCCCTTGTTGCTGTTGAAGTTTTTAATTGGTTGAGTCACGTCTATTGCTTTTATTGCTGTGATGGTAAGAGCTTTTTAAATATTTGTTTATTATTTAAGATTTTATTTTTAAAATCTATTTTATTATTGATAGCCATTTTGTGCATTATATTTTGTGTAGCACAGCAGTTCTCGTTTGTGCCTGGAGGGCAGGGAATAGGTCCTGGGGTTCCATTAGCATTAGGGCCGGCAGCAGCAGATGCGGATTCAGAGGATGAACTAGATGACTGGGGTGAAGCACAGGGCCCTTCGGATGGGCCTCGTTCGCCTGCAGAGAGCTTGGCATGGGATGAGATGATGTTTGGACCTGGCATAGATTCCGATCACCAGGTGGAGATGGGAAGCAGCGAAGGGAGTTATGAACACCGAGGGGAGGAATTCCCAAGAGCTTGAAAGTGAAAACATGGACGAAGCCGAGTGGGAAAGTGCTAGGGAGGAAAGTTCTCAGGAAGATAGCGACACAGCTGCTGAGAGGCAAGGTCGAACTTTCGATAGGAGACGGGACATTGAGTCTACTAGGAGGGCTTGGTCTAGGGTCCTAGACCGACCGAGGTCCGTGAGCAGAGATTGAGACTAAGAAGCCTAGAGCGTCGGGGCCTCGGCCGAAGGATTAAGTATAGGATCCGTGGGAACGCATCCTCAGTTCTCCGGCCACGTCGCTACTGAATAGGCGTGAGATGGAGTTGGGATCACGAGCTGGCTAGCTAGTGGTCATCTAGCCTTGCCTTTGTTCCTGTCCCAAAGCTTTGGGAAGCCCTGTCTTGTTCCTGGCCACAGCCTTGTGGCGCCTTGCTACGCTTTTGGCCTATTGCTACGTTCTTTTGGACTTTGATACTTCTACCTTTTGGATTGCTTTTTTCATCATTATTGGACATTATCTTTGAACTGTATTTACTCAATAAAGTAGTTAGCCTTCAGTACGTCTCTGTGTGTGTGATTAAGGGGCCGGTAAGTCCGTGATCGTGACATTTTGATGGAAATTCCTGCATTGAAATCATTCAATCAAAATATATTTAAGCAATTTTGCAAGAACAACTTCATCAAAGACACTCACCTCTGAAATCCCTACTAGACCATATGCCTGCCATGGTCACTGAAGCCTCAAAGAAGAAAAGAAATGCAGTTTTCATAACATTCCTATAGTAACCTAGAAGTTTTTTGCACATCAGCAAATGATCAGACAATCGAACTCAAAAGAGCCACAGAACCCCTTCTCCAAGCTTTTGTATACCACTTGAAGATGCCTAAATAGTATCCTGCATGAAAAATATTATATACATTCATATTATTTTAATAAATGTTGATATAGTATGTGTTCTTTGCTATTTATGTTGCATCCTTGTACATATTGATCCCGTTCCTTCACCATGGTTACCATAATGATTTTGAATGAGCTGTTGAACCCAGTTGCCATCACACTGCTGGTTAAGTTGGTTATTGATTTACTCTAAGCCTAGCTCTTCTGCTCACTGTATAAAAGACCTCTGAACATTTTAAAAGTATTTTGCAACATCATAATATAATTTAGACAGAAAAGTGCTTGTCAGAGCTTTATTGATGCTGAGAACTGTGACCTTCAAAGGCCTTTTCAAAGGCTAATTTCTTTGCCTAGAAATTACATGTAATTTAAGATAGGGGGGAAAGTCTTATTATGGAACCTAGAACTTTGATCATGCTGATAAAAAGAGAAGATCACTGGCTGGGAGAATAACTGGTGCACTCGAGGACAATGCATAATAAGAACTCAGGAAATAATAAAATATTTTCTTATAATATTGTCCATTTAGATTTACTATGTATGAAAAAAATCTCAACTTGATACGGCATGGCAAAAACAAGAAAGCAGAAGTATTGCTGAAGTTCAAATAAAGTATTGTCTTTATTTCAGAACTCGATTTATCTAACATAAATTGTTTATGTTTCAGTAGTGAAAAGTTTTTGAGGATTGGAATAGCTCTCCATTTAATACCCTGAAGCTTTCAGGCAAAGAGTACCCATTCCATTTGAGTCAAGCTACAGATAGTGACACACCCATAATTGGAAAACTGCTAATTAAATGTGACCAGATATGTGCTAGTTAGTTATCCATTCAACAGTGACACTTAACATTTTGATATATGGATTAACAGAACTCACCATCAATGCTTAGTAATAACTAGTAAAACTCAACTAGCTATGTGCTAATTCATGTTTCCTTCCCCCAAAAGTTTTTTTATATATTTGCTCATTAGCAGTACTCACTGTTTGTATGGTACAATGAAAAAGGTTTTGTCTTATTATTAACTGCAGGGTGACTTTAAAGTGAAGGAGAAAAGTGTTTACAGAGCACTGAGGTTATTAGAAGATAGAAATGAAAAGAATTGAAACTGGGACCTCTGGCCCTTGCATGTTAAATAAATGTTCTGGTTTTCATCTTCTCAGGTTATATGTCCTCAAATCAACCCCATGAATTTGATAGGGATTTCTTTGACAAGGAATATTCAAGAGGTGGTTTGTCAGTTTATTTATTAACTTCATTTATACCCACGCAACCATCTCCCCAAAGGGACTCAGTGCGGCTTACATGAGGCCATGCCCAATAACACATAATAACAACACAACAGCAATTATAAAACAATACCATCAATAAAACATAAGCAATAACAGACAATTTAAAACCATTTTGGGGAGGGGGACAAATGTGAATATTAAAATTTTAAAATAAATAAACACGGGTTGCAGACAGAGGTAGATTGTATATAATAGGAAGGTTTCAAGGACAATGTGGGGCAGACACCCAACCGGTAATTAAAGTGCTTCTAAGGATATTTGCAGAGTTTGAACACAGCAAGGCGTTATTTACTTTATTCAGGGAAGGCACATTGGAACAGCCACATCTTCAGGCTCCTCCTAATAACTGCCAAAGTGGGGGCTTGTCTAATATCCTTGGGGAGCACATTCCAGTTCCATCCTCAGAAATATTGCCTACAACACCTGATGGTCTCCCATCCAAGTACTAATCATATCTGACCATGGTTAGATTCCAAGGTCAGGCAAGATCTGGTACCTTTAGGATATTTAGCTTCCACACTAAAGATAAGTGAATGGAAAGGTGGAGAATGTGGTTAACAAACATCAAAAACAGTTCAACCTATGCCCTACTTTGCCTCAGCGAGCTCCAGGTTTCAGCTGCTTGTCTCGTGTAGTCCAAATCATGTGAGTAAGCTGTAACTGCAATATGATCCTGTAGGCATTGCACAACTGGACACAAGTAAATTAATAGGAATTAATATATTTTTAAACCAAACAATCTACCAACCACACCAAAGATTCCTTTAGGATGTTTGCCACGTTGCAAGTGTCTAGATTTCATGAGTGTTTAATGATGGCTCTAGCAGACAAAGGCAATTAGACTGGGAGGAAAAAAATTAATGAAATTATTGTAGATCATGTTTGATAATGTCTGTGCAGATTTTCCTTCTGTCTGTGGGCTTTCCAGGTTGTGTCAGAGCTTTTGAGATTTGCTAGAACTAGTTAGAAGCAATGCTAGAAGAGATGTGCAGTATCCTTGATAGTGATCTATGCCCCACAGAGATCAGAGAATTGTGAACTGTCATACATGGAGAAACCCTTAATTTTTTTTAAAAAACCTGTTCACCAGAGTGGTGACAATTATCTATAAAAAGCAAAAGACAGTATTTTAAAGTGTGTGTGACTGGCACACAAAAAGAGTGTGTCATGAATCTATCTATGTATTTATTTTATTAGTAACATTTATATCCTGTCTTTCGTCCAGTGACTTTGTGATGGCATATATGACTTTTCTCATTCCCACTTCATCCTCACAAGTACCCTGTACATTAGGGTGAGGGGGAAAAAGAATCTCCAAGTCATCCAGTGAATATGATGGCTGAGTGGTCATTAAAAACAATAACACCATTTTGTTATTGATTTTAAAAGCACAATAGAAAAAGAGAGTCAACAATAACATTATCCACTAAGTCAAATAATTGTGAAAACATGAACAAGAATAGTATGCACTATGATCAATTAGCTGGTTATTCATCCTTATTCTCTAAATCAATGTATATAAATACTGACTTTTCTATATCCCACTAACATTTTCTTTTCTATACCAAGCTGCTTAGCAATTAAATCTGTACTGTTGATGGCAAAGGCTGTCACTTGAGAGAATTGAATAACAGAAGCCTGCTATCAGATCCACATACTGACAAATATTGCATAGTTGCATGAGAGACGTGTTGCTGTCTATGCCAACTTTGCATGTCCCTATTTGCTGCTGCTTTGGCTCCAAGTAGGCCAATTCTTTAAACAAAAGAAGCATCTGCCATAGCTGCATGTTCGTACTACCCTAGAACCGGCTCAGGCACAAACTTATGGGTGCCTGCACTCTCTTTGCCATGGGAAGAGGAGGAGGTGGAGGAGACAGTGGTAGCGGGAGTTCTGGTAGTGGTAGTGCAATGAGACAAGCTGACACAGAGCCAAGCTAATGCCTTCAATGCCTCGAGCAAAGCAACTATGGAAAGGGAGAACTGTGAAATTCATCTCTGTCATAGCACAGGCAGTCTTCTTGCCCCGCCCGACACCTTTGCTCCACAGAGCATTGAAGCAGTACTGTACTAGCAAGGCAGCTAAAGATTGAGGATCTGTCTTGTTCCTTATTCTTTTTCCTTCCATAACAGGGACTGTGGTGGGGAGGGGCAGCAACTGGCTGACAGCCATGATTGGCTAGTAGCCCAGTAGATTTGATCTAGCCAGACTGGTTTAGCTCAATTCATGTTAATTATAATTCTGGGAAAGGGAGCAGGGGCAGATGCACTGAAACAATAGTTCTATAGCATAAATACTGCTTAGTGAAGGCTGGGTTTAGGTTGGTTTAGGTTTGCAGCAAACTTCTGCCCTTCCCCAACCTTCAGGTTGTAGCAGAGATCAGTCTACTTATATTGCCATGTCAATATTATTTCAGGCCAGTGTTGAACGTTAGAGTAAAGTTTTGCATGCCAGTAGAAAGCATATTGAGTGTTCAAAAGCATACTAAATAAGTAGGGATTTTTTTTCACTTGGAGATCAGTGGTAGAAGGAGAAAGAACATTTGTCTTATCTGCCATATTTTTGGTCAGGGTACCTGCTACAAGTCTGGTTGCATATTTGAAGGAAACTGTAATGGACACCAGTACTGACTAGGTGAGCAGTTAAAGAATCAGGATTATGTCTGGTGTACTTAAAAGTTTTGGTTGTTCAACGTCACATCCCCCCACCCCCCTCCTTTTAGCTCCCCCTTCCAGACACCCCCTGATTGTTATGTTTTACCTAATCTTCCCCCTTCTTTCCCCTCTCTATTGTACTACCCCTTATATGTAAGTCTGTTTTTGTTCGTCTTGTTTTATTATGCAACAAAATCTTTAATAAAGAATACTTTAAAAAAAGTTTTGGTTGTTCAGAAGCTGTGAACACATCACATAGTGCATTAAAATATATCATTTTAAGGCAGTTAGCACCAGCATATATAAGTCATGAGCATTTATCTAGAGCTTAAAATAAGATAAGTTTTTGAACTTCGGTTCCAGAATGTCACTGCCAAAATTACCACTAACTTTACTTTTTCAGTGCCTGCATTTGACCCACTTTACAAAATAGTGGTGCAGAGCCTGGTCTGCCAAGACTGGTTCCATGTCAATGTGAAAGTGAATCTATTCCAGGTTTTTGTCTGAACTTTCAAAGAACTATCACAGGACCCTTTCACACAGCCATATAACCCACAATATCATAGAAATAATAGAATTGGAAGAGACCACATGGGTCATCTAGTCCAACCCCTTGCCATTCAGGAAAAGCACAAAGTATTCTTGACAGTTGGCCACCCAGCCTCTGTTTAAAAGTTTCCAAGGAAGGAGTATCTACCACACCCAGAGGCTGAGAGTTCCACTGTTGAACAGCTCATACAGTCCGGAAGTTCTTCCTAATGTTCAGATGGAATCTCCTTTCCTGTAATTTGAACCCATTGTTCTAAGTCCTAATCTCCAGGGCAATAGAAAACAAGCCTGTTCCCTCTTCCTTATGACCCCCTTTCATGTATTTATACATGGCTATCATGTCTCCTCTCAACCGTCTCTTCTGCAGGCTAAACATACCCAGTTTGTTAAGAAGCTTCTCATCACCCATTTTATATATTTGCATTTCATTTTTTTCTGTCTAAGTGTAGTAGCTTACATTTGTCCTTGTTGAAATTCATTTCTTTAGTTTTGGTCCAGCTCTCTAATCTATTAACATCATTTTGAATTCTGATCCCATCCTCTGGAGTATTAGCTATCTCTCCCTATTTAGTGTCATCTGCAAACTTGATAAGCATGCCCTCTAAACCTTCATCTAAGTCAATAAACAGAAATGGGCCCAGGACCATTGGTGAGCACCCTTTGAGTTTGGTTGCTTAACCAATTACAGATCCACCTGTAATAGCCCATATTTGACTAGTCTACTTGCAAGAAGGTCATGGAGGGCTTTGTCAAAGGCCTTACTGAAATCAAGATATGCTACATCCACAGCATTCCCTGAATCTACCAAGCTTGTAAAACTATCAAAAAAGAGATAAGATTAGTCTGACATAACTTGTTTTTGAGAAATGCATGTTGACTTTTAGTAATCACAGCATTCCTTTCTAAGTGATTGCAGACTGCCTCCTTAATGATCTGCTCCAGAATCTTTCCTGGTGTTGATGTCAGGCTGACTGCATGGTAATTGTTTAGGTCTTATTTTTTCCTCTTCTTGAAGAAAGGGACAACATTTGCCCTCCCCAAGTCTGCTGGGACTTCTCCTGTTCTCCAAGTATTCTCAAATATTATTGCCAGTAGTTCTGAAATGACTTCTGCTAGTTCCTTCCTTCTTGGATGCAGTTCATCTGGCCCTGGCATCTTGAATTCATTTAGAGTAACCAGGTATTCCTGGACTACTTCTTTACTTATTTTGGGTTGCATTTCCCTATTACCTCGTCCACTCTGTATTGCTCATATTGAATACCAATCTCCTTTTGGGAGAAGACTGAGACAAAGAAGGTGTTGAGCACCTTTGCCTTTTTCCTATTCCCTGTTAGCATTCCACCACCATCTCCTTGCAGAGGCCCTCCTTTTTTTTCCTTTTTCTACTGACATAACCCAAGAACCCTTTTTATTGGTTTTCATCTATCTGGCAAGCCTGAGTTCATTTTGTGCCTTAGCCTTATGAACTTTTTCCTTACACATGTTGGTTATTTGTTTGAATTCCTCTTTGGTGATTTCCCCACTTCTCCATTTCTTGTGCATGTCTCTCTTAAATCTTAGCTCAATCAAAATTTCTTTGGACATCCATTCTGGTTGTTTTACACTTCTCCTATTTTTTCTCCTTGCTGGCACTGTTAGCAACTGTGCCTTCTGTATCTCAACTTTAAGAAACTCCCATCCATCATTAACTTCCTTCTCTTTTAGTATTCTTAATCATGAATCATGCTGAATATTTCCTTAAATTTGTTGAAGTCAGAAATCCTAAGACCTAGAATGTGTGTTTGACTTCTCTTAGTTTCACCCAGCCATTGTATCACAAACTCTAGGAAAACATAGCCACTCCCACCTAAGGATCCCACCACTTCCACTCCATTGACCAGGTCCTCAGTGCTGGTTAGGATCAGATCCAGAATAGCTGATCCCCTTGTTGCCTCTTCTACATTCTGGACAATAAAATTGTCTGCAAAGCAGGTGAGGAATTTGTTGGACTTTGTACTCTTGGCAAAGTTTGTTTTTCAACAAATATCACATTAGTTGAAGTTCCTCATTACTACTATGTCTCTTCCTTCTGCCTCTTTGGTCATCTGGTCAAAAAAGGCTTCATCCAGATCTTCCATCTGGCTTGGAGGTCTGTAGTAGATCCCCATAACGACATCTATTTCAGTACTTCTTCCCCTAATTCTTACCCAGATGCTTTCAACCGGGTTTCCAGGATTGAAGTCCTGCATCTGTTCACAGGTGTAAATATTTTTGACATATAATGCTACTCCACCCCCTCGCCTATTTGATCTATCTCTCTGAAATAAGTTATACCCCTCAATTCCTATATTCCAATCATAGGACTCATCCCACCAGGTTTCAGTTATGCCTATTACATCACAACTGTTTGTTGTGCTAAGAGTTTCAGGTCATCTTGTTTATTTTCCAT
This sequence comes from Anolis apletophallus, assembly GCA_030556195.1. NCBI lineage: Eukaryota > Metazoa > Chordata > Lepidosauria > Squamata > Anolidae > Anolis > Anolis apletophallus. Next base: position 52,424,952 of record JARBWK010000004.1, on the reverse strand, counting down.
ACTCTGGGCATTAGTGTAATGATATCTAAGCCCATGGGACATTTCCCTTAGCTGCTTGAGATTATTGTCCACTCGCTGCTTGGTACTTGTTGTGTGTGTCCAACCCTCTTTATAGCCTTTTGTCTGTCCATTCTTGGCCTTGATAAACTACTGTTCTCAAGGATAATGTCACCCTCCCCCATATCCACAATATCCGCTTTGCATGGGGTTATCTGACTCCACACTGCCATATAATTCAGTTAAATGTGGATTTTATACAGCTGTGTGGAAAGGGTCCAAGGAAATGATACAATTTCACAGGTAAAGCCCAATACCTTGGATAGCTCTTTTATTGTTCAGGCTAAAAACCAGAGCCAGCTCACCTGACATTCAAGTAACCAGAAATTTTTGGAATACAAAAACATATTGGCTTACTTCGCTCATTTTTATAGGCCGCATTCATTTCTGCTGTGGGACAGGGGATTTAAAAGGCATCAACGCAGAAATTAAAAGCTATATTTTTGTTATGTCTACAGCTGATCCTGGCTCTCTACTAGTTGGGAAAAGAAGACAAAATACATCTTTACATTATTAGAATTCGTAATATAAGAGGCAGAGATGTGTATTGTGGCTATGACATGCTGACTCAAGAACGACAACTTTCAGCATTTCTTTATCTCCATTGGAGTCTCCTAGCTGTAGAAGCAGGAAGAGTCACAGTGCTAAGGAGCCAAGAGGTTTTGTGTTATTCAGGTAGTTCTTTCCAAACAATGGATTTTTGCAGATATCCAGCTCACTTTTTGAGTTCCTTGGAGTAGTGGTATTAGATTGGGAAAGGGGCTAGTTGTCCTTTGAGCACCTAGATGATCATTCCTTGTCCAAATAAACAAAAATTTGGATTTTTCTGAGATTTGCATGTGCCTCAGCAAACCAAAGAGGTGAGAGTATGAGGGGTGGCAAATGGAAAGCAAAATAAAGATTTTTGAAAGAGTTGGTGAAAAGTCAGATTTTCAGAAATCCATGCAATTTCTCTACAAAACTCAAAACAGGCACGTGGGGAGAAGAAAATAAAGTTATGGATGGGATTTTTAATTTGTATGTTGATGAGGTGCTTAGAGCAGCAGTTTGAACAAATTTAAATCAATTGTGGCTGATATGTCCATTACCAGAACAGTGATTAATTCACTTTGGGACTCAGGTGCTAGTTTGACAAAGGGGAGAGTGACTTTCAAGTTCAAACTAAACATTATGCGCCTACAGAATTAATGCAGTTTGCCACTACTTTGCCACGGCTCAGTACTATAGAATCATGGAATCTGTAATTTTGCCTCATCAAACTGTAAATCCTAGGATTCTATGGCAATGAATCCTGGCAGTTAAGTGCTGTCAAACTGCATTAATTCTACAGTGTGTAGATGCATCGAGGTACAAAGCTGCAGGGACATTGGAGTACCTCCACCCACCATTGACTTAAAGGGCCATTTACAATTAACTTAAATGTTCAAACTCTTGTATCAACACAAATATAATTGAGTTAATTGTTTGAGCTTATTCATTATTAACTCAACCTCTTTAACCTTTTCCACCCTCTTTCCTATCTGAATTAAAAAGAGGCCAATTAACTGGGAAGCAGTGTGATGCAGTGGTTTAAGTGTTGAGCTATGACTAGAGACAAGGGTTTGGATCCTTTCTTGACCATGAAACCCAATGAGTGAGCTGGGCGAGTCACACTCTCTCAGCCTCAGAGAAAGGCAAGGGCAAGGCAATCCTGTGATAGTTTTTCCTTGGGGTCGCTATAGTTCAGAATACAACAGACTAACAATAGGAATTTCAACAGGGAGAAATATATGATACTACACTTAGGCAATAAAAATAAATTGAGCGGATATAGGATGGGTGACACCTGACTTGAAAACTGCACATGTGAAAGCAATCTAGGAGACTCAGTAGACCACAAGCTGAACATAAGTCAACAGTGTGATGTGAGGTTTTAAAAAGCAAATACAATTCTAGGCTGCATCAATAGGATTGAGGGAAGTAATAATCCTCAAATGGAGCGCTGTGTCCAATTCTGCACACTACCATCCAAGAAGGATATTGACAATTCAAGAAGGAGCCAAGCCCTGTGAGGAATGACTGATGGAGCTGGGTATGTTTAGCTTTGAGAAAAGAAGGCCGAGAGGGGAAATGAGAGCCATGTTCAAATATTTGAGAGGGTATCACAGTGAGGAAGGGGTGCGCTTGTTTTCTTCTGCTGTGGAGACTAGGACATGGAGCCTTGGATTCAAGTGACAGGAAAAGAGATTCCATCTAAACATGAGGAAGAACTCCTTGAGGGTAAGAACTGTTGGACACTGGAATATGCTGCCTGAGGAGTGTGATGTAGTCTCCTTCTCTGGATATTTATTTATTGTATTTACATACTATCTTTCTCACCCCGGGGGGGGGACTCAAGGTGGTTTACAACATACTAATGGCAAAATTCAATGCCAACATACATGTAAAAAATCATAATAACTAAACAGTAACATATAACTATCAATTAAAATCATCGGAACCATTAAACATAAGACATAAACAACATTTAAACATTAAGACAAAGCATTAAAACATCTTAGTATAAATATTAAAATCATTTATATACCGCCTTTCTCAGCCCGGAGGCGACTCAAGGCAGTTCACAGTGGGCAACAATTCGATGCCTCCACAATTATAAAATACAATTAAAACATATTATAAATACAATTAACACATTTAGCATATAATATAAAACCATACCGAGCCATAAAAACATATTAATCATCACATGATCCAAAATCATAAACCGTAGCCATTCCAATTGCCATTGCACATATTCCCTAATTATTCTTTGCACTGCATTACTTTACTGGCCAAAGGCTTGACCCCACAACCATGTCTTTTCTTTCTGAAGGCCAGCAGGGAGGGTGCTGATTTAATCTCACTGGGGGGGGGAGTTCCATAGCCGAGGAGCCGCCACTGAGAAGGCCCTGTCTCTTGGCCCACACTTTGATTGACTGTTATGACAGATAGCTGGTCAGGAGGTTCCACTGTGTTTTAGGAATTTTATAATTTTCAAAATTTTATAATTGTATTAACAAGATGTTTATGTGCTGTTGATTATACTTCTGTCATTGTATTTATATTTATGTATTGTTGTCTGCAGGTGGCAGTTGAAGTGCTTCTATTGAGCTGTCCCGAATCCCTTTGAGGCATGGTACAAATAAAGATTATTACTGACACAAAAACACAGTATGACACAGATATATATGCTGAATTTCGTATCACAAAGTCACAAGTCGAACACTTCCCAAGCGTTTAGGACAGTATGATGCATACACATCATAAATGCTTGTATACCCCCCCTCCCCCCATAGATGCCACCTTGTTGTGGTTGGAGGGGGGATTAACAGCTCCAAGGATGCTGAGAGTTGTGCTGGCAGTAGTGTAACTACCAGCAGATCCAACCAAGTCAGAGAGGTCTTAGCTGAAGAGTGGAACTAAGGGCCCTTCCACACCACCCAATCTCCCAGAATATCAAGGCTGGAAATTCCACAATATTTACTTTATTATTATTATTATTATTTATTTCAACTTGATAAACTGCCCTTCCCGAGGCTCGGGGCGGTTTACAACATATAAAAACAGCATATAAAAACAGCAAATAAAACACCTAAGATTAAAACGCATTTGAACTGGGTTATCTGAGTCCACACTCAGACAATGTTGGATTTCCTGCCTTGAGATTCTGGGATATAGGGCTGTGTAGAAGGGCCCTAAGAGCACCTAACCCATTAGTACTATGGAGAAACAAACAAAAACGAAGTCTATACTGGTTCAGTCCTTGCCCAGGATAAAAAGGACCAGTGGATGCTGCTGATTCTGGACATCCATCGACAAGTGGGCAACAGAATCAAAATACAAATGAACAGTCACAGAAGCGGCAGAAATACACAATGCCAGAAAACCATATTATTATTATTATTATTTTTAAAAGAGTTTTATTAAGTTTCCAACAAAGATAAAAGACAAACCAAACCACACCCCTTCCCGCCCCCCCTTGTCCCCCCCCCTGCCTCCCCCCCCCCCCGACAAGGAGCATCCTATATAAATCTCGACTTCCACTTCCATCTTTCAACCACCTTATCTAATAACTCTTAGATAATTCCAATCGTTTCCCCCAATCTCTTAGTCTGTATATCCACCCGCAATCTTTCAACTCTTAACATATATCCATGTTTATATGTCCTTTTATGTCTTTCAATCCTTTCACATATTCTGTTATCAAAGACCAGTCAGTGGCTATCCTCTGATATGACATTGCTTTTGTCAGGCAGTCCATATTCTTCACTTCAAGCAGCTTGAGGATCCAGTCGTCTACTTTCGGAGGTGATTCATCCTTCCAACGTCTGGCTATCACCATCTGCGCTGCAGTAATGCAGTAAACAAAATCAAGTAGGCCCAATAACATGTATCTAGCTTTGAAGGGGAATTCTATCCCCAATGCTTTCTTGATTCCTCTGTAAACTTTTGCCCAGAATTTTTTAATCGGTTTGCAACCCCACCACATATGTAAAAAATACCCAATCTCTTTGTGGCACCTCCAGCATTTATTATTATTATTATTATTATTATTATTATTAGGTAAAGGGTAGAGGGAGTGGGGTACAGGGAGCGCACAACTCCCTTGTTGCGCCAGCTCCACTGGCTGCCAATTAGCTTCCGAACACAATTCAAAGTGCTGCTTTTAACTTAAAATCCCTATACGGTTCTGGCCCAGTCTACCTATCCGAACGTATTCTCCCCTATGAACCATCACGGACGCTAAGATCATCCGGAGAGGCCCTGCTCTTGGCCACTGCGCATCTGGGGCATTCCCTCACCAGCACACCATGTGAGACGGAATTTTTTAATGGGAGGGAGGAAGAGGGTCAATGTTTCTAGGGTTGAATACTGGAATGATTGTAGATGTGTTGAGGGATTGTATTTTAACTTAATGTTTTAATGGGTTGTGGGGTTTGGGGACTGTTGATGTGGGCCTGCTGTAAGCCGCTCTGAGTGGTGGCCCTTCTCTGTGGTGGCCCCTTGGCCATGGAACTCTCTCCCGAGCAAAATCAGATCTGCCCCCTCCCCCTTGTCCTTCAGGAGGCTAGTGAAAACCTGGATTTGGAATGAAGTATTCCCAGAATAATGGCTGAAATTGGTTATAGACTAAAATGAGTGACCACAAACTATGGACTAAGTTGAGCATGATTTTATTGGCAATTTGGCTTATATGTTTTTTCTTGTATGTATTTTAATCTTATATTGTATGTAGGATGTTTTAATAGCATTGAATATTTTTTTAATATTAACTGTATTTTAATGTATTTAATTCTAGGTGTATTTTAATGTATTTTAATTTTAACTGTTGTTTACTATGTATTGTGTGGCATCGAATTGTTGCTGTCTGTTAGGCCGCACTGAGTCCCCCCTCGGGGGTTGAGAAGTAGCGGGGTATAAACACTGGAAATAAATAAATAAATTGAATCCTTGCTGTAAGCCGGTCGGAGTCCCTCTACAGAGGTGAGAAGATTGGGATATAAAAGTTTTAAATAAATAAAGGTTTTCCCCTGACATTAAGTCCAGTCGTGTCCGACTCTGGGGGTTGGTGCTCATCTCCATTTCTAAGCCAAAGAGCCAGCATTGTCTGTAGACACCTCCAAGGTCATGTGGCCAGCATGACTTCATGGAGCGCTGTTACCTTCCTGCTGGAGCAGTACCTATTAATTTACTCAAATTGGTATATTTTCAAACTGCTAGGTTGGTAGAAGCTGGGGCTAACAGCGGGAGCTCATGCCACTCCCCGGATTCGAACCTGTGACTTTTCGGCCAGCAAGTTCAGCAGTTCAGTGCTTTAACCCAGTGTTTCCCAACCTTTTTTGAGCCGCAGCACACTTTTAACATTAAAAAAATCCGGGGGCACACCACCAACCAAAATGACACAAAATGACACTCTAACACAGTAAAGAATGGGTGGGGGATGGTGGCCTGCTGGGAGCAGCTGCTGGGAACGTCAAAGCTGGGGAGGGGGCGGAGCCAAGCTGCGCCATGCCCCACCCCCTCCCCCCGGCTTCACCTCTCCCAGCAGCTGCTCCAGCCTTGAGGGGGCAGTGCCAAGTCAGCAGTGCCAGAACCAGCACAATGCTGACTTGGCACTGTCCCTCAAGGCTGGAGCAGCTGCTGGGAGTGCCGAAGCCGGGGTAAGCGGCAGAGCCAGGCCGCGTCATGCCCCGCCGCCTCCCCCAGCTTCAGCTGTCCCACAGAGGAGGAGCATAAGTGGTGAACGGGCTTCAGTGGACGGGGCTCCTCCACGTGGCTTCAGCGAGCGAGGGGCGAGAGTCATGGCAGGAGTCATGGTGGATTGGAGGCTGGCTGGGGAAATGGCCGAAGGAGGCGGCACCCCGGCCCCTTCTTCTTTTTCTTCGCTGCCGCCCGGCCCTTCCTCCTCCTCCCTCAAGCAGCAGGAGTTTGGCAGGAGGAGGGGGGAAGGAAGGGGGGCAAAGAGCTTTTCTCGTGGCACAGCAGGAGGTCCATCATGGCACACTAGTGTGCCACGGCACACTGGTTGAGAAAGACTGCTTTAACCCACTGCACCACCAGGGGTTCCATTATTATTATTATTATTATAAACACAACAAGATGAGTCCACAGCAAATAAGATCATTCTGCTAGCTGTTGTATTGGATCACACATCGGACACTTCCCAAGTGTCTAGGACTGTGTGATGTATTGTGTGAATAATGTGTGCAGATTCCAGTAAGGTGGCCTTTTGCAGCTGGCAGATGGTAATTTTGTCAGCGCCGATTGTGCTTAAGTGCAGGCCAAGGTCTTTAGGCACTGCCCCCACTGGGACCACCTTGACTGGCTTGTGCCAAAGTCTTTGCAGTTCGATCTTTAAATCCTCATATGGATTGTTGCTGTTGTTATTATCTTAACTTCTATGATGGTTCATAGAGGGAGATGTTTTCAAGCAGAGGCTGGATGGACAAATTGTTTTAATGCATTTTAACAGTATTTTTAATGTATTTTATGTGTTTGCTTACTCTCTTCCTGTAAACCGCTCTGGGCACCAGAGAGAGCGGTATAGTAAGTCGAATTTAATAAATAAATAAATAATAAATAAATAAATAATCTGTGGGGATGGCTTGGACTCTGCAGGGCAAGGGGTGGGACTGGGTGGCCCTTGTGGTCTCTTCCCACTCTAGGAATCCCAACTGCTGGAGACACCTTCCCAGAAGAGAGACAGAGAGAGAGGCCAGGTTGCCTTCCCAACTCGCCCGCCTGTCCCTGCCACCTCCCCTCCTGCCCCGCCCCCTTGGCTCGGAAGCCGCTTCCCCGTCGTGATTGGTGGCGGGGGAGGCGCGTCACTCAGGGAGACCCTGCTGGGAACTCCCTGCCGCGGCGCCGGACCCGGCTGCTGCTGCTGCTGCCAGTGCTGCCGCCAGTCCCATTGGTCTCAGGGCAGAGGCTGGCCAGGCTGAAGCATGAGCTCCGACTGCGACGTGGTGGTGATCGGGGCCGGCATCTCAGGTCAGTCTACTTCCACTTCTTCTTCTCCTGCCCCCCAGTTTCTCCCCCTTCCAGAGGCACGCCAGCTCCGCCACTGACCTGAAGCGCCATTTGCGCCTGGCTTGTTGAGGGGAGAGTTCATTGGGAAGGAGAGAACGCTTCTGGGAGATGGCCAGGCAGCCCGGAAAACTCCCAACAGCCCAGGTCATTGGAAAACCGGGAAGAGGGGGAGATGGGGACTGCGGGGGAAGCGAGCCTCGTGCCTTTGGCCCCGGGGTGCCCTTCCTTCGAGCAGGGTTTCCCAACCTTCCTAATTCCGCCAAACCCTTGGGGTGACCCCCAACCATAACATTATTTTCGTTGCTACTTCATAACTGTCATTTTGCTACTGTTATGAATCGTCGTGTAAACTTCTGAACTCCACCAACGATGGATTTGAACCAAACTTGGCACACAGGACTCCCATGACCAACAGAAAATACTGGAAGGGTCTGGTGGGCATTGACCTTGTGTTTTGGAGTTGTAGTTCACCTACATCCAGAGAGCACTGTGGACTCAAACAATGATGGATCTGGACCAAACTTGGCACGAATACTCAATATGCCCAAATGTGAACACTGGTGGAGTTTGGGGAAAATAGACCTTGACATTTGGGAGCTGTGGTTGCTGGGATTTATAGTTCACCTACAATCAAAGAGCATTCTGAACTCCACCAACGATGGATTTGAACCAAACTTGGCACACAGGACTCCCATGACCAACAGAAAATACTGGAAGGGTCTGGTGGGCATTGACCTTGTGTTTTGGAGTTGTAGTTCACCTACATCCAGAGAGCACTGTGGACTCAAACAATGCTGGATCTGGACCAAACTTGGCACGAATACTCAATATGCCCAAATGTGAACACTGGTGGAGTTTGGGGAAAATAGACCTTGGCATTTGGGAGTTGTGGTTGCTGGGATTTATAGTTCACCTACAATCAAAGAGCATTCTGAACTCCACCAACGATGGATTTGAACCAAACTTGGCACACAGGACTCCCATGACCAACAGAAAATACTGGAAGGGTCTGGTGGGCATTGACCTTGTGTTTTGGAGTTGTAGTTCACCTACATCCTAAGAACACTGTGGACTCAAACAATGATGGATCTGGACCAAACTTGGCACGAATACTCAATAAGCCCAAATGTGAACACTGGTGGAGTTTGGGGAAAATAGACCTTGGCATTTGGGAATTGTGATTGCTGGGATTTATAGTTCACGTACAATCAAAGAGCATTCTGAATTCCACCAACAATGGAATTGAACTGAACATGACACACAGAACTCCTGTGACCAACAGAAAATACGGGAAGGGTCTGGTGGGCAGTGACCTTGAGTTTTAGAGTTGTAGTTCACCTACATCCTGAGTTTGGGGAAATTAGACCTTGACATTTGGGAGTTGTGGTTGCTGGGATTTCTAGTTCACCTACAATCAAAGAGCATTCTGACCCCCACCAATGATAGAATTGGGTCAAATTTCCCACACAGAACCCCCATGACCAACAGAAAAGACTGTGTTTTCTGATGGTCTTTGGTGATCCCTCTGACGCCCCCTCGCAACCCCCCTATCACAGTTCTTTTTCTAGCAAGGTTTGTTGATAATAGGCTTGCCAAGGAGGCTGAAAGATTGTGACTTGCCCAAGGTCGGCCAGTGGGTTTCCTTTTGATGGCTGTGCTGTCCCAAGTCTTCAGAGTCGCTCAAGCCAGGACCCCATGCAGGCTCCTCTTCATCTCCCCATAAATACAGGGTGCCTCCCTTTAACAGGTCATTTACAGGCTCAGTAAGTGCACTTGTCAAAAGGAATGCACATCCTGCACTTAAAGAAGAAATGTTACACCATCTTAAGGATTTAATCGGAGTTCCAAATGCCCCGTTAAATCACACCTTGAGGTCAGAGGTTCAAGCCTTGTCAAAGCCCAGTGCAGCCTTGTTGCGACACAAGAGTTGCCAGCCTGGCTTACAAGGTCCCTTTGCAATTATGCAGCCCTTCCCTACTCTGTAGAGAGTTTTTCTTCCAGTTTGGGGACTGCTGGATTCGCAAGACTGGAGAGCTTTCACTCCAGAGAGTCCAAGGGTGTGGATTATTTGGTTTCTGCAGAGCATGTTGTGTCACTTTCCTTTATTGGCTTCTGCTCTTACAGTCACTTTCACTGTGGTCTCCTTTTCTCTTGTCATCTCATTAATGAGCAGCAGTCCATTTCTTAGCGTCGTGGTCTCTTTTGCAGACAGGACACTATAACAAAGGGCTGTAATAGCCATTTTCAAGCTTTTTATTTATCTATCTTGTCAGAAGCGAGCTGAGGGTACAGTTAAAATGCATTTGAAAAGACAAACAACTCTGCATCATGCTATCAACCTGGTCACTTGGAGTGCCTCGGGTGTCGCTGTAAGAAAGTCCTCCATTGTGCACGTGGTAAGGCTCAGGCTGCATCGGTAGTAGGTGGTCTGTGGTTTGCTCTTCTCCGCACTCGCATGTCATGGGCTCCACTTTGTGGCCCCATTTCTTAAGGTTAGCTCTGCATCCCATGGTGCCAGAGCACAGCCTGTTCAGCACCTTCCAGGTCTCCCATTCTTCTGTGTGCCCAGGAGAGAGCTTCTCATCTGGTGTCAGCCACTGATTGAGGTGCTGGGTTTTAGCCTGCCACTTTTGGACTCTCGTTTGCTGAGCGTATCTCTGTAGATCTTTGGAAGTTGTTTCTTGATTTAAGGCAGGGGTGCTCACACTTTTTCAGCATGCGAGCTACTCTTAAAGCAACCAAGTCCAAAAGATCTACCTGCCCCTGCCGCCGTGCGCTCCCACCGACGTGTGCGCTTGCCACCGCGCGTGCTCCTGCTTCTGTTTTCTGCCCGCAGCGCTTCTTCCGCCTGCGGAGCATTGCAGGAAGGAGAAAGCATGAGGCGGGGCATCCAGAGGGAGCGCTCTGCCCTGCCTGTCTCGCCGGCAACGGAAGCTGCACAGCTGCTTCTGGACAAGAGAGAGACAGGGTGCTCTCTCCAGAGGCCTCGCCTCGTGCTTCCTTCTTCCTGCAATGCCCCGCAGGCAAAAGAAGCACCGTGAGAGCGGAAGCCAGCAGCAAGAGCGTGCGTTCGTGCAGGGTGTGAGCACGCATGGCAGGAGCGCCCCATCCGGCTGGTGAGGCCCGAAGATCACCTGGAAGAGGGCTGAAGATGTACTAGTAGCTCCCGAGCTACCTAATGAGCACCCCTGATTTAAGGCATTGGCATGCTGGCTGATATCTGAACAGAGGATAGGCCGGATATGTCAATGAATTATTACTGGCTGCTACTTCCCGGCAGATGTCAGGTAATGCGATACCAGCTAATCAGTGTAATTTCTCCAGTGGTGTTGGGGCGTAGAAATCTTGTGATAATGTGGCATGTCTCATTAAGAGCCACATCAACTGTTTTAACATGGTGATATGTTTTCCACACTGGACATGCATATTCAGCAGCAGAGTAGCAAAGTGCAAGGGCAGATGTCTTCACTGTATCTGGCTGTGATCTCCAGGTTGTGCCAATCAGCTCTCATATGATATTTCTAGCACCCACATTTTGCTTGATATTTAGGCGTGCTTCTTGTAGGTCAGAGAACGGTCCAGGGTAACTCCCAGGTATTTGGATGTGCTGCAATGCTCCAGATGGATTCTTTCTCAGGTAATCCTCACAGCTATACGGTTCTGGCCCAACTTACTTGTCAGAACGTATCTCCCTTTATGTCCCACCATGTAATTTATGATCTTCCGGGGAGGCCCTGCTCTCAATCCCACCTTCGTCGCAAATGCACTTGGTGGGGATGAGGGACAAGGCCTTCTCGGTGGTGGCCCTTCACCTGTGGAACCCGCTCCCCAGCGAAATTAGGTCAACTTCTTCCCTCCTTTCCTTTAGGAAAATGTTGAAGACGTGGCTATGGGACCAAGCATTCAGTTAGACATTCGGGTAGCAGGCTGGCAATAAAAATGATTACAATGCTAAGGAAAACAGACTGTGGACTGGCTTTGGATTAAGTTGTAGATGGTAGAAGTCATACTTTTTGTACTTTTTAAAATAGTTTTTAATCTGATTATTGTTTATTTATTATGTAACTGTTGTTTTTATTTGTTATATATGTGGGGCATCGAATTGCTGCCCCCTGTATGCCGCCGAGAGTGATTTTGCCAATTTCTTCCTCTGAGAGATATGGTAGTTGATAGTAATCACTGGTGGTGTCCTATCCAAGTACTAAACAGGGCTGACCATGCTTAACTTCCAGGTTCAGATAGGATTGGGAGCCTTTAGGGCAGTGGTTCTCAACCTTCCTAATGCAACAACCCCTTAATACAGTTCCTCATGTTGTGGTGACCTCCAACCATAAAATTATTATCGTTGCTACTTCATAACTATAATTTTGCTACCGCTATTAATTGTAATGTAAATATCTGATATGCAGGGTGTATTTTCATTCACTTGACCAAATTTGGCACAGATACCCAATACAGCCAAATTTGAATACTGTTGGGGGGGGGGGATTGATTTTGTCATTTGAGAGTTGTAGTTGCTGGAATTTATAGATCACCTACAATCAAAGAGTATGCTGAACTCCACCGATGATGGAATTAAACCAAAGTTGGCACACAGAACTCCCGTGACCAACAGAACACACTGGAAGGGTTTAGACGGCATTGACCTTGAGTTTTGGAATTGTAGTTCATCTACATTCAGAGAGCACCTTGGACTCAAACAATGATGGATCTGGACAAAACTTGGCACAGATACTCAATATGTCCAAATATGGACACTGGTAGAGTTTGAGGTAAATATACCTTGACATTTGTGAGTTGTAGTAGCTGGGATTTATAGTTCATCTACAATCAAAGAGTATTCTGAACCCCACCAATTATAGAATTGGGCCAAACTTCCCACACAGAACCCCTATAACTAACATAAAATACTGCGTTTTCAGATGGTCTTTGACAACCCCCCTGACACCCTCATGACCCCCAGGTCGAGAATCACTCTACTAGATCTTTGTAATGACTTAATTTATGAAATAGGGTGACATAGTCAGTCCTGACTTTAGTATTCAATGATATATTTTTACACTTGTAGGTCTTGTCTAGTTCCAACATAACAGCTCATCAAAGTTCTAGCATTCTTCTAGTACAGTTAAAACAATACAAACAGGAAAACGGGAAGTTGCCACTGGGTGTGTGACTCAGTTTAGGGAAGCTTCCTCTGTTCTTATTTCATGCAAAGACCAGGGGCATAAAATGTTTGTTTGTTTGTTAAACATACATAGCCAATTATTTATTGAATTCTTGTATGTCCCCTCCCTTCTGCCAGTTTGGGACCTGTGATGTCTCAACATGGAATGAAACACAATAAAACAAAATAATAATAATTGTAAAAAATATATAGTTTTTAGCGAATCTTATTAAAACCACTGTGGTGTAAAACAATTAGAAATCATTTAAAATAACAATAGAAATAAAAATACAGCTTTCCTCATTAAAGAATCCAGCTGCAACAGCCACTAAATAACCAAAAGTCAGTCTAAATAAAATGGTATTTGTTGATGAAAAGAGATCAGAGAAAGAAGCTGCACAGCCTGGAAACAACCTCCAGGAAGGTGAGAAAACATCATGTTAAAACTTTTTTGGTTAGTTTTTCAGATCGCAAAGAATAGGATGTATCAGCCAAAGCAGCAAACGAACATAGTACCAGCTTTGTTCATGTTCCCCTGTACCAGTTGGCTGGATCATATTGCTTCTTGGATGCTTGCCACAGCTAGTGGTTGTGAAAAAGCTCTGACTGTGCACTGAGAATGACCTCTCCCCGGTCCCATGTCTCAACAAGCTACCAGAATCAGGCATCCTGTTTAGACTTAACAACAGTCTCTCTTATTTCAGTTTTAAAAGATACCAGCATTTTATCAAATAATAATGGAAGTAGATCAAAAGTTGGACTGGGCCTAGCCCATCAATCTGTTTTTGTTGCCAGGTCGTGGATACTATAACACATGAAATAATGATGAATAGAGTGCTCTCTAAATAGTCCCCCTTTGTATAGTCAGTCCCTGCTGACCTCCAGATATCCAATGGGCTCCAGAATCAGAGAATAAAACTTTAGAAAGAGCTTGGACTACAACTTTTGTTGGACTGCACCTTTTGAAATGGCCAGTGGAGGGATTTGACAAGCTGTGATTAAAAAAAACTTTTCTAAAATCTGGCTTCATTTAAGGATGCATCAATGAAGTAGAATTAATATAGTTTGACCACTTTAACTGCCATGCCATGCCTCAATGTTATGGCATCATGAGAATTGTGTTTTTACAAGGTATTTAGCCTTCTCTGCCATTTAATGCTGGGGCTTTACCAAACTACAAATCCCAGGATGCCATAGCATTGAGCCATGGGACTTTAAGTGGTGTCAAACTACGGTGTATTAATTCTGCAGCATAGATACATCCTATGAAATCCAGCTTTTAGTAGATGGGGACATAAAGAGTAACTAGCAGGAAGCAGCCAAACTTTGAACCTACAAGGTTTTTCAATTCTAATCAAGGTCCTCAATTGCAGCATCCACTCACAATTGCAGCATTCACTCACACTTGCCTCAAACAGACAAGAGTTATTTATCTCACCCTGAATATTCCACAGATATATAAACCGCACTTGCATTTTTACAACAAATCTCACCACCTCTGAAGATGCCTGCCATAGATGTGGGTAAAACATCAGGAGGGAATGCTTCTGGAACATGGCCATACAGCCCAGAAAACCCACAGCAACCCAGTGATTTTGACCATGAAAACCTTTGACAACACATAGTAACAAGAGATTTCATAGTATGACATTCAGTGTAGGAAAAAATGGAATTTGTTGCAGAACATGTATGTAGGAGCAGCAGTGAGACATTCATGGTCTGGAGCAGAACTGAGGGATATATTTATTTATTTATTTATTGTTCACTTTTATATTCCGCTCCTCCCAGCAGGCTCGGGGCGAATCACAGCAAAAAATACATGGGCGGCATGTTGTAACATGTCAACATGTGACCCTACAATTGATAAAAACATAAAACCACATTTAAAACAGGTTACATCGTCAGAGCACGGGTTGAGAGGACATATATCATAGTTCTTAGTCTGGTGTGCCTAATTAAAGGCCAGCCCGAAGAGGGTCGTCTTACACGCCCTCCGGAATGGGCCCAGTTCCGAGATGGCTCGGATACTGTCCGGGAGGGCGTTCCAGAGCACTGGTGCCGCCACAGAAAAAGACCTTTGTCTAGTCGTCGACAGGTGGCAGGAGCGGACTGATGGAATTAACAACAGATTTTGCTCATCTGAGCGCAGTGATCTCGGGGGTAAGTACGGGGTAAGGCGGTCCTTCAGGTACTAACTGCTGTTAAAATGACTGATTAGACTGCAACGAGAGGAAGGCAACTGTTCTTGGATCTTGTAGTCCCAAAGACTTACAAGACTCTTACTGGCAAAGAATCAACAGGAATACCGGGAATGTGGCGCAGCTGGCTAAGTGTCAGCTGCATACCACCTGCTCCCTCGACCTGTGCCCCTTCTGGCTTGTTAGATCTTGCCTGGAGGGGTTACGTGGGCCTCTGTTGAATATCATAAACAGCTCCCTTGAGCAAGGAGTCTTTCCAGAGTGCTTAAAAGAGGCGGTGGTAGCTCCATTACTGAAGAAACCATCATTGACCCCGCGGTTCCTCCAACTACCGCCCAGTGTCGAATCTTCCGTACCTAGGCAAGGTGGTTGAGAGGGCAGTAATGGAGCAGCTGCAGTCCTTCTTAGATGATGCAACATGGTTAGACCCCTTCCAGTCCCGGCTTCCGTTCAGGGCACGGGACGGAGACGGTCCTGGTCTCCATCACAGACCAACTCCGCTGCCAGCTCGACCAAGGCGGGTCTGCGCTGCTCGTGTTATTGGACCTCACGGCAGCGTTTGACACGGTCGACCACAATCTTTTGATCCACCGCCTGGCCATGGCTGGAGTGAAGGGGACTGTCCTTAAGTGGCTGACCTTCCTCCGCCAGCGGTCTCAGCGTGAGGAGGGGCGAGGTGGTCTCTGAGGGCTCCCCATTGGTTTGTGGAGTTCCACAGGGGGCCATCCTCTCCCCTCTGTTATTTAACATCTACATGCAGCCGCTTGCACAGCTGGTGCGGAGTTATGGGCTGGTCTGCCACCAGTACGCTGATGACACCCAGCTCATTCTGAGAATGGGGGGCAGGCCGGAGTCCGTCCCCGATAATTTCCAGCATTGCCTCGAAGCCGTCACTGGATGGCTGCGAGCCAGTAGGTTGAGGGGTGAATCCGCGAAGACGGAGATCTTGTGGCTGGGCCGCCCGGGCGGGTGGGTGCCCGGCTTCCGACCCTGGACGGGCGGCGCTGCACCCAGCGCCGTCTGAAGAGCCTGGGTGTCCATCTGGACTCCCAGCTGTCCATGGAGGCCCAGGTCTCTGCGGTCAGCAAGGCTGCTTTTTTCCACCTCCGCCAGGCAAGGAGGCTGGCCCCTACCTCTCCCGGAGCGACCTAGCCACGGTGATCCACGCCACGGTCATCTCGAGGCGAGATTACTGTAAAGCGCGTTACGTTGGCCTTCCGCTGGCGTCGATCCGGAAGCTTAAGCTGGTGCAGAACACTGCCGCCCGGCTCCTGTCTGGGGCTCCAGCAGGCTGCCGTATAACACCAATCTTGCAGGAACTGCACTGGCTGCCTATTGAGCACCGGATCGCCTTCAAAGTGTTGGTTCTTACCATTAAGGCCTTATACGGCCTGGGGCCAGCGTATCTGAGGGACCGTCTCACTCCATATTGCCCATCGAGATCACTACGGTCTGAGGATGCCAACCTTTTGGTAGTACCATCAATAAAGTCGGCGTACCTGACATCTACCCACCGGAGGGCGTTCTCTGTTATAGCCCCCACGCTATGGAACGCCCCTCCCGGCCGAAACCAGGGCCCTGAGGACCTACTCCCGTTTAGACGGGCCTGCAAAACATATCTGTTTAGGCAGGCCTTCGGTGAGTAGGCCCGTATGTCCTTCTGCATCATGTTGCTGCATTTGTTGCTGTTATTGTTTTAATGCTGTTGTTTTAATGCTATTACTGCTGTTTTAATCGGTTTACGTTTTTAACCTTTTGTTGTATGCATTGGCTCTTGTGAGCCGCCGCGAGCCCCCGGGAGTCGGCGGCATAAAAGCCGCAATAAAAAATAAATAAATAAATAAGTTCTCTCTGACCAATAGGTCATGAGTTCGAGGCCTGCCCGGGTCGAGGTGGGTGCTCAACCTTTAAGTGTAGCCTGCTGTCGACCTTTGCAGCCCGAAAGACAGTTGCATCTGTCAAGTAGGAGATAAAGTTACCACATTAAGTGGGGAGGCAAATTTTGACTGAATTATGAGGCCATTAAAGAACTCCAGGAATGCTGAGAGATGAGGAGTGCGTCAGCTCCCCCTGGTGGCCAGAGTTTGCCTCTGTTCATCTATATGTGTGTATGTGGAAACAGCAGGGATTGTCTGCTAAGTATGTGTACCTGTAATCCGCTCTGAGTCCCCTTTGGGGTGAGAAGAGCGGAATATAAATATAGTGTATTATTATTAATTATCTGTGCCCTCTGCCACCCACCCCCACCTTGGTAGAGCTGGCAATATGTACTACAGTTGTCATGTTGGCTTAGATGCCCTGGAAGCTGTAGTACAAAAAGGTAATTTTCTCAGCCTTTATCCTTTCCTTTGGAGCTTGTTTGTCTTACTCACCATGTTTCCATTTTATGAAAACACACTTGCCTTTTGTTTTCACCTCCCTACATCCAATTAGGTTAGGCATTATGTGGGGTGCATCCACATTATGCTGGAGTCATGAGCATAGTTATGGGATGGGAGGGTTGTAGATCCAAGTCTACACTTTTTATCTCCCTTTGACAGCTTCCATGCCCCAGATACACCCATTTTATGCCCAACTGGAAGATCAGAGTTTTGACTTGAGGGACAATTCCAGAAATCTTTGGAAGGGACCAGGAGGAGGGATCCAGGTTTGGGTTTACATTTTGAGTTTAAAATGTCATTAAGCATCAACAAATGATCAATAAGGAAAATATCCATCTTGCTTTGGAACTGGAACATAGGTTTGTAGTTAATTCTGATGTCAAAATTCTGGCAAACCCATTTTCCGCTTTAGTCCAAACTCTAAAATAGCTATCCAACCCTGTTCCCTAAGAATGCACCGGGAATGTGGCGCAGCTGGCTAAGTGTCAGCTGCATAAGATCTCTCTGACTAATAGGTCATGAGTTTGAGGCCTGCCCAGGTCGAGGTGGGTGCTCAACCTTTAAGTGTAGCCTGCTGTCGACCTTTGCAGCCCGAAAAACAGTTGCATCTGTCAAGTAGGTGATAAAGGTACCACATTAAGTGGGGAGGCAAATTTTGACTGAATTATGAGGCCATTAAAGAACTCCAGGAATGCTGAGGAATGCAGAAGGAACAACAATGGATGCTGTGAATGCTGAGATATGAGGAGTGCGTCAGCTCCCCCTGGTGGCCAGAGTTTGCCTCTGTTCGTCTATATGTTGTGTATGTGGAAATGGCAGGGATTGTCTGCTAAGTATGTGTACCTGTAATCCGCTCTGAGTCCCCTTCGGGGTGAGAAGAGCGGAATATAAATAAAGTGTATTATTATTATTATTATCAGCACTTTGGGTTGCTCCTTTATATTTCAAACTAAATCTCTAAGCAGATTCACTGCCTTACTAAGCCCCTACCAATTACAGCCTCACTATTCTTACAGAAAAATAGAATTGTATGAGAATTTGCTATGGCAAGCAAGGAAGTAGCAGGGTTGCTTTCACATTAGTTTCTTTATGTGCTGTACAAGTCCCTTCAACTTGTCATTTCATGAATTTCATGGGGTTTTGTTAAGCAAAAAAAACCTTAGAGCCGGCTTGTCATTGATTTCCTCTGAAATAAAACCTACAGCACTTGGTATTCCTTGGTGGCCTCCCTTCCGGTATGACTTATTAAATACTTTGCTTCTTAAGAGAGGAAGGTTTCTGAGGGAGAAGGGACTTTTTTCTTTTAAAGGGCAGCTCAATATTGTTTTTCAGGTGGATTTGACCTCCCCCCCCCCCATATTTATAGTATGGTAAACACAGCATGAAGACAAGAAAAGTGAAGCATCCTTAATATGATAGAAAGACAAATGTGTTTGAAGACAGCAAAAGCAGTGGTTTACTCATGCTTGGAGTCACTTTCATACCTGTCTTAAGAGATATATCAGTTTGGGGGATACCCTGTTTCTCTTTTGAAGTTTGTTTTTAGGTGTTGTAGTATGTACCCTCCCATCCCATATGGGCTCCCTGGTGGCACAATGGGTTAAACCACTGAGCTGCTGAACTTGCTGACTGAAAGGTTGGCGGTTTGAATCGGAGAGCAGGGTGAGCTCTCACTGTTAGGCCCTACTTCTGCCAATCTAGCAGTTTGAAAACATGCAAATGTGAGTATATCAATAGGTACAGCTTCTGTGGAAAGGTAACAGTGCTCCATGCAGTCATGCTGAACACATGACCTTGGAGGTGTCTACAGACAACACTGGCTATTCGGCTTAGAAATGTAGATGAGCACCACCACCCAGAGTTGGAAACGACTGGACTTAATGTCAAGGGAAACCATTACCTTTATCTTAATATGTGTTTTTGTGACTGAAGTGTGGCACAAGGGAATGAAAGCTTTTAGTTGTGTTATTTCACCATTCTGAAACATTCTTCCAAGTTGCTCTTTGTTTATAGAATATGAAATTATTATTACCATTTCTGTACTTATCTGTCAGGGCAAACTACAGTTATATGTCCATGACAGAGACAGTGGAAATATACCATTTTCACACTGTCCCTTCTCTACTCCCCCAATTAAATCAGTGCTTCCTCCCTTTGTGATTACTTTAGTGTGTAAAAGAAAAATACATTGTTCTGATATGAGTCAGTCATAAATATCTCAGTTGGCCTTGGGATAAGAATTCTGTCTTGTTTGTGATTTATGATGCATAATTTCATTATTGCTCTATGTTGTACTTTAATGACAGCGTCTCTAGGAATATAATGTGCTTACAAAAATCTATTGAGCCCAGAGATGTCCAATAAAAATGCTGGTGCCGTCCAATAATCTAATTTCTCAGTCCTAAATGTATTTGCCTGGCAAATGAGAAATGCCTTCCTCATTCCTAGTGATAGTCATGAAGCATGAATATTACAGTTTTAATATTGTAAGACTGACTTTACACTGTTGAATGTTCTTCCAGGATAAGGATATTGAGGTTGTCAGCCAGAAGCCTCCTCCATTTCATATGGATCATTGCCTGTGCTTACAGAGCTGGATAAATTGTACACATGTTGTATGTGGATAACTTACATTGCTCTTATACATTTGGAGCAATCTATATACACTGGATACTTTTAAAACAAAAGTTCTGGAGGAATAGGGCCAGCTTGTTTCTGACCCTTTCAAATGCCCACTCTGCATTGCATCCATTTTCACAAAAATGTAGACTTATAAACACACCTTCTTGCCATAACTTCCTTTATATTTAAGGGAACTAGTTAAGACAAAATACTGGAATACTATTATTACTATTATTATTACTATTACTAATATGTGTTCTCATCTTCTGGCATTACATGTTCTAGAAGACTCTTCTTTGCCTGCTTGAAAATAGCATTAATTTACAATGCATCAGTTAGTCAAGTGCCCATTTTGGAAAGGGTAAGTATTATTGTAGAATTATAAATTCATAGCGTTGGAAGAGACCACAAAAGCCAGGCTGTACAGCCCTCTTCTATCAAACAGAAATACACAATAAAAGCACTCCAGACCACTCTGTGCTTTAAAACCTCCAGAGAACCTTCACTACACTCTGAGGAATGATTTTCCACAATTGAACAACTATTATCATCAGAAATTATTTCCTAATGTTTAGGTGGAGTCACTTGGTGTAGTTTGAATGAACTGCTTCATGTCCGAGGGTGCATCTATAATGAATGCAGTTTGACACAACATTAACTATCATGATTTAATGCTATGTAATCCTGGGATTTGTAGTTTGGTGAGGCATGAGCCCTATTTGTCAAAGGCTACAGACTGTGTATAATTTTACAACTCCCATTATTCTATCACATAAACCATGGCAGTAAAAGTGGTGTCAAACTGCATTCATTCCACAATATGGATAGAATCAAAGAGTTGAAATCGACCACAAGGGCCACAATTAGAAGAAACCACAAGGGCCATCCAGTCTAATTCCCTGCCATGCACCCTGGTCTCCCGAGCTTCATATTCAATATGACATCCTTTCAAATATTTAAACATGATTATCTAACTACCTCTTAACTTCCTCTTCCCCAGGCTAAACATATCAAACTCCCCTATGCATCTCCCCATAGGGCAGTCGTTCTCAACCTGTGAGTCCCCAGGTGTTTTGGCCTTCAACTCCCAGAAATCCCAGCCAGTTTACCAGCTGTTAGGATTTCTGGGAGTTGAAGGCCAAAACATCTGGGGACCCACAGGTTGAGAACCACTGTCATAGGGTATGACTATTTCATTGAGTTTACTAAGAATGGTTAACAGATGTTTAATGGCTGGAGCTGTATACATTATTTACAGCATAGCTGTTACTCAAGAATATTCCTATACATGAAGTGTTCAGTCTTACAGACATAGTTGGATGGTAACTTCCATCAGCCTTTGATAGCATACCTAATAGTGAGGAATCCTAGATGTTGCAGATCAACTTATGGAGGCAATGATGACTAGTGCCTTCCATATCAATTGAGTGGTGATTATTTGGTTGAGTCTGAACTTTAAGGCTACCCTGAGTCCCAAACTCTGCCACCCTACCCCCCAAGCTGGTCCAGCACCCTGTATTGCCCCTTTAAATTTTGGACTAAAACCCAGAAAATGCCAGTTGCTGCTAAATAGGAGATTTCCCAGGTTGTCACTTTGGTTTCTGGCTATGCCATTCATTTTAGGGTAATTCATAATTTTTTAAATTATAATCTGTGGTAGATTTTATTTATCACTTATTTACAAGTGATAAATACAAGCTAAAGCAATTAGCTTAATGGAAGATGTTTAAAAAAACTTTGCATGGTGACGATACTGCCTGGTTGTCAGGACCCCCCCCATTGGAAAGCCCTTTACTAAAACAACAAACAACCTAATTTATTTTCCTTAGGAGAGAAGAACTCTTAAATATACCTGTCAATATTATCTTTTATTGACATAATTTATAAACTAAAAGCATTCCATTGTCTTAGCTATAAGGGTAATTAATAAAAAACATTTCTCTGAATAACATCAGTGAAAAGGGATCTGAGTTCATCTATGGGCAATTTCAATAATGGTTAGGAATGGATGCTGTGATCTTTGATTTCATCTAGGACTATGTAAACATAAAAAGAACCCTTTGGCCAGATATATCTCTAAGTAAATGTGAGGCACACAAACTCCAAAGTATATTCAAAATTAGTATTGAGACTCATCTGATTTGACACAGATGACTTTTATGTTGCAAGCAAGAAGCCACTTCCAACTATTTTCAAATGCATCCTGCTATATCCAGATAATTGGCCTCTCAGCTGCTAGCAGTGGAAAATCAAAGTGCTTCCTGCCATATTTATCTATTACAAAGCCTAAGATGATTTCAAAGAATAATCATGTTGTTAGTCTGCTTTGTGTGTGCATATGTGTGTTTCAGGGGTGACTTGAGAAACTGCAAGTTGCTTTTGGTGTGAGAGAATTGGTAGTCTGCAAAGATGTTGCCCAGGGAACACCCGGATGTTTTACCATCCTGTGAGAGGCTTCTCTCATGTCCCTGCATGAAAAGCTGGAGCTGACAGATGGGAGCTCACCTTGCTCCTCGGATTCAAACCGCCGACCTTTCAGTCAGCAATCTGTCCAGCACAATGGTTTAACCCATTGCACCACTAGGGGCTCCTGTTAGTTGGCTGTCTATGTTTCTGAATTTTAAATGACTTTGAAATATTTCTTGTGAATGCTACAATAACATGAACTACACAAGTATGGACAAGATAGTTGAAGTACTTTGGCTCACTACATGTAAGCTTAACCCCTGCCCATCTTGGCTAATAAAATCTAACAGAGATGGTTTCACTGGGTAGTAAATGCTTCACTGCAATGAGGGGCAGGGGATCCTAGCTGCCTTGAAGGTAGAGTTGGTGGGCTCTCCCAAAGGTTAACAGTGTTCAACTTGGAGGTGATAGAGCTGTGGATGCAATAGGGAAATGCAGTATGCAGGAGGTTAAAGGGCAGTACAGGAATATTTGGGTAATCTAAATCAATTCAAGACTCCAGAGCCCGATGAACAGAAGTAGTTTCAGAACCACTGACCATCTTCTTTGAGAATTCCCGGAGAACTAGAGAAGTTCCAACAGACTGGAAAAAGGCAAATGTTGTGTTCATCTTCAAAAAGGGGGAAGGAAGACCCAAACAATTGATATTCAGTCAGCTGAATATCAATATCAGGAAAGATTCTGGAGCAGATCATTAAACAGCTATCTGTAAGCACTTAGAAAGGAATGCCATAAAGAGTCAACATGGGTTTCTCAAAAACCAGTTTGTGCCAGATAACCTTATCTCTTTATCAGAAATAATTGCAAGCTATAAGATACACTATATGTACAAAATGAAGGGAATGCTGTGTAGATATAGTACATCTTGATTTCAGTAAGGCCCTTGATGGAGCTGCTGGAGGTGCCTCCTCTGTGTCCTGCCAGTGAGTTCAATGAACTCTGTTGAAACATGGGAGAGAGCTTGCCTTCTCAACAGTAACACCCAGCCATGGAATACTCTCCGCATAGAGCACCAACACTTCTGAACAAATCTCACAAAGAAAACCCCATGATAGGATCACCTAAAGTTGGAAAAGGCTTGAAGGCATCAATAACAACATCAATAGCAAACAAGTCATGCATTTCAATAGTACTACTATATCATGTCAGAACTGAATTGAGGGTGCAGTTATAATGTGTTTTAAAACACAAAGTTAAAAACTTGGCATTATGTGAAATGTCCTTTGACCAGTAGCTGGTCACTTGGAGTGCCTCTGGTGTCGCTGTAAGAAGGTCCTCCATTGTGCATGTGGCAGGGCTCAGGCTGCATTGTAATAGGTGGTCTGTGGTTTGCTCTTTTCCATACGTGCATGTCGTGGACTCCACTTTGTGGCCCCATTTCTTAAGATTGGATGTGCATCTCTCGGTTCCAGAGTGCAGTCTGTTTCACGCCTTCCTGTGTGCCCAGGAGGAAGTCTCTCATTTGGTATCAGCCATTGATTGATGTTCTGGGTTTTAATCTGCCACTATTGAAAATATCTTTCATTTTGTTTTGGGATGGAGGAGTTAAATTTTTGCTTTTCTCCCAAAATCAAAGTGGGGAGGGTAGCAGTGGTCAAACATACTGGGTTCAGTTCAGCAAAGACGTGTCCAAAAACATGCAGATCTTGAAATATAAAGTGAAAGGTTTAATATTGAAATCTTATGTGTGCTTACTTCAGAACAAGCCTATGTATGTCACGAACACCGACTTAGGACTGCCCCTTTAACACACACACGGAGACGTAGCAAAGGCTAACTAATTTTATTGAATATAAAAAGTCCAAAAGGCAATTCTCTTGAAGAGATCAAAGAATAACGCAAACAACAAAGCTGTAGTCCAATTACGAAAGCAAAGTTCCAATAGATAAGTCCAAAAGCAACCGTGGCAAAAACTTGGCAAGTTCCCGGATTGCCTCCGGAACAAAGCAGGGTGTCCGCAGCAATGCGAATCAATAACAAGGCAAGGTCTTGGTCCAAGACGAGCCAGACTAGGCTCCGTGTTTCACTCCGCTTTCACGCCCTTCAGATCAGGCGTGGCCGGAGAACTGAGGATCAGTTCCCACGGGGCCGTTCTTAATCCTTCGGCCGGGCCCCTCGACGATCTAGGGCCCGGCGTCTCCAGTCTCTACTTTCCGAACGGTGACGGTCTAGGGACAGATGCCAGCTCCTCCTGCCCTGCTCTATGTCCCTGCGTCTGTTATGGGAACGGCCCGCTCTTCCAGTTCAGTATCGCTATCTCCTTGAGAAGCAGCCTCCCCGAACTTTCCCAGCCGCTGGCCTCCATCTGCTGCTCGGCCAGGTCCTGGGAACCTCGGCCGTTTGGGACTTCATAACTATCTCCGCTATCTGCTTCGCTGCCTCCCATCTCCACCTGGTCCGCTCCGTCCCCGGGAGAATGCTCCCACTCGAGATCCCATGCTAAACTCTCTACAGGTGAACTGGGCAAAGGCACTGCTGACCAATCTTGCTCTGGGCCTTCCAACTCGTCCTCCGAGTCCCCTTCAGCCTGTGCGGGTCCCAATGGCATCGGGACCCCGGCGCCTCACCCCTCCCAGTGGCACGAGCGAACCCATGGGTGCTACACTATCCCCCTCAGGGCCCCCCCTGGGCCGCCCCCGGGGCTTGGGCTTGTCAGGATACTTGCGGTGGAACCGGGCCACCAACTCCGGCGCGTGGACATCTCGAGCCTTGACCCAAGCACGCTCTTCCGGGCCAAAACCTTTCCAGTCAATGAAATACTCCAACTTCCGGTACCGGATGCGAGCATCCAGAATGTCCTGCACTTCGACCTCCGCCCCGCCCGCTCGCATCACCGGGGGGAGGCGGCTGCGTCCCATCACGCCGCACCCCTTCGCGGGGCGGAGCGGGAGCGATGAAACACCGGGTGGAGTTTCATGTCCGCAGGGAGCTGGAGCTTGAAGGAGACAGGCCCCACCGCTCCACAACTTTGTAGGGCCCCAAAAACCGGGCATCCAACTTGCGGCTGGGGCGTTGGGTGGGCAGAGTCTGGGTGGACAGCCAGACTTATCCCCCCACCAGAATTGCAGGACCCTCCTGGCGCCGCCGATCAGCCATCCGCTTGTAGTCGGCCTTCGCCTGGTCCAATTGAGTACGTAGCAAGTCTTGAGCGCAGTGAGCTCCTGGAGCCAATCCTTAGCCTCGAAGCGTCCCCAGACGGGTCCACCGGGGGGTAGAACCGAGGGTGGTGTCCATAGTTGGCAAAGAAAGGAGTCTCTTTGATGGATTCCTGCGTCGCATTGTTGTAGGCGAACTCTGCCAAAGACAACAAGGACGCCCAGTTGGTTTGCTGATAGTTGACATAGCAGCGCAGGTACTGCTCCAAAGTGGCATTAACCCTTTCGGTTTGCCCATCGGTCTGCGGGTGGTGAGCCGTGGACATCCGCACATCAATCCCCAGCAGCTTCTGGACAGCCTTCCAGAACTGGGAAGTGAATTGGGTGCCCGGTCCGTCACCAGGCTCTGTGGAAGTCCATGCAGCCGAAACACATGTTGCACAAACATATCAGCAGTCTCCTTGGCAGTAGGCACCCCCACACAGGGGATGAAGTGACCCATCTTGGTGAAACAGTCCACCACGACCAGTATCGTGGTGAAACCCTTGGACTTGGGGAGGTCGGTGATGAAATCGGCCGAAATCATCTTCCAGGGAGCGGAGGGAGTCGGAAGGGCTGGAGCAAGCCAGCCGGCTTGCCCCCCTGGTTCTTAGCCCGGTGACACACAGGGCAGGATCCCACATAGTCCTCCACATCCCTCCGCACTTTAAGCCACCAAAAATCCCGTAGAACTAGCTGCAGCGTCTTGAAGAGCCCAAAATGGCCCGCCGCCTTAGAGTCGTGGCAAAGCTTGAGAATGTCCCCCGCTCAGGGCCGGAGAAACATAAACAGAGTCCCGATGATAGAGCACCCCGTTCCGCACCTGAAAGCGGGCCTGCACCCCCTTGGACAGCTGCTCGCGCACCCAAGGGTCGTCCGTTGGCGGGCCTGGACCCGCACACTCAACGGCCGCTTATCCCACGGGGCCGGGCGGGGCCGCGGGCCAGCGCGGGGGCCGTTCGGGCGGCTGCAAAGTTCTCCGCTTTGAGCAGAGGCTGCTCGGAGAGGACCTCCCTCCGCGGACATACTCCGGCTTCGGGACAGGGCATCAGCTTGCTTGGTCTGCTTGGGGTCACATAGTGAATGCGGAAAGTGAATCGCTCAAAGAACAGGGACCATCTCTGTTGCCTCTGGTTCAATTTGCGCTGGGACTTCAGATGCTCCAAGTTCCGGTGGTCGGTGTGAACCTCCACCGGGAACTTGGCCCCTTCCAGCAGGTGTCTCAGGACTTCAAACGCCACCTTGATGGCCAAAAGTTCCTTCTCCCAAATGGTATAGTTCTTTTCCGAGCCGTCAGCTGCCGGGAATAGTAGGCACAGGGCAACAAGTCCGTCCCCTGAGGCTGTAGCAGGATCGCCCCCACCGCCACATCCGAAGCATCGGCCTGGATGATGAAAGGGTGCGGGGTTGGGGTGCTGCAAAAGCGGCTGAGTGGTGAACAGCTGCTTCAACTTGCGGAACCCCACATCCGCCTCCGGCGTCCACCGGAACGGCACCTTTCCCCGCAAACACTGGGTGATCGGATCAGCCCACTTGGCAAAGTCAGGAATGAACTTTCTGTAGTAGTTGGCAAAGCCCAGGAATCTTTGAATGTCTTTTGCTAGCAGGAGGTGCCCAGTCGACCACTGCTTGGACCTTGGTGTCATCCATGGCAATGCCCGTAGGAGAGATCGGTAGCCCAGAAAGTCCGACTTCACGCAAGTCGAAAGCCCATTTCTCCAGCTTGGCATAGAGCCCGTGGGCCCTCCGTCGCAGGAGCACCTCTTTGACATGGCGATCATGGGTCGCCTGATCCGAGAAAAAAAATCAGCAGTCGTCAAGGTAGACCGCCAGATAGCGGTCCAAAGGTCTCGGAAAATGTCATTCATGAAATGTTGGAAACATGCGGGGCGTTGCACAAACCGAATCCCATCACCAGGTATTGAAACTGCCCACTTGGTCTGGAAGGCCGTCTTCCATTCATCACCCTGGCGAATCCGGACAAGGTTGTAAGCCCCCTCAGGTCAATTTGGTGAACACCTTAGCTCCCGCATCCGCTCAAGAGCTCGGGGATCAAGGGCAGGGATAGCGATTCGGATCGTGATCTTGTTGAGTTCCTGTAGTCATTGCAAAGGCGCAACTCCCCGATTTCTTCTTGACGAAAAGAATCGGGCCCCGGCCGGGATTGGGAGCCGAATGAACCCCTTCCGCAGGTTCTCATCCAGGAAGTCTCGGAGAGCCTGTTGCTCTGGGTCCGAGAGCGGGTAGAGGCGCCCCCGCGGAATGGGGGCCCCCTGCTGCAAATCAATGGCACAGTCATAGGGCCGGTGCGGAGGCAAACGTTCCGCCTCCTTCTCACTGAAGACATCCCAAAATCCGGCATACTTCTTGGGCAGGGTGGCCACATTCTCCACCTCTTGAGCCTGGCACGCCCGGGCCGTCATGCAGTGGCCCTGGCAATGATCGGAAGAAAAATTAGCTGTCTCTTAGCCCAGGAGATCTGGGGTCATGGAGCGCGAGCCACACAATGCCCAGGACAATGGGGAAATCGGGAGCTTGGTTACGAGAAAAGAAATGTCCTCTTTATGAGAGCTAGTCCACATCCTGGTAGGAGCTGTATATTGAGTTACAGCCCCGGTTTTCAACACTCTCCCCATCGATGGTCTGGACACCCTTGGGCTCTTGGAGGTCAAGAAATTTTAATCCCGCAGACTTGGCATAGTCTGCATCAATGAAGTTGTTGGTCGCTCCCGAGTCAATCATGGCATGGACCATCATCGGCCCCTTCTCGGGCGACCACAAGCTGACCATGACAAGGAACAATTGTCCAGTCTTGGGTTCAGGGGAGGGGTAGCGGCGTCGGCCGAGTGGCGAACCCTCTTACACTCGGCCGTACCCTTCCCCCGCCGCCTGGAGGGCTTCCTCAGGCTCCGGAGGGCTGGCCACCGCTGCGGAGCCCGAGGGGTCCTCCCACGCGGTTTCTGGGGGCAATCACGAGAAAAATGACCCGGCCCCCGCAGCCCCAACACAGGTTGAGTCTTTGACGCCGCGCCTGCTCGGCAGCATCTACTTTGGGCCGCACCGTACCCAGTTGCATCGGTTGAGTCATCCACAACAGGGGTGGGGGCAGGGATCTGGCGGGGCACAAATTGGCCGGTCCCGGCCTCCCGCCTGGTCGGTGGTTTCTCGGCCGTGCCGGCCCCCCACCTTCTCTTGTGTTGTATGGCCGCCTCCGCCCGCAAACTCGAGGCGATGGCCTCCTCAAGTCGGCCGGCCGGGGCAATTGTAACATCTGTTGCTGAATCTCGGGCGAGAGTCCCGCTAGATACGTATAGCGCAGGGGTGGTCCTTCCCACTTGGTCTGGCTGGCCAACACTTTCGGAAGCGGGAAATATACTGAGACAAAGTCATGTCCTTCATGGTCAGCCGTGCTAAATCCCGTTCCGCCAGGTCCTCATTGACGAGGGGGTCCCAGGTCGCCCGGATCGCATCTAGAAAGCGTTCAAAGTCGCGCGCCGCATGCGGGGACGCGCCATTGATGAGGGGAGTTGCCCACGTCGCTGCCATCCCTTCCATACAGTTGAACACGAACCCCACCTGGGCTCGGGGTGGCAAATTCATTGGGCACGCAACTCCAGGTACATCGAACCTGGGCAATGAAAACTTCCACCATCGCGGTTCCATTGAAACGAGCCGGGGCATTCACCGACGGGTGCCGCCCGCTCGGGTTCGCAGCTCCGCCACCTCCTGTTGCAACGCCGCCACTTGCGGACCCGTCAAGTTCGCCATGGCGGCCGTAGAGACACTGGGGGCAGCAGTGCGCAGCCGGCGGTTTAGTGCGTCCGTGGTGCAAAAAGGGGTTCGAGGAGTTCTCCGGCCAACTGTCACGAACACCGACTTAGGACTGCCCCTTTAACACACACACGGAGGCGTAGCAAAGGCTAACTAATTTTATTGAATATAAAAGTCCAAAAGGCAATTCTCTTGAAGAGATCAAAGAATAACGCAAACAATAAAGCTGTAGTCCAATTACGAAAGCAAAGTTCCAATAGATAAGTCCAAAAGCAAGCGTGCCAAAAACTTGGCAAGTTCCCGGATTGCCTCCGGAACAAAGCAGGGTGTCCGCAGCAATGCGAATCAATAACAAGGCAAGGTCTTGGTCCAAGACGAGCCAGACTAGGCTCCGTGATTCACTCCGCTTTCACGCCCTTCAGATCAGACGTGGCCGGAGAACTGAGGGATCAGTTCCCACGGGCCGTTCTTAATCCTTCGGCCGGGCCTCGGCGATCTAGGGCCCGGCGTCTCCAGTCTCTACTTTCCGAACGGTGGCGGTCTAGGGACAGATGCCAGCTCCTCCTGCCCTGCTCTATGTCCCTCGTCTGTTATGGGAACGGCCCCGCTCTTCCAGTTCAGTATCGCTATCTCCTTGAGAAGCAGCCTCCCCCGAACTTTCCCAGCCGCTGGCCTCCATCTGCTGCTCGGCCAGGTCCTGGGAACCTCGGCCGTTTGGGAATTCATAACTATCTCCGCTATCTGCTTCGCTGCCTCCCATCTCCACCTGGTCCGCTCCTTCCCCGGGAGAATGCTCCCACTCGAGATCCCATGCTAAACTCTCTACAGGTGAACTGGGCCAAGGCACTGCTGACCAATCTTGCTCTGGGCCTTCCAACTCGTCCTCCGAGTCCCCTTCAGCCTGTGCGGGTCCCAATGGCATCGGGACCCCCGGCGCCTCACCCCCTCCCAGTGGCACGAACGAACCCATGGGTGCTACAATGTAGTTGTTAAGCATAATGGGAAAGTGAGACCTGAAATAAACCAATAAAGATCATGAAATTAACAGAAAGTCTCTGAGTAGTACTTGGTGGCCCCATATCTGTAAGGTGGTGAAACTCTGAGTTTCAACCTGAACTTCAATGAAATTGCCCAAGGAGTTAAGCACTTTTTCTAAAATAGGTTCAGCATCTTGGGCATTAAAGTTCAAACTAAAATACAGGGTAGATTCACTGCCCCATTACAATGAGTTTCTTAGCAAAATCCAGGTTCATTATTATTATTACTACTACTACTACTACTACTACTACTAAACTTTATTCATACCCTACCACCATCTCCTTCCAGGGACTCAGGGTGGTTAGCATGAGGCCAAGCCCAACAAATAGAGTAAACAAATGAAATACATATAGCAAATAATAATTAAAATAAAATAGAGCACTAAAAAAGCAACAACATACAAACAATAAAAAAAAATAACACAGTGGGATATAATATTACAGGATCAAAGACTGGACTGTGAAGCAAAATAGACCGAAGAGACAACCTTAGACCCAAACATTATAATGTATTTGATATATTCAAAGTAATTTTCTCTGCCAAGCTTTTATTTTTTACTCCTGACTTGCTTTCAAATTAGGAAGCCTAGGTTGGGGGTGTAGAGAAGCAACGGCTTAAGGGGGTGTTAATCCATTTTTCTGTGTATTGTTTTACCTTTGGGAGTATTATCAAAGCTATTTGCTTTTATATGCCCCATTCTAGGGAAAATTAATAAGGGATTTATAGTTACTTACACCAACACTTGTGTGTTTGTTTTTTAAATAAAAGAAATTGATCTGAATTTTAATGGTGTGCATTTTTACCTACCATTTAGTACTACACTGTGAGAAAAAACCAACAAAGAGGCACTAAACACATGTGTATCTGACATTTTCAGCTGCTGTACTGCGGCATTTTTGTATCTTATCCAGTTCACTGGAACTTATGTCACAAGTACCACCTGCAAAGTAGTGGAAAAGGAACATGCAAAAATACTGTGGGACTTTCGAATCCAGACTGACAAAGTTTTGGAACACAGTACACCAGACATCACAATTGTGGAAAAGAAAAAAGTTTGGATTATTGATGTTGCCATATCAGCTGACAGGCGAATTGAGGAAAAACAATAGGAAAAACTCAGCCGTTATCAAGACCTCAAAATCGAACTGCAAAGGCTCTGGCATAAACCAGTACAAGTGATCCCAGTGGTCATCGGCGCACTGGGTGCCGTGTCAAAAGACCTCAGTCGGCATTTGGAAACAATAAACATTGACAAAATTATCAACTGCAAAAGGCCACCTTACTTGGATCTGTGCGCATCATTCAAAAGTACTTCACACAGTCCTAGACGCTTGGGAAGTGTTCAACTTGTGATTTTGTGATACAAAATCCAGCATATAGATCCCGTTTGCTGTGACATACTGTGTTTTTGTGTCAGTAAAATAACAACAACAACTTTATTTCTGCCCTGTAATGGAGCGATAAATTTCAAAACTGATTTATTTATGTTTCAGAATTTACTTGTAAACTTTTGACAATCATGTAACACTCAGAGTTATGTCATGTTATCTGTGTCATCATTACTCTGCAGTTTTTCTCTTTAAGGGCCCCTTCCCACAGCCCTATATCCCAGGATATCTCAAGGCAGAAAATCCACAATATCTGCTTTGAACTGAGTTATTTGAGTCCACACTCAGATAATGTGGGATGTGTCCTGATATTCTGGGATATAGGACTGTGTGGAAGGGCCCTGAGTCCACACTCAGATAATGTGGGATGTTCTGCCTTGATATTCTGGGATATAGGACTGTGTGGAAGGGCCTGAGTCCTCACTCAGATAATGTGGGATTTTCTGCCTTGATATTCTGGGATATAGGACTGTGTGGAAGGGCCTGAGTCCTCACTCAGATAATGTGAGATGTTCTGCCTTGATATTCTGGGATATAGGACTGTGTGGAAGGGCCCTGAGTCCACACTCAGATAATGTGGGATGTTCTGCCTGGATCTTCTGGGATATATGGAAGGCCCCTGGACTGGGTGTTCTGCCTTGATATTCTGGGATATAGGACTGTGTGGAAGGGCCCTGAGTCCTCACTCAGATAATGTGGGATGTTCTGCCTTGATATTCTGGAATATAGGACTGTGAGGAAGGTCACCGAGTCCACACTCAGATAAAGTGGGATGTTCTGCCTTGATATCCTGAATATAGGACTGTGTGGAAGGGCCCTGAGTCCACACTCAGATAATGTGGGATGTTCTGCCTTGATATTCTGGGATATAGGACTGTGTGGAAGGGCCCTGAGTCCTCACTCAGATAATGTGGGGTTTTCTGCCTTGATATCCTGTGATTTAGGGCTGTGTGGAAGGGCCCCGATTAAACTGATTTTGAAAAGCATGGTTCCTCAATATTCTTAAATATGAGCCAACATGGCTCAATGTGCTGTTCTACTCATTACCTATTTATATTAAATGCTGGATTTTAGATAATTAAAGCTAAGCATGAAATACTAGAAAACAAAGATTTTCCCACAGAAATCAGTTTCATACTGTTAATTAGCTCTCTTGTTTTTGTTATTTTGTTTGTTGTTTCCTGTAACTGTGGTATAACTGTATTTTGACTTACCACTTACAACATTACTTCTGAATGATATATACTCCACACATTTCCTATCTCCAGAACAGTTGCTATTTGAGGAACAAGCTTGAAGTGACATGCAGTGTCCTTTGCATAACACAGACAGTTTTTAAAATGCAGACAAGTACTTGAGAGAAGTGTTATGGGTAGTTCTTAAGGTTACAGCAGGTGAGGAAGGGGTGTTTCCAATTATAAGCTTCTTTGACGGGGCAACTAAATGGCTGCCTTCATATATTTATGAACTGCTTGTTTTTCAAAGAAAACCCCATCCAGTTTGGCCTTATCTCACTGTTATGCAATAAGTAACTATTCCTTGATAGATAGCCAACAACTCTGTTGATATTTAACCATGTACTTTCTTCTGTTAGATATATTTTTGCAGTTACTGTCTTCATTGTTTTATCCACAGTGATAAAATGAAGTGGTGTTGATTGATTGTGGCTTGCCCTCTCTGAGTCAGTTGCAATGTCCTAAGTTAGACAGACATTGTCACTGCTTGTATTTTCATTTTGGATTGAGACACTGTTGCTGTGACTGCAATCTAGGGGCTGGCAAAACAACTCTCATGGACTAGACTTCACATCCCTCTGAAAACATGGGAAACCTTCTTTAATAATATGAGTAGAGCAGTCTTTCTCAACCAGTATGCCGTGGCACACCAGTGTGCCGTGACAGGCCTCCTGCTGTGTCACAAAAGCTCTTTGCCCCCCTTCCTTCTCCCTGCCGAACTCCTGCTGCTTGGGGAAGGAGGAAGGGCCGGGCAGTGGCGAAGAAAAAGAAGAAGGGACAGGCGCCGCCTCCTTCGGTCGTTCCCCAGCCAGCCCCAATCCGCCATGACTCCCACCATGACTCTCGCCGCCCGTTGAAGCCACGTGAGGAGCCCCGCCCACTGAAACCCGCCCACCGCCTCATGCTCCTGCTCTGTAGGAGAGCTGGAGAGCTGCGGGAGGGGGCAGGGCATGGTGCGGTCTGTAGGAGAGCTGAAGCTGGGGAGAGGCGGGGCTCTGCCCTCCCCCTATTCGGCACTCCCAGGAGCTGCTCCAGCCTTGGGGGAAATGCCGCCAGCATTTGGTGGCCGGGGGC